>CM059789.1:46610415-47037915 GCA_030435695.1 Brachymystax lenok tsinlingensis
ATCTGCACAAAAACTGCTCGTCGGGAGCGACATGAAATGGGTTTCCATGGCCGAGTAGTTGCACACAAGTCTAAGATAATCATGCGTAATGCCAAGCGTCGGCTGGAGTGGTGTAAAGCTCGCCGCCATTGGACTCTGGATTAGTGTAAACATGTTCTCTGGAGTTATGAATCATGCTTTACCATCTGGCAGTCCGGCGGACGAATATGGGTTTGGCGGATGCCAGGAGACCGCTACCTGCCCCAATACATAGTGCCAACTGTAAAGTTTGGTGGAGGAGTAATAATGGTATTGCGCTGTTTTTCATGGTTCAGGCCAGGCTCCTTAGTTCCAGTGGAAGGAAATCTTAACGCTAGAGCATACAATAACATTGTAGACGATTCTATGCTTCCAACTTTGTGGCAACAGTTTGGGGAAGGCCCTTTCCTGTTTCAGAATGACAATGCCACGTGCACAAAGCGAGGTCCATACAGAAATGGTTTGACGAGATCGGTGTGGAATAACTTGACTGGCCTGCACAGAGCCCTGACCTCAACCCCAACGAACACCTTTGGGATGAATTGGAACGCCGACTGCGAGCCAGGCCTAATCGGCCAATATCAGTGCCCGACCTCACTAAGGCTCTTGTGGCTGAATGAATGCAAGTCCCCGCAGCAATGTTCCAACATCTAGTGGAAAGCCTTCCCAGAAGAGTGGAGGCTGCTATAGCAGCAAAGGGGGACCAACTCCAAATGAATGCCCATGATTTTGGATTGAGATGTTCGACGAGCAGGTGTCCACATACTTTTAGTCATGTAGTGTAGAATCCCTGAGAAACAAAAGTTCACTACATTTTCCCCTATCAAAATAACCCCTGAATTGTCAGTTAAACAGTGTGTGGGTGTTATCAAATCAAAGGTAGTGCAGTGAGGTGAAAGGGCCAAGCTATCCAGTATTGTACACTGTATGATAGGACTGACATGCCACATTGTCCCTGCATGGACAATTAAAGTTCAAATTGAATTGAAATGACCTCTGGGTGACCTGTAGTGTCCACTCTGCTGTGATTGACAGGGACGATCTGGATTCAGCAGATTCTGACTCTGATAGAAGCCAAAGGTGGCGTCACTCCAAACACAGAGCATCTCAACGCGCAGCGCGTCCCATGGATCGAGCTGATTGGCAGTGAGAAGGAGTTTAACGCCACCCCTTCCCCCAGGCTACGGGTCACCCACCTGCAGTACAAGTTCATGCCTCTCGCCGTCAGACAAAAGAGGGGAAAGGTCAGTGGAATGCATGGGTCATTTTGGTAACACTTGGGTATTATTCTGTGGTATTAGCACTTTGGTATTGGTGTTAGCCTGCAGGTATAATGCTTTATTACTTGTTATGTATGAGCCTTTATAATGCCTTATGAGGCTTTTAATATTTTATATATCTCTGTGTATCAAAATACTCAAAATGGTCGGTATACATGCTTATTATAAGTCTTAGAATGCATAATACCGGCAGGCTTTAAGTGTTACCCGAAGTCTATTATCACTATTTGTCATTACCTTCAGGATTACTTTCATTAAAGTATTACTACTGATATTGATAGATCGTTTTTTATAGTCAATCTATTGATATGCAGTATGACCTTGCTTCCCTTAGGTGATTTATGTGGCCAGAAACCCTAAGGATGTTCTCGTGTCCTATTACCACTTCCACAAATATGCAGCCATGCTGGAGACGCCAAAGGACTTCAATGATTTCTTTGAGAAATTAATGGAAGGGAAAGGTAAGTAGAATGTGTGCCGTTGGTCCGGTTAAGGACTATGCATTTCGTACATGATGTGCAAAGCCAATTATTTTTTCTATGGGGAGTTGGTACTAGCCAACAATGCTTTACACTTAGTTAAGTTAATTGTGATTATTTTGAAATTAATGATGTCGAAAGCCTTCTAAACACTTTTGTCTGTAGTATCCTTAGGTTCAACTGTGCTTTCATGGTGGTAGGCTGGGTATGAAGTATCAATTTGAGTCTTTGCTGTGTGTGTTGCAGTTTTTGGGAACTGTTGGTTTGAGCACATCAAGGCGTGGTACGCTAATAGAGACAACATGAACTTCCTGTACATCACATATGAAGAGATGATCAAGGTACCAACAGTGGAAAAACCTACCTGTCCATCTACTTGTCCGTCCTGTCCTGTACTCTGAGTTTGCTTGTGAGTTTACATAAGTCTCAAAGCATGAACAGTGTGTGTGTGTTGCAGGACCTGCGCTCCATGGTGGAGAGGATGTGCAGGTTTCTAGGGAAGGATTTGACAGAGGAGCAGATGGCCAGTGTGGTGGAACACAGCACCTTTAGAACCATGAAACAGAACCCACAGGCTAACTATAAGACGGTGCCCGACTCCCTGCTTGACCACAACAAGGGCACGTTTATGAGGAAAGGTATGCACGTCACACCTTCTAAGTCATAATATAACATGATAACAGAATGGTCACTTGCCTCCTTATCAGTACACTTTGGTATGAGGATTGCACAAGATGCATTTTATTTCAGCCTTAATCAAGCCAAGGGCAATCACAAAGGGCTTACAGTACTGTACTTGTAACACCAGGCCCCCACACATTTACATTGAACCAATGTTCCGATAGATATACAACCATCTGGATTATAGTTTGTGCAAACCTAAAGAACAATTAAAGAATTATCAATTTATCTTATATGGCAATTCCGCCACTTTTCAACCTCATATTCATGATCTCTAGAACCATACCAGTGTCTACATATGTGAAAACGGCGAGTTAAAAAGCTATGGTCCTATTCTTTTTTTTTTATCTGTGACATCACAGGGTAGGATTAAAAGTAAGAAAAACTGTGATTTATAACAAGTTTCTAGCCAGAGGGATGGTATTTTCTTGCTCCCCACATCACCGCGAATCTCGTAGTGTTTGATGATGTTATCGGGTAGAACTTTAACCTTAGATGTTTAAATACAAAACGTAGAAATGTGCCATTTTCACATATGTACACTGGTATTGTGCTGGAGATAATGAAAATGACGTTGAAATGTGGTGGAATTTCCCTTTAATACTCTTTTACATTATTGACTGATTTCCATCCACACTCTGACAGGGACCATTGGGGACTGGAAGAACCATTTCACTGTTGCACAGAGCGAGAGATTTGACCGTGTCTTCCAGGAGAAGATGAGGGACCTGCCCCTCTCTTTTGCATGGGACATCAATGACGTCAATAGTGCCACGTGATGACATCATAGTCACGTCTTGCAGGGATTTTTAAAATCCTTGGGCGGGCCCCCTAAGCATTTTTCCGGGTCACCGAAGTCCAAACAGTGTAAAAAGTTAACTATTTTTTCAGGATGGGAAAACCCTTTCAGTGTAAACTTAAATGACCTGTATTTTTTATTATACCACAGGATTGTTGAATACTTGTTTATAATGTACAGAACGTGGGCATTTATCCCTTACATAATAGAGTCTTTGAAAACTAACAATCACCTAAATAAAAGCTAGACAGTCAGGGACAATTGAAAAATCCCCAAACAATTAATTTAGCAGTACAGATTTTATGTTTGGGCAAAAGAACACAGAATTAGCCATCGCAAAATGCACAGAATTGCAGAAAATGTGCTTTAAAACTGAAAATGTTTCTCGGCTCCATGGCAGAATATGTAGAATCGCAGAGAATTTGCTTTAAAACGGCAAAGATGAGGGCCTCTAAAATGTTCTCTAAAATTCATGCCCCTATCACCTAATCCCATTAGTGATCCAGAAAAGCCCCTGCCTTAGAGTTACAAGTTACCCTAGATAACTTAATAAGCTAGTCATAAGCTGTACTGAACAAAATGAAATAAAAGATCCCATAGATTTTCCATACACAAAAAGCTTATTTCTCTCAAATTTTGTGCACAAATGTGTTTACATCCCTGTTGGTGAGCATTTTTCCTTTGCCAAGATAAGCTATCCACCTGTCTCAAGTTGAGGGAGTGTGCAATTGGCATGCTGACTGCAGGAATGTCCACCAGAGCTGTTGAATGTTAATTTTTCTACCATAATCCACCTCCGCTTTAGAGAATTTGGCAGTACGTCCAACTGACCACACAACCACAGACCACGTGTAACCACGCCAGCCCAGGATCTCCACATCCGGCTTCTTCACCTGCGGGATCGTCTGAGACCAGCCACCCGATAAAATTGTGTTTACACAACCAAGTAATTTCTGCACAAACTGTCAGAAACCGTCTCGGGGAAGCTCATCTGTGTGCTCGTTGTCACAACCAGTTTCTTAACCTGACTGCAGTTTGGAGTCATAACCAACTTCACTGGGCAAATGCTCACCTTCGATGGCCACTGGCATGCTGGAGAAGTGTGCTCTTCACAAATTAATCCGTTTCAACTGTACCGGGCAGACAGCATGTATGGCGTTGTGTGGGCGAGTGGTTTGCCGATGTCAACGTTGTGAACAAAGTGCCCCACGGTGGGGTTATGGTATGGGCAGGCATAAACTACAGATAACAAACACAATTACATTTTACCGATGGCAATTTGAATGCACAGAGATACCGTTACGAGATCCTGAGGTCTATTGTCGTGCCATTCATCCGCCACCATCACCTCATGTTTCAGCATGATAATACACAGCCCCATGTTGCAAGGTTTTTCAAATTCCTGGAAGTTGAAAATGTCCCAGTTCTTCCATGGCCTGCATACTCACCAGAAATGTCACCCATTGAGCATGTTTGGGATGCTCTGGATCAACATATGACAGCATGTTCCAGTTCCTGCCAATATCCAGCAACTTAGCACAACCATTGAAAAGGAGTGGGCCAACATTCCAAAGTCCACAATCAGCAGCACGATCAACTATGTGAAGATGCTTTATTTAACCAGGTAGGCAAGTTGAGAACAAGTTCTCATTTACAACTGCGACCTGGCCAAGATAAAGCAAAGCAGTTCGACACATACAACAACACAGAGTTACACATGGAGTAAACAAACATACAGTAAATAATACAGTAGAAAAACAAATCTATATACAATGTGGCAAATGAGGTAAGATAAGGAAGGTAAGGCAATAAATAGGCCATGGTGGCAAAGTAATTACAATATAGCAATTAAACACTGGAATGGTTGATGTGCAGTAGATGAATGTGCAAAGTAGAAATACTGGGTGCAAATGAGCAAGATAAATAAATACGGTAGGGGGTGAGGTAGTTGGGAGCTGCTCTGACAGCTGGTGCTTAAAGCTAGTGAGGGAGATAAGTGTCTCCAGGTAGTTCGTTCCAGTCATTGGCAGCAGAGAACTGGAAGGAGAGTCGGCCAAAGGAGGAATTGGCTTTGGGGGTGACCAGTGAGATATACCTGCTGGAGCGCGTGCTACGGGTGGGTGCTGCTATGATGACCAGCGAGCTGAGATAAGGTGGGGCTTTATCTAGCAGGGACTTGTAGATGACCTGGAGCCAGTGGGTTTGGCGACGAGTATGAAGCAAGGGCCAGCCAACGAGAGCGTACAGGTCGCAGTGGTGGGTAGTATATGGGGCTTTGGTGACAAAATGGATGGCACTGTGATAGACTGCATCCAATTTGTTGAGTAGAGTA
Source organism: Brachymystax lenok tsinlingensis (assembly GCA_030435695.1). Lineage (NCBI taxonomy): Eukaryota > Metazoa > Chordata > Actinopteri > Salmoniformes > Salmonidae > Brachymystax > Brachymystax lenok. The sequence continues at coordinate 46,616,005 of CM059789.1, forward strand.
TTGGAGGCTATTTTGTAAATGACATCGCTGAAGTCGAGGATCGGTAGGATGGTCAGTTTTACGAGGGTATGTTTGGCAGCATGAGTGAAGGAGGCCTTGTTTGCGAAATAGGAAGCCAATTCTATAATTAATTTTGGATTGGAGATGTTTGATGTGAGTCTGGAAGGAGAGTTTACAGTCTAACCAGACACCTAGGTATTTGTAGTTGTCCACATAATCTAAGTCAGAACCGTCCAGAATAGTGATGCTGGATGGGCGGGCAGGTGTGGGCAGTAATCGATTGAAGAGCGTGCATTTAGTTTTACTTGCATTTAAGAGCAGTTGGAGGCCACAGAAGGAGAGTTGTAATGCATTGAAGCTCATCTGGAGGGTAGGAAGCTCATCACAGTGTCCAAGGAAGGGCCAGAAGTATACAGAATGGTGTCATCTGCGTAAAGGTGGATCAGAGACTCACCAGCAGCATCATTGATGTATACAGAGAAGAGAGTCGGCCCAAGAATTGAACCCTGTGGCACCCCCATAGAGACTGCCAGAGGCCCGGACAACAGGCCCTCCAATTTGACACACTGAACTCTATCGGAGAAGTGGTTGGTGAACCAGGCGAGGCAATCATTTGAGAAACCAAGGCTGTTGAGTCTGCCGATAAGGATGTGGTGATTGACAGAGTCGAAAACCTTGGCCAGGTCAATGAATACGGCTGCACAGTAATGTCTCATTGATGGCGGTTATGATATCATTTAGGACCTTGAGCGTGGCTGAGGTGCACCCATGACCAGCTCTGAAACCAGATTGCATAGCGGAGAAGGTACTGTGGGATTCGAAATGGTCTGTAATCTGTTTGTTAACTTGTCTTTCGAAGACCTTAGAAAGGCAGGGTAGGATAGATATAGGTCTGTAGCAGTTTGGGTCAAGAGTGTCTCCCCCTTTGAAGAGGGGGATTACCGCAGCTGATTTTTATGATTTTATATGGTTTAAATGTTTAATGACTAAATGAATTATACTCCTAAGACAATAACTAACAGTATTTTTATAAATGGCTTGAATGTGTGTGCATAGAAAAGTAGGAACCAGTGACAGACAGACAGCATGTGATCACTATGGAACTGATAAGAGGAAGAAGGCCTCTCCAGCCAGGGAGGGGAAAATACCGTTGGGCTTGTAATAGGATTGTGTAACATGTTGCAGGACAAGATAGTAAATGTATGTTTTGAAGTGGTCAAGGAGGGACATATGTGACGCTATTTGTATGGACATTTATGACGCTATGTGTGACTATATAAACGAATGTGCATTGTATCTCAGGAGAATTCTCATGAATAAACAATTCTGGACCAATTGCAGATATGGGGTTTTGTCTAAATTCTTTATTGACCAGAGCCTTACAACCTCTGGGAATTATTCAAAACTTGAGTGATAGTTTATGTCAACAATTGAGATAGCAAAATTCTCATGACACTGCTTTCCAGTCTTTGGGAATCTCAGACGACATGAGAGGTTGAACAGGCTAGTAAGGGGTTGCTACAATTTCGGCAGATAATTTTAGAAAGAAAGGGTCCAGATTGTCTAGCCCTGCTGATTTGTAGGAGTCCAGATTTTGCAGCTCTTTCAGAACATCAGCTAACTGGATTTGGGAGGAGAAATGGAGGAGGCTTGGGCGAGTTGCCGTGGGGGGGTGCAGGGCTGTTGACCGGGGTAGGGGTAGCCAGGTGGAAAGCATGGCCATGCTTATTGAAATTCTCAATTATAGTGGATGTATCAGTGGTGACAGAGTTTCCTATCCTCAGTGCAGTGGGCAGCTAGGAGGAGGTGCTCTTATTCTCCATGGACTTTACAGTGTCCCAGAACTTTTTGGAGTTTGTGTAACAGGAAGCAAATTTCTGCTTGAAAAAGCTAGCCTTGGCTTTCCTAACTGCCTGTGTATATTGGTTCCTAACTTCCCCTGAAAAGTTGCATATCACAGGGGCTGTTCGATGATAATGCATAACGCCACAGGATGTTTTTGTGCTGGTCAAGGGCAGTCAGGTCTGGAGAGAACCAAGGGCTATATCTGTTCCTGGTTCTAAATTTCTTGAATGGGGCATGCTTATTTAAGATGGTGAGGAAGGCACTTTTAAAGAATAACCAGGCATCCTCTGACGGGATGAGGTCAATATCCTTCCAGGATACCCGGGCCAGGTCGATTAGAAAGGCCTGCTCACTGAAGTGTTTTAGGGAGCGTTTGACAGTGATGAGGGGAGGTCGTTTGACCGCAGACCCATTACGGAAAACAGCAGAGGTGTATTTGGAGGGCAAGTTGGTTAGGATGATAGTGCCCGTGTTTACAGCTTTGGGGGTTGTACCTGGTAGGTTCATTGATCATTTGTGTGAAGTTGAGGGCATAGATTGTAGGATGGCTGGGGTGTTAAGCATGTCCCAGTTCAGGTTGTCTAGCAGCACAAGCTCTGATGATAGATGGGGGGCAATCAGTTCACATATGATGTCCAGAGCACAGCTGGGGGCAGAGGGTGGTCTATAGCTAGCTTCAACGGTGAGAGACTTGTTTCTAGAAAAGTGGATTTTTTAAAGTAGAAGTTCAAATTGTTTGGGTACAGACCTGGATAGTAAGACAGAACTCTGCAGGCTAACACCGCTCCCTTTGGCCGTTCTTTCTTGTCTAAAAATGTTGTAGTTAGGGATGGAGATTTCAGGCTTTTTGGTGGTCTTCCTAAGCCAGGATTCAGACATGGCTAGGACATCCGGGTTGGCAGAGTGTGCTAAAGCAGTGAATAAAACAAACTTAGGGAGGAGGCTTCTAATATTAACATGCATGAAACCAAGGATTTTACAGTTACACAAGTCAACAAATGAGAGCGCCTCGGGAATAGAAGTGGAGCTAGGCACTGCAGGGCCTGGATTAACCTCTATATCACCAGAGGAGGAGTAGGATAAGGGTACGGCTAAAGGCTATAAGGACTGGTCGTCTAAGACGTCCTGAACAGAGAGTAAAAGGAGCAGGTTTCTGGGGGCGATAAAATAGATTCAAGACATAATGTACAAAGGTATGGTAGGATGTGAATACAATGGAGGTAAACTTAGGCATTGAGTGATGAGAGATATTGTCTCTAGAAACATCATTTAAACCAGGTGGTCATCGCATGTGTGGGGAAAATGGTGGTCATACCAGATACTGACTGGTTGTCTGATCCACGCCCTTACCTTTTCTTTTGAAGGTACCGGTGACCAACAGATGCATGTCTGTTTTCCCAGTCATGCAAATCCGTAGATTAGGGCCTAATGATTTTTTCAATTGACTGATTTTCTGATATGAACTGTAACTCAGTAAAATCTTTGAAATTGTTGCATTTATATTTTGGTTCAGTGTAGTAGCTATCAATCCAAAATGTAAATTAAGTTTTCTATTTGATGGAGGGAAAAATAGTTTTGCAAGTGTACAGTAACTTCTCATGCACTGTACCCACATGGTTTCAGTTTCAAGTTTATAAATGTGTATAAATATTCAAAGTTTAAAGAATTGAAATATATAAAAAAGCAATTGTCTTGACTCATTTTAGCTATATGTGATTGAATAAGGAAACAGTGAATTCAACCAAGTGTCTTTTGAAGGTTATGTTCCGTAACAAAATGTGCTGCTATTTTCCTTTCAGTTTTGTTCACCAGAACAGCTGACAATACAAGATTTTTGTTTGTTTATGGAAAATACATTTCACAGCGGTTTAGATGGTACAATGACTCTACACTATACTTGTTTTTTCACAAACTGAAATTAAGCAAACTAGAATTTTTGCGACCAGGAAATGGCAGAAAGATTCTGCATAATGCATCTTTAATGGCATCAGGGTATAAATCAATTAATTGACCAGGGTGTACAAATGCCTTGAGGTGATTCTGTGTTTACAGCCAACTGGAGTTCTAGTTCATGTTTAGAACATAAATGTGGGTGTTAATGGTTGTCTTTCTTCTCTGGGCTTGGTCACATACTGTGACTCCCCTTCCTGTGATGATCCCCTCCTGTTAATATCAGTTGCGTTCAAAGTCGTAAATATTACAGTCGTGCTGCGCATCTCAGAATTCTTTATCACATTGATGTCGTTCCTGAGCTAAACACTTCTCCAGGCGTTGGGGATCTGAATCTGTGCGGCACAACGTGACTGCAATAAAGATGATCTGGGACCAGACCTGGTTTCAAATACTATTTGAAATCATTTCAAATGCTTTCTTCTGGGCTATATTGAGCTTGCCTGGCGCAATGGAACCAATAAAATAGTCACAACACTGCAATCCCCACTCATCTAGCACTCCAGGCAGGCTAGAGCAAATGCTCAAAGTATTTTAAAGATAAATAGTATTTGAAAACAGGTCTGCCTGGAACATGCCCATGGCCTCTTTCGCCTCTTCTTCCTAGTTCAGTCCTCATCACTGCCCAGTGCCAGAGGGTCAAAGTCAGGGTCGTCTTCATCCAGGTCGAGTTCCTCAAGGTCCTGGAAGAGGGACTCGTCCACTTCAACACTGTTTCCAGCTGAACGGGAGGGAAGAGCAAAGTTATTGTACAACCTTTTACAGATCCCCTTGCTAATCACCATACTTCTCTTACCTCAGACATGCTCAGGCAAGCGCGCACAAACATTCACACACACTACAGTTGTATCACTCCGCTATACTTACAATCTTCCAAGAACTGTATATCTGATGTGTCAAGATTGTGATCGGTCTCAAATAGCTTTTTTCCTGGTAGAGAAAAAAAGTGTTCTGTTAATCATGTACAAATGCTAAGACGCTCATCAATCATTGAACCTTGTCTCAAATGGTGGGCTGGACCTGGCTTTACATGCACTGACAGCTACATTGGTATGTGTTCATATAAAGTCCTTCTGGGCAAACTCCCTCTACCTCTGTAGCCTGCTCTCCTTCACCACTAGCAGTTACCAGACATGGTCTTCAAGGTGGTTGCTACTTAAAGTCCCGAGGGCCATTACCAAGTTAGGACTAACGTGTCCTACTGTGCACTAGAGGCATGTAATTAACTAACTCTGTTCTGGAGGAGTGTAAATGTTTCCTGTATATCGTATTGTATGTTTTACATTTTGTAATGTTGTATTGACTGCTGCCGCTTTCATGGCCAGGTCCCCCTGGCAAAAGAGACTCAATGTACTTCTCCTGGTTAAATAAAAGAAATGCAGAAACTTGAAGCACTTGGGTTTATGTTTTGAACTTGGGTTTATGTTTTGACTGTACATGATGGCGGAGATGTAGCATCCAGATTAGGGTTGAATATTTTAGAGGTATTTTACAAATGTTCTATCCTGAGAATAAAATCACTTTTCTCCCGGTAACTAGGTATTTCCCGCCAAAACCGGAAGTGCCATTCAAAAGCATCATAAAGCATATAAATAGGCCCGTCTGGATTTGATTGAAAATTCAAGCCTGATGCTACCTGAGCCATACATTTAATGAGCAGCACATGCAGCCTACAAAGTTACAAGTATATTGATTGAAATAGAATAGGGTCTGTTTGTATAATTAGTAGGCTGACGCATATATACACACACGCCTTTCATAATATTCCCCCAAATGTTATTAGCCTACCTCTATTGTTGATTCATTCCTTCCTCGCTTTCAACAGTTAAATAAGTTGTCATTATCTGCATCATTCTAAAGACATCCTTGAATAATACAGGACTAGAATTAGATGTAGAAGGCTTTCACTTCTCTTCACGAAGATTGAATGGTTATGGGTCTGAACAAATAACTGCTATAGCAAACAGGCATCGCACATTGACTATTATTTCAAACTAACCGTGAGTTTTATTGGCTGCTGTATTCAACTTTCAGTAAACAAGAGCTTGCGTCTCTTCGAAGAGTCTATTGGTATAAGAAATGCTACGAAAAATAATGTCCAGCAAGCTATTCTAGTCTAGCTTTTCCTGCATGGGAAAGGAGAGGCCAGCGGCGCACCGAGCGTGCTTATTGAGCAAGAGACAGAGGCTATAAGGTAAAAGAATATTATGCATAACCCATCATTAATTAGCTAAAAAAATATATATATTTTTTTGAATATATTTTTTACCTTTATTTTACTAGATAAGTCAGTTAAGAACAAATTCTTATTTTCAATGACGGCCTAGGAACAGTCGGTTAACTGCCTGTTCAGGGGCAGAACGACAGATTTGTACCTTGTCAGCTCGGGGAATTGAACTTGCAACCTTTCGGTTAATGGCCCAACGCTCTAACCACTAGGCTACCCTGCCGCCCCAATATAAGGCTAATGTTGTATTGAATTTATTACCTGAAAGAGGTAGGCTAGGACATCTAGAACAGGATTATCTATTTTGGATGCAATTTGAATGGAGTTGATGGAGAGAGAGACTGACAGAGTGCACTGATTTAAAAGACATGATGGAGATGGGTATATCTTTATTTTACTGTAGCATAGACTATGCTGCAGCAAATGTAGGCCTACCTATCACTAGAAGAAAAGTTACCATGATGAAATGATAGGTCTACATGCATTGTAAACTGTAAACATACTGAGATGGGCTGTCTGTTCCCAACTTGAGCACTGATTTATCATACAGAGGCCATAGAGAAGCCAGATTTAGACATTGCATATAATTTAAAGGTTCCATTTCACACCAAGCTGTTCATATAAATAATTTAATATAATTTACCAGTGTCTCGCAGTTATTTATCCTGGGAAAAATAATTGACTTTGGGCTGTAAATCACAGTAAATACTAGTAACCAGGTTCCCACCATTCAACCCTAATCCAGATGGCTATTGGCTGTGTATGAAGAGGGGTTTGGGGGGGTAAACACATACCTGTGAGTTTAATCTTTCCAGCCTGCTGCTGCTCCTCCTCTTTCTGCCGTTTCCTCCTCAACTCAGCCATCTCCAGCTCAAACTTGGCTTTCCATGACAGGAAGTTCTCGATGGTGACCACTGTCCCTTGGAAGAGCACCTTCTCAGCCTCCTCTGCCGCCTCCTCTTTTCGCCTCTTCTCTTCCTCTCTTCTGTTTTTTATCTCGTCGACTAATTCGTTCAGTTTGTCCTGAACTGCTGTAACTAGTGTGAATATCATCACCATTCCAAGGTTTTCCTCAGCCTAGAAAAAATAAAAACACAGATGTAAGCCGAGTAAGGCTGAATAGACAGGCGGAGAGAGACAGACGGACAAACAAACATACAGAGCTGCAGTAAAGCGAGGATGGTGGAACAGACAGAGTGAGTGAGTAGGGCTGTCGGCCGGTGATTGTAAAGCAAATCACTGCCGGTCTCGCGGTAATTGTCCGTTAATTAACAAACACATTTAGCATCTCCTGTCTCCCACGCATAGCCTACAAGCCACTGATGCATAGCCTACAAGCCACTGATGCAGACCCTTGGAACGTCTACAATTGAAAAAATATAATAAATCCATGTAATATAGCCTACACCATCACAATAAATCCATTATTTATTTTAGACAGGTCTAAAGAAACATGATATGAAGAAAATGTGGTCTATTTCAGAAGAACAGAATAGCATATTCTGCATTGTCCTTATGTTAGGCCCTGATCTGGGTATTCCATATGGCTGTGGGCTACACTAGTTCATTTAGCATTTGCTTAGAATTCCGTGGCATTATTTTATAGTATGAAGAATACAATTAAACAAAGCTGAATAAAATAGAAAGGGTATTTTCTCCAAATGATTTGAGCGAGTGCGCACATGCGGCTATTTTGTGATGAGCAGTTAACAAAGAAACAGGTACTCTATATGCTTAATTTAGAGTTGTTTATGTAACTTTAGTTGTGATACAAATGTTGGCTACATGTTTCGATTTTTTTATACATTCTAAGGCTGTATGATGCGACTAATGATGATTTGAAAAAAGTCTCATGAAAGGTATGAGCTCTGCTTTGTTTTTTGTGCAGACTGTACATACATCTCTTTCACAATTTGACAAGCACTTGATAATGCCTCGAATTTCCCGGCTGCATCCCCTTTGTGTGGCCATAATGCCCTTAAACAAATCCATGTCTTCTGCTGCCAGTGGCCGTTACACCCTTGGGCTGCATATAATAATTATAATTCCCTTTTACCTGCTGCCTGCCGAAGAACCGCTTACTCACATGGCTCTCAGTCAAGTGATCAGGTCTTTCTCACAGGCTACAAGTGAAGACAGACACATCTGGGACGCAACTGCCCGCGTCCTTATTGAATTCCGAGGCGCATATTGAAGATATTGGAAGAACTGTTCACATTTACTTTGTCAGCCAACAAGATGAGAAGGCCTAACAAAACAGCAAAAGCACTAGCCTATGTCAATCTACTATCCCTCATAGTCCTAAAGTTGACCCACTCTATTCTGTGCAATAAATAAATATTCCAAACACAGTCCAGGACAGTTGTGGGATGCGATAGATCAAATTAAATACAACCACTAGCATCAAAAAAACTTTTAAGCAATGAGCCTAACGCAACAGTTGAGAACATTTAGCTTAAAAATGTTGATAAACTATTAGGCTATTTCTTCACATTATAAGCGCAGCAATGCGCACACGGCAGTAGTAAGAGCAAATGTTCCATTAGCAAGAAAAAAAACTCCCAAAAGGGAACACAAATGCAATCATGCATGTAACGCTTTTATTATAAAGGTGCATTTTTTGGTGAAAATTATATTCCCCAAAATTGAAACTCATGCGTTGCGTATGTATGCCAGTTAGGCTCTACATCCATTGTAAAGCGGATTAATGAGCTTCATTTTAAGAAGTTATTTAGCCACTTCGTTGTGATACAAACCTAACCAAAACATATAGGCCTATGGGCTAGGCTACATGAGGTGTGTGACTATGATTTGAAAAAGGTCGCAAAAAAAAGCATGCGCTGTTTGCCTTAAGCTGGGCATCAAATCAAACTTTGTGTCACACGCTCCAAATACAACAAGTGTAAACCTTACCGTGAAATGCTTACTTATAAGCCCTTAACCAACAGTGCAGTTCAAGAAAGAAAATATTTACCAAATAAACAACAGTAAAGAATAATAATAAAAAGTAACACAATAACGAGGCAATATACAGGGGGTACCGGTTCCGAGTCAGTGTGCGGGGGTACAGGTTAGAGGTCATTTGTACATGTAGGTAGGGGTGAAGTGACTATGCATAGATAAACAGCGAGTAGCAGCAGTGTACAAAACAAATGGAGGGAGGGGGTTCATTCAATGTAATAGTCCGGTGGCCATTTGATACATTTTTCAGCAGTCTTATGGCTTGGGGGTAGCAGCTGTTAAGGAGCCTTTTGGTCCTAGACTTGGTGCTCCGCTACGCTTGCCGCACGGTAGCAGAAAAAAAAAAAAAGAGTCTATGACTTGGGTGACTGGGGTCTTTGACAATTGTATGGGCTTTCCTCTGACACCGCCTATTATATAGGTAATGTATTGCTGGAAGCTTGGCCCCAGTGATGTACTGGGCCGTACGCACTACCCTCTGTAGTGCCTTACGGTCAGATGCCGAGCATTTGCCTTACCAGGCTGTGATGCAACCGGTCAGGATGCTCTCAATGGTGCAGCTGAAGAACTTTGAGGGTCTGGGGACCTGTGCCAAATCTTTTCAGTCTCCTGGAGGGGGAAAAGGTGTCGCACCCTCTTCATGAGTGTGTGCTTGGACCATGAAAGTTCGTTGGTGATGTGGACACCAAGGAACTTGAAACTCTGGATCCGTTCCACTACAGCCCCGTTGATGTTAAATGGGGGCCTGCTCGGCCCGCCTTTTCCTGTAGTCCACAATCAGATCCTTTTGTCTTGCTCACACTGAGGGAGAGGTTGTTGTTCTGGCACCACACTGCCAGTTCTGACCTCCTCCATATAGGCTGTCTCATCGTTGTCGGTGATCAGGCCTACCACTGTTGTGTTGTCAAACTTGATGGTGTTGGAGTCGTGTTTGGCCATGCAGTCGTGGGTGATGGGTGAACAGGGTGTACAGGAGGGGACTAAGTACACACCCCTGAGGGGCCCCAGTGTTGAGGATCAGTGTGGCAGATGTGCTGTTGCCTACCCTTACCACCTGGGGGCGGCCCGTCAGGAAGTCCAGGATCCAGTTGCAGAGGGAGGTGTTTAGTCCCAGGGTCCTGAGCTTAGTGATGAGCTTCGTGGGCACTATGCTGTTGAACGCTGAGCTGTAATCAATGAATAGCATTCTCACATAGGTGTTCCCTTTGTCCAGGTGGGAAAGGGCAGTGTGGAGTGCGATTGAGACTGCGTCATCTGTGGATATGTTGGGGCGGTATGCGAATTGGAGTGGGTCTAGGGTATCCGGAATGCTGTTGATGTGAGCCATGACCAGCCTTTCAAAGCACTTCATGGCTACCAACGTGAGTGCTATGGGGCAGTAACCATTTAGGCAGGTTACCTTGGTGTTCTTGGGCACAGGGACTATGCTGGTCTGCTTGAAACACGCAGGTATTACAGACTCAGTCAAGGGGAGGTTAAAAATGTCAGTGAAGACACTTGCCTGGTAATCCATCTGGCCCCGCGGCTTTGTGAATGTTGACCTGTTAAAAAGGTCTTGCTCACATTGCTAATGAGAGCATTATCACAGTTATCCAGAACCGCTGGTGCTCTCATGCATGCTCCAGGAATGCTTGCCTCAAAGTGAGCATAAAAAAAGCATTTAGCTCATCTGGTAAGCTAGCATGGGCAGCTCGCGTCTGGGTTTCCCTTTGCAGTCCGTAATAGTTTTCAAGCCCTGCCACATCTGACGAGCGTCAGAGCCGGTGTAGTAGGATTCAATCTTAATCCTATATTGACTGTTCGTCTGAGGGCATAGCGGGATTTCTTATAAGTGTCTGGATTAGTGTCCTGCTCTTTGAAAGTGTCAGTTCTAGCCTTTAGCTCGATGCGGATGTTGCCTGTAATCCATGGCTTCTGGTTGGGATATGTACGTACGGTCACTGTGGGGACGACGTCGTCGATGCACTTATTTATGAAGCCGGTGACTGAGGTGGTATACTCCTCAATGCCATTGGATGAATCCCGGAACATATTCTAGTCTGTGCTAGCAAAACAGTCCTGTAGCATAGCATCCGCGTCACCTGATCACTTCCGTATTGAGCGAGTCACTGGTACTTCTTGCTTTAATGTTTGCTTGTAAGCAGGAATCAGGAGGATATAATTATGGTAATATTTGCCAAATGGAGGGTGGGGGAGAGCTTTGTATGCATCTGTGTGTGGAGTAAAGGTGGTCTAAAGTTTTTTTCCCTTCTGGTTTCACATGTGACATGCTGGTAAATATCCGTTTTACCAAATCTTTGTTTGCCTGCATTCAAGTCCCCGGCCACTAGGAGCACCGCTTCTGGGTGAGCATTTTCTTGTTTGCTTATGGCTTTATAGAGTTGGTTGAGTGTGGTCTTAGTGCCAGCATCGGTCTGTGATGGCAAATAGACAGCTACGAATAATATAGATGAGAACTCTCTTGGTAGAAAGTGTGGTTTACAGCTTATCATAAGGTGCAATACCTCCAGACTTCTTTAATATTAGGCATTGCGCACCAGCTGTAATTGACAAAAAGACACACCCCCACCCCTCGTCTTACCAGACGTAGATTCTCTGTTCTGCCGGTGCATTGAAAATCTCTCCAGCTCTATATTATCCGTGTCGTCATTCAGCCACAAGTGAAACATAAGATATTACAGTTCTTAATGTCCCGTTGGTAGGCCAATCGTAAGTCATCAATTTTATTTTCCAGTGATTGCACGTTAGCAAGTAGAATTGATGGCAGTTTACTCGCTCGCCTACGGATTCTCAAAAGGCAGTCCGATCTGTGTCCTCTTTTCCTCCTTTTCTTCACTCAAATGACAGGGATCTGGGCCTGTTCCCGGGAGAGCAGTATATCTTGCTCGTCGGACTCGTTAAAGGAAAATTCTTCCAATTCGTGGTGAGTAATCACAGTTCTGATGTCCAGAAGTTATTTTTGGTCATAAGAGACAGTAGCAGCAACATTATGTGCAAAATAAGTTAAAAGTAAAAGTTAAACACAAACTAACAAAATAGCACAACTGGTTACGGCATGTAAAACGTCAGTCATCCTCTTCGGCGCCATCTTACCACATAATTCACAAGTGATAATATATAATTCACAAGTGATAGGCTAATATTGTCACCCATCACAATATTCTTGATTTAATCTAGTCTTTACATATACTAAATAATACATGTGAAATTTGTTTTGAAATGGACCATTATGCACCCGTCTCGAAACAGGGCCAGTGGAAAAAAAAATACATGTCATCTTTGCACTTAAATAGGGAATGGAAGGACGCTTTTCCCGTGGTTCATTTTCATGCCAGCCAGGTAGGCTATACTCCTGTTTTAAAGAGAAGAAATTTGCTTAATATTAGGAAGATTGAGAAATAAACATAGTAGGCCTAGCCTATAGAAAGCTGATGGGATCCTCCTCTATTTAGAGGCCATTACTCTGTTTTCTCACACAATTGCATAGCCTATAGAAATGTTGCACAACATGAGCTCATCAGCTCTCATGAAGTGCTTGATTTGACTTCCGATTACATTTGCATTGATGTCAGTGATTTGAGGGACAATAGAGTGTGGTGTACCAGGCAGTTAGCAAGTTTGGTAGGCTACAAATGACCATGAGCAGCATCAGAGCTTGGAAAAGCCTTATTATAGTGACTAAACGGTCACATGGAATTTGACTGCCATCATGACTCGGTAATACGGTCACCGTAACAGCCCTATGAGTGAGTGTATGCACATGCGTGTAACAGACCTGCTGCCGCAGTAAGGTGAGAATGCCCTCTGCGTCTGAATCCTCCAGGTTCTCCTGGGAGTATATCTCCCACAGTGGCACCTCATCGGGATACTTCTCCACATAGGTGAACTGTAGCGTCACTTCAACCGCTACAATAACACAGAGACATTAGGTTAACAAATAAACAAACAAATGTAGTAAAACCCTAGCCTGGTCCCAGATCCGTAAGTGATTTAATTAGCCAACTCGACTGACGAGTCATGTCATATGGGACCAGGCTAGTGTAGCCCAACAGATCTACACAAGACTAGGGCAAGAGAGTGATAGGTTAGTTTACTTTCATCGTTTTCCCCTGCGTCCGATGTCACAGTGATGGTGAAGCTGGTGGGCACCTCTGATAGCACTACAGGAGGGTCAAAACAAATATGAAAGTCAGCACAGCAGTCACATCATTGTTATGCAAATGAATGAAAAGCCAAAATTTGAACAGAAAGTGGATCCCGTTGCTCTAAAATAATTTCGCTATTGAAAAGTGGAAGATGTTGACTATGATCAACTCACCTGCTGGAGAGCCTGACTGTGTGACACTGTCAGTGCAGTTGAGTTTGTTTAGCTAGCTACACAGGGCAGTGGCACTGACTAACTTTGAGTGTGTGGTGATCGAGGGCGTTTCATTATGTGATCGTTAGCTAAGACAATTTCTCCTAGATGTTGAGGGTTGTTGGCTTGCTAACTAGCTAGCCAACTAAATTGGCACCACACTACTAACCTGAGTTAGCCAACTGGCTAGCTAGCTAGCGTTCACCAGCTTGGAAAACAACCGAGACAGACTCGCAGAAATCTCACCTGTAAACGAGTCTGGGTAAATTGACTCTATAGCTTCCAGCTCGTTTCGCTGTTCCTCAGCGTAATCTGTCATTTTCTTCTACTATGGTCCATCAATGAGCTAACAAAGTTAACCAACCGAGGACAGACCTGTGCGTGCTCGAAGCAGAAGGGCCCACCAAAGATTTTTATATAACCAAGATAGGCCATAGCTTGTCATTTCCAAAGGGAACAAATTAGTCATAGTGGGCAGAACAAGGAAGAAGATGGGCAGAGCCAAGCACGCGCTAGCGATATCCTATTGGCGCGTTCTAGTATATTTTTTGCCGTTAGGGAACGCCTACCCTGTGAAGTAAGTGCACGTGTGCAATAACTCAATTCGCCTTTGCACTCCTAACAGCGTGATTTTGTAAAACGTTTGCAAAGGGCGGAGTTAGTTACAAGTTACAAGACTTAGTCCGTTCTGTTCATAACAGATTCTAGTTTTGGGAACAGAAAACTGTATTGAGATCAAATGTTTAATTGATGAGAAGATGTGCAGAATGTCAACCAAAATCCATCTCGTTCCATCTTCTACCACTGCGCGCCAGTGGGCTTCCTCTCACTACCATATTTGGTAGTGAGTGGAAACGCCAACCGGATGCTTCACATTTATACATCCACTGAAATATCTGTCTCGGCACTCCTTTTTAGTTGTTACTCTGAATCGCAGAAGGATGGTTTGACTAAGTTTACTCATCGAATGGCTAATTATGCAATTATATGATAGGCTCTTAGATGATAGGCTCTCTTTTAAAAAACATGTTACTGAATTGGGGAAAAAGCTCAAATTCAAGATAGGGTTCCTTTACAGAAACAGGACTTGTCTGACCTCCGTAAATAGAAAACAAATTGTGCAGGCTACTTTTATGTCCGTTTTAGATTATGGTGATATTATTTATATGCATGCATCGGCAAACACATTAAAACCACTGGATTCAATTTACCATTGTGCACTCAGGTTTATCACAGGTGATAGTTACAAAACTCATCACTGTATCCTATATAAACATGTGGGTTGGGCCTCTCTATCTGTGAGGCTAGAGCAACATGCTCTTTTGTTTATTTATAAAGCACTTCTTTTAAAACTACCTCCATATATATCATCATTCATTTCAACTAGATATACAAATTCTATGACCAGATCACAGATGTGGATTACATTAGAGACTCCTGCGGTCTCCACAGAGTTGGGAAGGACTTCTTTCAGTTCCTTTGCACCTTATTTATGGAACAAACTGCAGATCCAACTTAAGTTAGACACTCTGGTGTCCCTTGCCCATTTAAAAAATATTATGGAGGATCAATATGATGTTGTCTGTGATTGTTTCTGTTGAATTGTGTCTTTGTTTTGTATGTTTTGAAATGTTCTTGTCTGTATGCCTAGAACTGTACATGTCAACATGTTTACACAGGGCACAGCCGTAAAAGAGATCCAGGTCTCAGTCTGTTTTCCCTGTTAAAATAAATATAAAAAAAATATAAAAAAATCTATTAGATACGGATACATTTTCCGTTCAATCCTCTTAGGTTATTATCTACTCATTAGTATTATTAGTTCGGTATCATGTATGAAACGTTTTCTACTTTTCTTCAATAGATAATTTTAGTCTAGTAAATTCTTAAAGGGCCATGACATTGGCCTTTTCCTTTATACTGTAGTCATTGGCCATTCCTCAATTGGTTTGCTCAAGTCTTGCATCCTCTCCTCCGTCCTCTGCAGTGGTGTAGTGGAGGGTATATGCTGTATTACCATATACACACTTATTTTTCAGTGGGCATTGGGTATACAAAGTAATGGAGGGATACGCTGTATCAATTAATAAAGCTGATGGAACAGATCAGAATGTTTAGCTCATAATGTTGATAAACTATTATTTATTACTGTTTTAGGCGCAGCAATGTGCACACAGCAGTAAGGCCTACACGCAAATGTTACAAAATGCAATTTACAGGAAAACACCTTTCTTAAATGCACACATGCACAGAGATGAAAATATCCATTAGAAATGTAGAAAGAGGGGAGATCTAAAGATGCAGCATCTATCATGGGATGGGTTTCTAATATGACTAGGATAATGCCTTTGGCCACTAGACAATGAAAGAAAGTTGAAAGATAAACAACAGAACAGCAGAACGCATATGAGGAAGTCTTTATAAAATTATTGCCTCCATGTTTCTATGGTGGGATTTTGGCTATAGGCTACTTTGAAGAAAGGTAAGACCTGCTTCATAATATGAAGTAAAATGTCCAGGTTTCAAACAATTAAGGAACAGGAAAAATACAGCGATGCTAATCCCTCCATCAGGGTTCAGACTGTGAGAGGCTGGACTGAGGGCTTGTAGGCCTGTTGTAAGGCAGGTCCTCACCAGACATCACTGGCAACAACGTCGCCTATGGGCACAACCACACGGTTGCTGGACCAGACAGGACTGGCAAAAAGTGTGCTTCACTGACGAGTTGCGGTTTTGTCTCACTATGGGTGATGGCTGGATTCGCGTTTATCGTTGAAGGAATGAGCGTTACACCAAGGCCTGTACTCTGGAGCAGGATTGATTTGGAAGTGGAGGGTCTGTCATCGTCTGGGGCGCTGTGTCACAGCATCATCGGGCTGAGCTTGTTGTCAATCTCAACGCTGTGCGTTACTGGGAAGACATCCTCCTCCCTCATGTGGTACCCTTCTTGCAGGCTCATCCTGACATGACCCTCCAGCATGACAATGCCACCAGCCGTACTGCTCGTTCTGTGCATGAATCCCTGCAAGACAGGAATGTCAGTGTTCTGCCATGGACAGCGAAGAGCCCGGATCTCAATCTCATTGAGCACGTCTGGGACCTGTTGGATCGGAGGGTGAGGGCTAGGGCCATTCCCCCCAGAAATGTCCGGGGACTTGCAGGTGCCTTGGTGGAAGAGTGGGGTAACATCTCACAGCAAGAACTGGCAAATCTGGTGCAGTCCATGAGGAGGAGATGCACTGCAGTACTTAATGCAGCTGGTGGCCACACCAGATACTGACTGTTACTTTTGATTTTGACCCCCCCTTTGTTCAGGGACACATTATTCAATTTCTGTTAGTCACATGTCTGTGGAACTTGTTCAGTTTATGTCTCAGTTGTTGAATCTTGTTATGTTCATACAAATATTTACACATGTTAAGTTTGCTGAAAATAAACACAGTTGACAGTGAGAGGACATTTTTTTGTTAAGTTTATTTAGCATTTGGTCTGATCTTTTGTGAAATGTATAAAGCTGAAGAGGAAAGTGTGGTGTTTGTGCTCACATAGTATGTGCTATAGAACCTGCAGAACATAGTGCTGAAACTAGCATCATGAAAAGCTGATGAGTGAAATGGGACATCCGTCTGTCAGTTGTAATACAAGGAGTCATACACTGAGACTGGAAATGTTTTCAGACTGGATGACGTGTATCACTTTCCCCTTGTCACCATGGTGACACCACACCCTACTCCAGTGCAGAGGGTTGTTTTGCAATCTTAAGTCACCATGTTAACATACGGTCATGCATGGTTACGAGGTGATATGGCTTCAGTGTGTGTCTAACATCTCTCCCCAGCTATTCAACAGGTGAGTGAGGGTTAAGCCACAGATAAGATAGGCCTAACCGTCTTCTGGTAGATGGAAAGGCTTTCCCAAAAACCTTGTCAATTAAATGTTAACTAGCTACAAAGTATCCTACGCCTACCTGGCAGAATGATATCATGATTATTTGCATCAATCCAGTGGCTATTTGTTTTGCAAACTCCATCTAATGTGCTACAGAAACAAGCTAGCCAAACAGTGCTAGGTGCCTGCACACTTTAATTAAAGGGTAACTACCCTTAGAATTTTTTCCCAGGCCTTAAAAGTGGTCTCATGATGTGGTTTAAGCATTGTTTTGGACTTAGAACATCCAATTTAGTTGTTTTTCTATTAAAACCTGTGCATTTCTGACTCAGTTAACAGCCTAATATTTTTCAATAGTAGGCCTACTATTAGCCTACTTGCACAATTCAGCTTGTGTTGGCCTGACTGTGATAGACCAATACGGGATTTATAATTTTATGTCACTTTCTCATAGTATTTTTTGCACAGGGCACCTTTCCTTCGTCGTTTGGGAAATTTGGGCCAAAATTTGAGTATACTACTTCTCCAGGCACCACTACACCACTGGTCCTCTGTCCCCTCCTTTTAAAAAAGATCAAAGGTAATCGAGGAGAGGAGGCAAGGAAAGGGAACGTGAATGGAAATGTGCTTGTTTGAAATGAGACAGTCCTTCTCCACTGCACGTCATCAGGCAAATTATGTTTACAGGGGTGAAATTCCAAAATTAATGTGTAAAATGATAAAAAATATATATTTAGCTAGCTGTGCAAGCGATTTTAAAGATAAAAAGATAAGTAACATATTGTTTTTAAATGTTTGCATGCTTTTGTCCTTCGAGAAAACAATAGCTGATTCAAAGGGGTTGTGGCAGATTTAAAAACTCTTCCGCAAAGGACTACAGATAGGATACACATGACTAACCTCAACGAAAGGTGGCTATCGAGAAGGGGAGGACACTCTTCCATTTGCTTACTAAAGATTAATTGGCACTTCCTCGACCACTCAACCACTTATCGGTTTACAGGTCACAGAGGAGAGAGGACAGAGGAAAGAGGATGGACTTTTACCCATATGAGAAAAGGCCATTGAAAGCGTGTGTGTGTGTGTGTGTGTGTGTGTGTGTGTGTGTGTGTGTGTGTGTGTGTGTGTGTGTGTGTGTGTGTGTGTGTGTGTGTGTGTGTGTGTGTGTGATGCACCATCGAGAGCAGCCCCAAGGTCCGCTGAGGGCGCTATTATTTGATGTCAGGATAATAATAGCACCCTCTAGCGGACCTTGGAGCTGCATCATGATGGACTGCATCATCGCCTGCTACGGCAGCTGCACCGCCCTCGGACGTGGATGTACAGAGGGTGGTGAAAACTGCCCAGTCCATCACTGGGGGCGAGCTCCTAGCCCTACAGGAAATTTACACCAGACGGTGTCTGAGGAAAGCCTGGAAGATTACCAGAGACTTCAGCCACCCCAGACATGGACTGTTTACTCCCTTACCGCCTGGCATGCGGTATTGGAGCATCAGGGCTCAGAGACAGTTTCTAACTCATGGCAATAAGACTGTTGAACAGCTAACCCCTGGCTGCCATCCACCTGCACCTTAAGACTATTTGCACAGAATCTCTGCATTCCCACTTCTCTCTCCCTCTCACACACAACGCACACAACTATTTATTATTTACCACTCGACCTTGCTCCTAACTTGTCACTATTCACTTACTACTTACTTGTATATAACAGTACACTGACATACAGTAGTATATTCACAGTATATTTTTATTACCTTATTTTTTCAACTACTTTTTTTATTACTGACAGTATTTTGGACTGCTCTAGTTTTACCGCTCATTTTTTTATTTCTGCAATGTTGAGGAAGCTCGCAAGTAAGCATTTCATTTCACCGTTTACGCTGTATCCTGTGCATATGACGAATAAACTATGATTTAAGTGTGTGTGTATGTGTAAAAATAGGATTTTGACATAATCCATTCTTATCTTTACATTTTATCTTCCTACACATTCACTGTAAACGTAATTAAATGTACTAATACACATAGCTTGTTCATCTCCATTATCATTCAAAAGTACGATTATTTATTAAGTAAAAAAAAATGATTCTCAATGGAGCAATCAATTGAAACTTATTGCTTTTTAGTCCAAGACTAGGTTTTTCTACATCAATGAAACTGGTCCTTATTGTTCAAACTACATTTTAAAAAATTACAACATTCAGTGAAATTCAACATTCTGTACATACCCTTCAAATAAATTGAAAGCAAACATTTGGGACATAAAACTTAGCATGGGTGCCGCTCACATAAAAAGTTACACTTTTACTATGCAGTGCAAAGGTGCCCACAGCCAAAACACATGACATTATCAACTGTATCAAACAATGTGGTCTTCTTTGACAGACAATAGATTCTAAGAAATTCCAGTGAATCACATACGTTTGGACACACCTACTCATTCAAGGGTTTTTCTTTATTTTTACTATTTTCTACATTTTAGAATAATAGTGAAGACATCAAAACTATGAAATAACACATATGGAATCATGTAGTAACCAAAAAAGTGTTAAACAAATCAAAATATAGTTTAGATTTTAGATTCTTCAATGCAGCCACCCTTTGCCTTGATGACAGCTTTGCACACGCTAGGCATTCTCTCAACCAGCTTCATGAGAAATGCTTTTCCAACAGTCTTGAAGGAGTTCCCACATATGTTGAGCACTTGTTGGCTGCTTTTCCTTCACTCTGCGGTCCAACTCCAATCCCAAACCATCTCAACTGGGTTGAGTTCGGGTGATTGTGGAGGCCAGGTCATCTGATGCAGCACTCCATCACTCTCCTTCATGGTCAAATAGCCCTTACATAGCCTGGAGGTGTGTTTTGGGTCATTGTCCTGTTGAAAAATAAATTATAGTCCCACTAAGCGCAAACCAGATGGGATGGCATATCGCTGAAGATTGCTGTGGTAGCCATGCTGGTTAAGTGTGTCTTGAATTCTAAATAAATCACTGACAATGTCAACAGCAACGCACCCATCATACCTCCTCCTCCATATTTCACGGTGGGAACCACACATGCAGAGATAATCCGTTCACCTACTCTGCGTCTCACAAAGACACGGCAGTTGGAACCAAAAATCTCAAATTTGGACTCATCAGACCAAAGGACTGATTTCCACCGGCCTAATGTCCATTGCTCTTGTTTCTTGGCCCAAGCAAGTCTCTTCTTCTTATTGGTGTCCTTTAGTAGTGGTTTCTTTTCAGCAATTTGACCATGAAAGCCTGATTCACGCAGTCTCCTCTGAACAGTTGATGTTGAGATGTGTCTGTTACTTGAACTTATTTATTTGGGCTGCAATCTGAGGTGCAGTTAATTACCGATTTCTGAGGCTGATGAACTTATCCTCTGCAGCAGAGTTAACTCTGGGTCTTCCTTTCCTGTCCTCGTGAGAACCAGTTTCATCATAGCACTTGATGGTTTTTGCGACTGCACAAAGTTCTTGAAATGTTCCAGATTGACTGACCTTCATGTCTTAAAGTAATGATGGACTGTCGTTTCTCTTTGCTTATTTGAGCTGTTCTTGCCACAATATGGACTTAGTCTTTTACCAAATAGGGCTATCTTCTGTATACCACCCCTTCCTTGTCACAACACAACTGATTGTCTAAAATGCATTAAGACGAAAATTTATTCCACAAATTAACTTTTTTGTAAGTATTTTTTATTGGAATTTCACAATTTTCACCCATATTAAGAGATACAATAACAAGGACAAAGCAAAAACAGCACTCCCTTACACACACACACACACACACACACACATACACACACCATCTTCCTCTCCCGGCTAAGCGCTTCTCTCACCCCATCCCCATAATTACGTCCCTCAATACATGCATTTTAAGCAAACATACAAACAGAAATTAAAAAAGAAAAGAAAAAATAAAGAAAAAAGCTCAGTTTAAACCAAGAAGTTAGGTTCCACACATGGAACGTACAGAGTAATTCTGAAATAAATAGATCACCACCTTTCTAAGAGAATCATTGCAGCATAATAGCTGATACCTCAGGTTCTAGATAATTTAGATAAGGTTCCCATACCTTGTAGAACTGGTCTGTTTTAGAGTGCAATATACATGTCAGATATTCCAGTGGCACCCATTCAAATAGTATCTTATGCCAATCTTTAATAGAAGGAACCTTATCATTAATCCACTGTAAGAGGATGTTTTTCCTCGCTGCGAAGGTAAGGATGTTGTAAAGCCTCCTCTTACCCACAGAGGTAACATGCCTACTAGGGAGACCTAACAGCAAGGAAACTGGGTCCAATTCTAGATCAACCCCTAGGATCTTTTCAATTTCTTGCAGAACACCAGACCAGTATCTTTGTATTTTGGAACATGACCATAAACAATGTGTTAGGGTGCCTGTGTCAGCTTTACATTTAAGAAACTGAGGAGAAGACGACGAGAGGCTAAAAGCATGTCTGCGGTTTGGGGATATATGCAATCTGTGTTTTATTCTTAACTGGATTGCTCTAGTATGATTACATATAGATATTGTTTTTGCATATCTCCAAATGTCCTCCCACATCTCTTCGTCAATAGTAACAGACAGTTCTTTCTCCCACACTTGTTCCACCCTCTGTGTGTCGACACCAGAAAATGACCTTAAAGCATCATAAAACAGACTTACAGACATTTTCCTTTGTGGGAAAAAAAGCATTCTGTCAATGACAGACACATCAGGGTTGCCAATTAAGGTGGTGCTCTTCAAAATATAGTGTCTTACTTGTAGAAAGCAGAAAAAGTCCTGCTTTGGGAGTTGATATTTCTCAACCATCTCCTCAAATGACAATAAAATCTTATCAGCAAATAAATCATTTAGTCTGTGTATGCCCTTATTAAGCCAAAAGTTAAAGCCAGCGTCCAGCAATCCCGGACCAAAATCTGGGTTGTTAAGAATTGGGGTAAGCGCAGAGGTTAGCTTGGACCTTCCCAAAAAACGTTGAACTGACCTCCATACTTTGAGTGTGTTAAGTGTAATGGGATTACTGCAGTGATCTTTTACAGATTTGAAACTTCTGAAAAATAAGAGGTCCTGTAAGGGGTATTCTGAAAAAGAAGTCTCAATGTCTAACCAAATAGAGGAGTCATCATTTGCGATCCAGTCAGAAATATAACATAGGTGGGCACACCACTGATAGAACCTAATATTGGGCAGATCCAAGCCGCCCATGGAGCTTGGCAACTGCAATATTGCCATCTGAAGTCTTGGCTTGCGTTTACTCCATATCGATTAAGGCAGCCCCCCGCACCTCTCTGATTCAGAGGGGTTGGGTTAAATGCGGAAGACACATTTCGGTTGAAGGCATTCGGTTTTACAACTGACTAATAATGGTGACTTTGACTTTGACTATAAAGGAACTTAGCCATCAATTTACATCCTTTATTACCTTATTGGAGAGTAAGACTGGGATCATTTGGATTGGGTAAAGTAGTCTAGGTAAAATTTTCATTTTCAAGAGGGATATTCTACCCAACCATGAAATTGGAAGAGTTCCAGCACTCCAGATCCTGTCTTATTGTATCGAACAAGGGAACAAAATTGGCTTTGTACATTTGCTGGAAATTAGGAGTTACAAATATACCCAGGTATGTAAAACCTGAGGGAGACCATTAGGTACAGAATGAAGGTTACCAAGTGGCATAGCCTCTGATTTAGTTAAGTTAATCTTGTAGCCCGAGAATTCACTGAATAATTCAATAATATTAACAAGAGATGTAATTGAAGTCTCAGGGCTAGAGATAAATATCAGGACATCATCAGCATACAAGCTTATTTTATGGTGAACATCACCAATGAGCAGCCCCTGTATAGCAGGCGTTACTCTGATGGCCTCGGCCAGTGGTTCCATAGCGAGTGCAAATAGGAGAGGGGACAAAGGACAGCCCTGTCTGGTACCTCTGTGTATAGAGAAGCTATTTGACCTTAGCCCATTAGTAAGGACAGCAGCCTGAGGATCATCATATAACATTTTCACCCATTTTATAAAGTTGTCCCCTAGACCAAATTTAGTCAGAGCAAAGAATAAGTAACACCACTCAGCATCTAGGGAGAGCACAAAGCCATCCATAGCACTTCTTTGGTAGGCTTGAATTACGTTAACTTGTTAGGGAGTGGCAGCTGAGGGGTCGGTTTTGGAGAGCCTGGCGTGCCCAAAGTAAAATGCCTCCCATTCAGGCCCAGAAAATAGGATATGCACATATTTGGTACCATTGGATAGGAAACACTCTGGAATTTCTGTCCTGGAAAAAGTGATTTTGACACATTGCTCATTTGGGAACCCCTCCCGCATGAAAATGACCATATAAGGGCATATGAATGCAGTACCCATCGCTTCCTTTAGATGTCAACAGTCTCGAGACAGTGTAAAATTTCATTTTGGATGAATTAGACCAGAGAATAAGAGCAAACCAGGAAGTGTACTTTTTATGTAAACAGTACCCAGTGCGCGCGCCCGACAAGGCACGCAGTGTCTTTTTTACCGTCTTTATCGATCAGTTTATATTCCGGTTGATTTATAATAGTAAATATACGTAAAAGTGTTCTTAAGGATACATTTAAAACTATGTTTGATTGTTCTTGGACAAGTTTATAGGTATAAGATGAACGAGTTTGCGTCACGTTTCAATGGAGTAGTGGAGGCTGTCGTTTCTGATTATAACGCGCGAACCAAATGGAGGATTTATGGATAAAATACATTACTTTTTCTAACAAAATAACCATGGATTGTCTTCGTTGGACACTTAGAATGACCTCAGCAGAAGTTCTTCAACAGGTAATTGATATGTTTTCGCTGTGAAATGTGTTATGTGTGTGCCGTGATGGCTAATCGATTCATGGCTATGGGAAAAATATGTGAGGTGCTACCCTCAAACAATAAAATGTGCTGCTTACGCCGTAAAGCCTTTTTGAAATCTGAAACAGAGAAAGAGAGCTTTTGATGAGTATGGAACACTTGTATATTGGTGGATGTTTAATAATTCAACTTTTGGATTTTGAATTTGGCGCCTTACATTTCACCTGGTAGTGTCGGGAGCAGCCCGCTAGCGGCCCAGCAATCCCTGAGAGGTTATTAAGGAGCCGCCTGACATTGTTACATGATTTTCGGCCCTTGATGAAGCCAGTTTGGTCTCCTTTCACAATTAGTGGCAGTGAGTCCTCTAATCTTGTGGCTAGAATTTTAGAATGGGTCTGTACGAGGAACAGGACTCTGGGCATTTTCCCTTTTTGAGAATAAGTGATATGTTGGCATCCCTCAGTGTTTGAGGGAGCTGGTCATTTAAAAATGAGTGGTTAAACACATCACGCAATGGCTCAAGGATCAGGCCATGGAACTCCTTATAGAACTCACTACAAAACCAGTCTGGTCCTGGGGCCTTATCATTTTGCAGATTCTTAATTGCGAACATTATCTCTTCCTCGGTAATAGGGGCATTAAGGAGAGATCTCTGTTCTTCGGAGATAGTGGTGAGCTTAATCTTAGAAAAGAAGTCCTCCATTAATTTGGGTGCATCATTTGTCAGTTCTGCGGTATAAAGATTTGCATAAAATGTCTTAAATGAGTCACTTATCAATTTATTTTCATATAAATTACTGCCATCAGAATCAGTAATCGTAGCAATTGACTGTGAGTCAGCTCTCTTTTTAGCTAGGTACGCCAAGTACTTTCCTGGTTCATCTCCATGTTCATATAGCTTTTGTCTGACAAATCTCATTTTCTTTTCAGTGTCCTGTGTTAGGAGAGAGTCCAAGTAAATATTCATTATGGAAATGTTCTGCCCTTGTAAAGTACCATTAATGATAAACTTGGTCGTTTTGTTATCTTTCACACAATTCAACACCTTAAATGGTAGGTTCTTTTTCACAAGAATTGCTACACCTCTGCTTCTGGATGTAAATGATGAGAAAACACTTGACCAAACCCCCCTTGTTGCAATTTCAGATGCTCCTTATCATCCAAACGAGTGTCTTGCAACAGAGCAATATCCAGACTGAGTCCTACTGTAAAGATGGGGTGGTACCTTTTCTCATGTGTTGAACTTTCTTTAATCTCACCGAGCATAAACAAACGATATAAACCCTGAACCGGAACTATAATAAACCCAAAAATTAAACATATAAAGATGCAAAAGGGGGTTTTCCCATTAGCTAACACGCAGGGGATTTCAACTCTCCAATGTAGACTCTTAAGTCCACATAGCCACTCCATAGCCTCATCCTTTAAACATATGGAAATGAAAATCAATAGAAGAAGATTGAGGCTCCACCTGAAACCAAGCCTGGGCACCAATATAGATTCACATATATCTCAGACTGACCTATCACGGCAGTTACTTTAGCAAGAAAAATAATAAAAGATACGAATATTACTGAACAGGAGAACTCACACCACTGCTTCATGATGAGATTCAAATTAAAAAAAGTTATCCAATGCTGCAGAGGTGCAGCTTACAGTTAGTTACCCGAGAGAGTCAATAAACGCAGCCGCCTCTTCAGGTGTGTAGAGTTTTTTAGGCGATCCGTTGACCATAATCCTAAATGTGGCCGGGTACAGCAGTGCGTTGTCCAACTTCATTATCTTGAGTTGAGCCTTCACCTCATCAAACGCTTTTTGTCTTCGTATAACCGCTGTGGAGTAATCATTGAAGAATGAGACCCTTGGACCTTGACGTTGATTACCGTCAGAACCGATGTTTCTAGTCGCATCCATGACGCGCTGCTTGTCGGTGAAGTTGTGGAACTTTATGACCACAGGCCGTGGGCGCTGGTTGGGACCGGGTATCCGTGCTTGAGAGCGATGGGCTCTGTCCAGCTTCACACGACCAGCCTTAGTGTTCATTTGTAGGTAGCCAGGGATCCATTCCTCAAAAGAATTTACTGAGCGTGTCTCTTCAGAACTTTCCAGGAGTCCCACAACACGGATATTGCATCTGCGTCCTCTATTATCCAAGTCTTCAATGTGCTCCGGCATTTCGCGCACCTGTTTCTCAAGTGCCTTTATCTTAGTGTCCATTGATGTAGTTGAAGTTTCCACAGTAGCAATTCTTTCTTCCGCCTCATCCACACGCTTGACAACTCTCTGTAGTTCAGCTGAATGGCCTGCTATTGCTTCCAACACCGTTCCTATCTTAACATCGATCACTTTAGTAATGTTATCCGTCATCTTTTGTATAATCAGGTCCATTGTGCCTGGATCCGCAGTGGTGCTAGCTTCGCTAACGCTAGCTAGCTCCTCCTGCACATCTACAGGGATGGTGGTTTTGGTCGAGTTCTTAGTAGTTCTGCTGGGCATGTTGTCGGATGTTTTTGAGAAATAGCCGTCAAGACTCATTGTGGGGTAACTTATTTAACAAATTGTACCACTTTTTCAAGCTAGAGGATTAATGTAAAAATATACATTTACGAATGCCACGGGAGCTCGCTGAAACACAGTGTTCGCTCTATGGCGGCATTTTGTTCCCCCCATAAATTAACTTTTAACAAGGCACACCTGTTAATTGATATGCATTCCAGGTGGCTACCTCATGAAGCTGGTTGAGAGAATGCCAAGAGTGTGCAAAGCTGTCATCAATTAACTTTTAACAAGGCACACCTGTTAATTGATATGCATTCCAGGTGGCTACCTCATGAAGCTGGTTGAGAGAATGCCAAGAGTGTGCAAAGCTGTCATCAAGGCAAAGGGTGGCTACTTTGAAGAATCTCAAATATAAAATATATTGTGACTTGTTTAACACTTTTTTGGTTACTACATGATTCTATATGTGTTATTTCATAGTTTATGTCTTCACTATTATTCTACAATGTAGAAAATAGTAAAAAATAAAGAAAAACCTTTGATTGAGTAGGTGTGTCCAAACTTTTGACTGGTACTGTACATGCTATGAATAGAAGGGCTATGGTACTGAGCTTGGCATATACCCACAACCTACAGTCCACTCCCATTCAGTCATGAGCCTCTGGCTCCACCGTTGGAGCCTGCTCTGTGTTAATATTGTTAGGTTGAGACTGTGCAGGGGTGTCACCATTGCTTCTGGAGCCGTACAGCTCATTGTCTACCATAGGCTGCTGGGCTTGACTTACGGGTCTATTGGGGACGGGTGGGCCAATATGGGATGGGGGCACAAAAGGCTGGTAGATGCCCACCTCTGGACGTTCAGTGATTGTCCCCAGAGAGAGGGGCTTAGTCTCTGTGGGCCCAGTAAAGCTCTGGCACACATCCACAGCCGGGTCTCCATAGACACCCATCTCTGCCCCGTCTCGCAGGAGATGGCTGTATACAAGTGTGTCATCGATCGAGGCGTAGATGTGGGACTCGTTGTCTTTTCGTGATTTGGGGAACCTCCCGTTGTGCCCCGGCAGGAAGCTGGTCTCGTTGGGGTTGTAGATGGACACTTGGTGAGACAGCTGCCTCTTCTTTTTCCTACGCAACAGGAGGGAGATCAAAACACATTATCACACACAGGGTAGGATAGTGTAAAGAGAACAAATTATGTTGTCTTAAATAGTAACACTTATTAAGTCCCATAATTATATAAAGACCCTATGTATGTGTGCACTTATCATGTCAAATCAAATTTTATTTGTCACATGCGCCGAATACAACAGGTGTAGACCTTACAATAAAATGCATACTTACGAGCCCCTAACTGACAATGCAGTTTAAAAAAAGACAGATAAGAATAAGAAATAAAAGTAACAAGTAATTGAAGAGCAGCATAAAAATAACAATAGCGAGACTATATACAGGGGTGTACCGGTACAGAGTCAATGTGCGGGGGCACCGGTTGAGGTAAAAAGTACATGAAGGTAGAGTTATTAAAGTGACTATGCATAGATGATAACAACAGAGAGTAGCAGTGGTGTAAAAGAGGGGGAGAGGAGAGGGGAGGCAATACAAATAGTCTGGGTAGCCATTTGATTAGGTGTTCAGGAGTCTTATGGCTTGGGTGTAGAAGCTGTTTAGAAGCCTCGGTACAGCTTGCCGTGCGGCGGTAGCAGAGAGAACAGTCTATGACTAGGGCGGCTGGAGTCTTTGACAATTTTAGGGCTTTCCTCTGACACTGCCTGGATGGCAGGAAGCTTGGGCCCGGTGATGTACTGGGCCGTTCGCACTACCCTCTGTAGTGCCTTGCGGTCGGAGGCCGAGCAGTTGCCATACCAGGCAGTGATTCAACCAGTCAGGATGCTCGATGGTGCAGCTGTAGAACCTTTTGAGGATCTGAGGACCCATGCCAAATCTTTTCAGTCTCCTGAGGGGGAAAAGGTTTTGTCGTGCCCTCTTCACGACTGTCTTGGCGTGCTTGGACTATGTTAGTTTGTTGGTGATGTGGACACCAAGGAACTTGAAGCTCTCAACCTGCTCCACTACATCCCTGTCGATGAGAATGGGGGCATGCTCAGTCCTCTTTTTCCTGTAGTCTACAACCATCTCCTTCGGCTTGATCATGTTGAGGGAGAGGTTGTTGTCCTGGCACCACACGGCCAGGTCTCTGACCTCCTCCCTATAGGCTGTCTCATCGTTGTCGGTGATCAGGCCTACTACTGTTGTGTCATCGGCAAACTTAATGATGGCGTTGGAGTCATGCCTGGCCATGCAGTCATGAGTGAACAGGGAGTACAGGAGGGGACTGAGCATGCACCCCTGAGGGGCCCCTGTGTTGAGGATCAGCGTGGCGGATGTGTTGTTACCTACCTTTACCACCTGGGGGGCTGCCCGTCAGGAAGTCCAGGATCCAGTTGCAGAGGGAGGTGTTTAGTCCCAGGGTCCTTAGCTTATTGATGAGCTTTGAGGGCACTACGTGTTCCTTTTGTCCAGTTGGGAAAGGGCAGTGTGGAATGCAATAGAGAATGCATCATCTGTGGATCTGTTGGGGCGGTATGCAAATTGGAGTGGGTATAGGGTTTCTGGGATAATGAAGTTGATGTGAGCCATGACCAGCCTTTCAAAGCACTTCATGGCTACAGACATAAGTGCTATGGGTCGGTAGTCATTTAGGCAGGTTACCTTAGTGTTCTAGGGCACAGACACTATGGTGGTCTGCTTAAAACATGTTGATATTACAGACTCGGACAGGGAGAGTTTGAAAATGTCAGTGAAGACACTTGCCAGTTGGTCAGTGCATGCTCGTAGTACACGTCCTGGTAATCCGTCTGGCCTTGTGAATGTTGACCTGTTTAAAGGTCTTACTCACATCGGCTGTGGAGAGCGTGATCACACCGTCTTCCCGGAACAGCTGGTGCTCTCATGCATGTTTTAGTGTTATTTGCCTCGAAGCGAGCATAGAAGTAGTTTAGCTCGTCTGGTAGGCTAGTGTCGCTCGGCAGCTCTTGGCTGTGCTTCCCTTTGTAGTCTGTAATGGTTTGCAAGCCCTGCCACATCTGACGCGCGTCAGAGCCGGTGTAGTATGATTCGATCTTAGTCCTGTATTGACGCTTTGCCTGTTTGATGGTTCGTCAGAGGGCATAGCGGGATTTCTTATAAGCTTCTGGGTTAGAATCCCGCTCCTTGAAAGTGGCAGCTCTAGCCTTTAGCTCAGTGTGGATGTTGCCTGTAATCCATGGCTTCTGGTTGGGGTATGTACGTACGGTCACTGTGGGGTCGATGTCATCGACTTATTGATGAAGCCAATGACTGATGTGGTATACTCCTCAATGCCATCGGGGGAATCCCGGAACATATTCCAGTCTGTGCTAGCAAAACAGTCCTGTAGCTTAGCATCTGCTTCATCTGACCACTTTTTTATTGATCTAGTCACTGGTGCTTCCTGCTTTAATTTTTGCTTGTAAACAGGAATCAGGAGGATATTTAAAAAAAATCCCTCTGGTTGTACATTTAACGTGCTGATAGAAAGTTGGTAAAACGGATTTAAGTTTCCCTGCATTCAAGTCCCGAGCTACTAGGAGCGTCGCCTCTGGGTGAGCGTTTTCTTGTTTGCTTTTGCCGGAATACAGCTCATTCAATGCTGTCTTAGTGCCAGCCTCTGACTGTGATGGTATGTAAATAGCTACAAAAAATACAGATGAAAACTCTCTAGGTAGATAGTGTGGTCTACAGCTTATCATGAGATACTCTACCTCAGGCGAGCAATAGCTCTAGACTTCCTTAGATATTGTGCACCAGCTGTTATTTACAAAAATACATAGTCTGCCGCCCCTTACCAGACGCCGCTGTTCTACCCTGCCGGTGCAGCGTATAACCAGCCAGCTGTATGTTGATAGTGTCTTCGTTCAGCCACGAGTCCGTGAAGCATAAGATATTACAGGTTTGAATGTCCCGTTGGTAGTTTAATCTTCCGCGTAGGTCATCTAAAGATGGCATGTTTGCTAGCAGAATGGAAGGAAGTGAGGGTTTATTCAATGACCTACGAATTCTCAGAAGACAGCCCGCCCTCCGGCACCTTTTTCTCCGCCTCCTCTTCACGCAAATCATGGGGATCTGGGCCTGTTCCCGAGAAAGCAGTAAATCGTTCGCATCAGACTCGTTAAAGGAAAAAAAAGATTCTGCCAGTCCATGGTGAGTAATCGCAGTCCTGATGTCCAGAAGTTATTTTCGGTCGCAAGAGACAGTAGAGGCAACATTATGTACAAAATAAGTTTAAAAAATAAGTTACAAACAAAAAACACAATCGGTTGGGGTCACGTAAAACGTCTGCCGTTTTACCGGTGACAACAATGTCATACAAGTAATCCCTTATTACCATTTTTTGTAATTAAAAATACCTAGAAGTGTAGCTATATAGAATATAGACTACATCCTAGTTAAATAAAGGTTAAATAAAATAAAAAAATGTATCTCCACAACACTCCACCTTCACTGTTGCACTCCACTCCAGCAGGTGGTGATCGTGTAAAAATGTGTTTCGAAAAAGGGCACGTGGAACAGGAAAAAACTATTGCTAGCAGCTACTCAGCTAGATAACTAACAAAAATGTTGCCTAACATAAAATCACTGAGAATGTTTCTTAACATGCGATTAAAAGCGGCTGTCGATGAGCTATTCGGGGCAGTTGAAACAACGATAGCAGAGTACCAGCAAGAATTATGCCGTTCAAAAGAGGAGAAAGACCGAACGATAGCAGAGTACCAGAAAAAGGTGTCCCGTTCGGAAGAAGAGAACGCCCGGTTACAGAGGCTGCTGGATGTTGTTCTTAAACCAGAAATAAAGTTGCAGAGACTAGAAGGTGCGTTACTTATTAGCTAAACCCGTAACAACCATCGTTTGATTAAAGACAACTAATGCATGTTGGCCATTTCAATTTGAGTCATCACAAAATGTTCATCCAATTGGCGCCAGATTTTCATGCGTTTTCATTCTAAAATCCGCATTAAGAAAATTCGAATTTTCCCCACCAGTAGTGTTTCCACCAAACGATGTACGTGACGTAGTGTACACATTGTACTTTTTCGTTTAAGGTTTCATGTACCGAATACAAATCTAAAGTTCAATATGTTTCCATCACATGTTCAACTCTACCAATAGTTTCGTCACAAACTGTCTCGATAAATATCAAATGTGCCTACTCTGGTCATGGCACGTGTGTTGTAGCCAACAGCTCGCATATATTCTACACTACAGGCTGTGGGAGTAAACTAGTCTTGTTCTAATGAAATTATTATGGAAAATAGCGAGAATATTATTATTATTTGTCAAGCATCCATCATCAAGTCATTAGAATAAGACCCTCGATGTTATTCACCACCCTGTGAAATTCATTATGTATTTCATCTGTTGCCTAATAAACTGCATGGTTTCACGAGTCATAGACGACCATACTCCATATAATCTCGTGACTCCAAATGTACTTACATGTGTTTATTATATCAATATTTGCGTATAAAGTCGTTTGCACCGCCTTTTATCGTGTCATTTATTTTACAGACA
Source organism: Brachymystax lenok tsinlingensis (assembly GCA_030435695.1). NCBI lineage: Eukaryota > Metazoa > Chordata > Actinopteri > Salmoniformes > Salmonidae > Brachymystax > Brachymystax lenok. The sequence continues at coordinate 46,648,162 of CM059789.1, forward strand.
CAAAAAGATCACACTATGTCGAACGAACGAATTGTCTGTAGGCATTTATACAACTGTACCGAAACTTCCAGTTTCCATCACAGCTATTGGGTTTTATATATACATGGTATGACTTAAAACGGTGTCTGGAAATGTGGTTACTGTGTAGCTCAAAAGTTCCATGTATCTGGCTAGAACACATTTCTTGTAAGCCAGCATCTCAGCATTTGAATGTACTAGCCAATGTACTAGCTAAGTATGTCATGCTCTTTTTCCCACAGACCTCCAGCAGCTCACTCTCTCCATCTCTGAAGAGGAGGTTCCCCTTGAGCAGCAGCACTGCAAGCGGGATTGTAGACCCGGTCTGGGGCAGGAGGACCCTTCTCAGATTAAAGTGGAACAGGAGGACCTATGGGTCATCAGTCAGGGACGAGAGCAGCTTCAAGCGATGGATTATGATACTGATAATACTGATGATTCTGCTGATACAGAAACCTTCATATCTACTGCTAGAGTAAAAGGTGACTGTAATCAGAACCCAAGTCAGTCCTCACATCTTTACCAAATTTTAACCCAACGTGAAGAAAACACAGAGAGGGATGAGCTACCCAGCACCACAAAGCAAATTGAACAGATTAAAACGGAGTTCTTCAGTAACAGTGACTCTCAGCCCCCCTCTGCATTTAATTCAGACTGGTCTGAAACTCAGAGTGAGAGTGGTGAAAGTGTTGATGGGATGGAGAGTGAAGGACCTCCACTCAAGTCAAAGAGAACACAGACTAAAGCTGGACCAAGCTTCCATGTCTGTTGTCCCATCTGAAATCCCCTATCCCCAGTAATGGTGTTCGTCATTGTAGAATATGTGCAAAGCCTTTTATCACGTGACGTCTCTAGCGATTCATGCCCATAGACATACACAGCTATCTCGGTGTGGTATCTGCGGAAGAACCTTTGAGTCTGTAGAAAGTTTGAAAGAACATCTACATTTTCATGTTGCAAGTACAGGATCACTTTCTTGTTGCATCTGTGGTATATGTTTCACAGAGGATGAGGAGGTTTTGCTGAAAGAGCATATGAGCAATCACAAACTGAAACTGTATCGCTGTCTTGGGTGTAAGGAACGCTTCGATACTCGGCCAGGGTCTGACATTGCATATGAGGACTCACACTAGGACTCTTGATCAGGTTTGAAAATTGAAGACCGCCCCAACCTGGGCCTATGACCTGCAGCCTGAGCCTGTCCATATTATGCCTTTACAAGCAGTCTGTTTTTACATTTTCGAAATAAAAAAATGTGAACATGAGGGAGGAGTAGCCTATATTGTCGTAATCAAACTTGATTAAACACAACTGAAGAAATCACTGATAAAATGCTCCAGTTCCATATCCTAGTAAAGGAAGCCTGAGTGAGGCCCAATGCAGGTCTGCTGAAGGTATTTTTTTTAAAATATCAAATAAACTATTGAATGGAGAGTCACGCCTCACCTGCTAATGCATAGTTACCATATGTACTCAAAAGGGCGGTTTCTCAGACAGATTAAGCCTAATCCTGGACAAAAAAATCGCTTTCAATGGATATTAATCTCATAATTGAATAGGAAAAACTATAACCACAAATAGGTGCTAAGTGGCATAAAAGAAAACAAAGTCCAGACACTTTGAAAGTTAAAAAGCCTTCAATGTGGGCTAAAACACCAACGCGTATTGGCTTAGGCCTTCATCAGGGTGTCCTTAGCACCTAGTTGTGGTTATAATTTTTGCATTCCCATTCCTCTGCAAGAGCACTTGTTGTTTTGGAATATGCTGCTACTTTTTCTTGGAGATGAATCTGTGAGAAACCATCCCAACATTTATCATGAAGGGCTAGAGAAAAGGTAGCTCACTTACTTGATCACCACACAGACCACAGCCAACACAACCGCCATGAGAACCAGTAGAGCTGCCACCGCACTCAGAATGCTGGTCAGAAGCAGGTCTTAGGAACAGGAACACACACAGGTCAGTATTCACTGATATCCCATTATCAACCCACTCTCTAACATAATAATGTTTCAAATCCAGAGGCTGATAATAACACTTAATATACAAAACATTAGGAACACTCTTTCCATGACAGACTGACCAGGTGAATTCTGGTGACAGCTGTGATCCCTTATTGATGTCACTTGTTAAATCCACTTCAATTAGTGTAGATGAAGGGGACAAGATGGGTTAAAGAAGGATTTTTAAGCCTTGGGCAATAACAGAGTATAGTAGTAGGATGCCAGGCACATCGGTTTGTGTCAAGAACTGCAACGCTGCTGGGTTTTTCACGCTCAACAATTTCCCCTGTTTATCCAGAATGGTCCACCACCCAAAGGACATCCAGCCAACTTGACTCAACCAGGGCCGGTCCTTGCCGTTTTGCCACCTGTCGTAGAATTCCAACATTATGTTAATCACATTACTTTTATATTATAATGTATCCCTATATTAGTACATTCACACTGTCTGTTATATCTAATGGGCTACAGAATAGTGTTCTTAGAATTCTATGCCTATGTGTCTGAGAGGAACCGCTGAGATTTTAACGCTGACAGTAGATTTACGATGGCTTAGTGATAAGACAACATTCCATTCCATGATTAGTGCCTGTCGGTGCCAGGGAGACCAAATCTCCTTTTTCTCTCCCATATTGCAGATGAACACTGAACTTAATAATTTGAGGGAATCACCTAGCGTCTATGTTACATTAGTATTTCTGTATAAACAATCAGTAAATGACCTTGAGACAGAAATCTGTTCCGATGTAATCGTGATGTCTGTTGCATGAGAGCACAATGCACCTTTGTATAAATTCTCTCATCTGTGATTTGTCATGAACATCCAGGTGGATGGACTTTGCAATAAAATGCTGTGGCTTAGTCCTGCTGGTTGAGTTCTCAGGGATCACCTCCAAGGGGGTTACTGACCAACTCCATTACTGCAGTAATTAAATAAAGTTAAATTGTTTTGAAGAAATCTAAAAGTCTCTCCTTTTGATTAGAATAATTCCTCCACACGCCCTAGGTGAGACCAAAACTAGAATACTCCCAGTAAGTGGAGAAAAAAAAGTCTAAAAGATTTGGTCCGGAATGGACCAAAAACCAATGTCCATGGATTTGGAAATCAAGGCCGATCCGGACTGCACCAAAAAAGGTGCAGGTGTAGCCTGAAATTGAATTCTATGAATGCCAATCTATGTGGTAAGCCTACCGTTTGTAAAACACACAAAAAAAGACTTTCAAATGACGTTGGCTCGTGCTTACTGGGGTGTAGCCTACCATGTGGCCCCCAATGGAATTTGATGAATGCCCATCCATGTGCTAGGCCCACTGTTTGTAAAACAGGCCGTTTCATTGGCTTCATTAGTATGGATTCCTGTGACTAATCAATTTGGCTATTTAAGCTACCAACTTTATCAGGAGTTATCGTGAGTCTATTTGCACAGCGTGAAATGCAAAAGTACTTTTTTGCTATGACCAGCTTGTCAAAAATGGAAGGATTCAAACTTGAAACCACTGATCACGACAATGGGTTGAAACTCATGGAAAAAAGTTGTGATTGTCCATTCCATGTTGTCCATTTAACTTTGACTTGTCCTGTTTTAAGGATATGTTGTTTTTATTTGATTGAGCGCCATTTAGGTTAGGCTATTCAATGGGAGAAACTTGCGTGATGTAAAAAGTGTCTGTCTCATTACATTATCATACATTTTATCTCGTCTGTAGGCTACAGAAAAGGCCACATACTCTTTCTACCATATCCTATACAGTGAGGGAAAAAAGTATTTGATCCCCTGCTGATTTTGTACGTTTCACTGACAAAGAAATGATCAGTCTATAATTTTAATGGTAGGTTTATTTGAACAGTGAGAGACAGAATAACAACAAAAAAATCCAGAAAAACGCATGTGAAAAAAGTTATAAATTGATTTGCATTTTAATGAGGGAAATAAGTATTTGACCCCCTCTCAATCAGAAAGATTTCTGGCTCCCAGGTGTCTTTTATACAGGTAACGAGCTGAGATTATGAGCACACTCTTAAAAAGAGTGCTCCTAATCTCATCTTGTTACCTGTATATAAGACACCTGTCCACAGAAGCAATCAATCAATCAGATTCCAAGCTCTCCACCATGGCCAAGACCAAAGAGCTCTCCAAGGATGTCAGGGACAAGATTGTAGACCTACACAAGGCTGGAATGGGCTACAAGACCATCGCCAAGCAGCTTGGTGAGAAGGTGACAACAGTTGGTGCGATTATTCGCAAATGGAAGAAACACAAAAGAACTGTCAATCTCCCTCAGCCTGGGGCTCCATGCAAGATCTCACCTCGTGGAGTTGCAATGATCATGAGAATGGTGAGGAATCAGCCCAGAACTACACGGGAGGATCTTGTCAATGATCTCAAGGCAGCTGGGACCATAGTCACCAAGAAAACATTTGGTAACACACTACTCCGTGAAGGACTGAAATCCTGCAGCGCCCGCAAGGTCCCCCTGCTCAAGAAAGCACATATACATGCCCGTCTGAAGTTTGCCAATGAACATCTGAATGATTCAGAGGACAACTGGGTGAAAGTGTTGTGGTCAGATGAGGCCAAAATGGAGCTCTTTGGCATCAACTCAACTCGCCGTGTTTGGAGGAGGAGGAATGCTGCCTATGACCCCAAGAACACCATCCCCACCATCAAACATGGAGGTGAAACATTATGCTTTGGGGGTGTTTTTCTGCTTAGGGGACAGGACAACTTCACCGCATCAAAGGGACGATGGACGGGGCCATGTACCGTCAAATCTTGGGTGAGAACCTCCTTCCCTCAGCCAGGGCATTGAAAATGGGTTGTGGATTGGTATTCCAGCATGACAATGACCCAAAACACACGGCTAAGGCAACAAAGGAGTGGCTCAAGAAGAAGCACATTAAGGTCCTGGAGTGGCCTAGCCAGTCTCCAGACCTTAATCCCATAGAAAATCTGTGGAGGGAGCTGAAGGTTCGAGTGACCAAACGTCAGCCTCGAAACCTTAATGACTTGGAGAAGATCTGCAAAGAGGAGTGGGACAAAATCCCTCCTGAGATGTGTGCTAACCTGGTGGCCAACTGCAAGAAACGTCTGACCTCTGTGATTGCCAACAAGGGTTTTGCCACCAAGTACTAAGTCATGTTTTGCAGAGGGGTCAAATACTTATTTCCCTCATTAAAATGCAATTCCATTTATAACATTTTTCACATGAGTTTTTCTGGATTTTTTTGTTGTTATTCTGTCTCTCACTGTTCAAATAAACCTACCATTAAAATTATAGACTGATCATTTCTTTGTCAGTGGGCAAACGCACAAAATCAGCAGGGGATCAAATACTTTTTTCCCTCACTTTATCTGCTACATGATTCATGTTAGATAATTTTTTTGACTGAATGTTGGTGCAGAGCCACAGCGATGCGTCTCACCAACAGAACTCCAGAGAGGCTCGCTGGGAATGGACAAGCAAAATATTTTGTGCCCCTGCCTTTGACAAAGTGGGCACTGCTTATCAAAGGGCGGCATCAACGCTCACCTAAAAAGCCCATATGCCACTGGTTGAGAAAAATTGTCATTGTTGGTCAGTTTAGCTCAGAAAATGGTCAGTTTACCTCAGAAAATGCCACCCTCTTCAATCTGCCACCATAGGCAGCTGCCTAATCCTACCTAATGAGCGAGTCCAAGCTCCAATGAATTCAGTTTGTTCTGAGGGAAAAATGGTGGAAGTGCAACTCAATATTAGGAAGGTGTTCTTAATGTTAGGTATACTCAGTGTTGTAAGACCAGAATGAACAAAATATCAGAATGGTATAGAGAAATGATGAGAAACATGGAGCGTTAGATTTTCACTGCAATTTCAAGTTCACTTTAAACAAACAACCTATGGAGAGGGCCAGAGGAAGACGGGAGTGAGAGGAGATAGAACAACATTGCTTATCATGATAACTGCTCCACACGGTCGGTCACTCACTCTTGTCCTTGTGCAGTGTGATCTGTGTGAGCACGCTGAAGTCTCCTCTCTCAGGCATACAGTTGGTCATGTTGAGGTAGAAGCTCTCTGAGACAGTGATCTTCCTGCCTGCCTCCTCGTCCTCCCGCCGGCTGTACATTTCTTCCAGGGACCCCAGGATCTGCACCCTGATCAAATCAAATTCATTTATTTACGCACGTCATAAAGTACTTTACAGTAATCTGGCCTGGACCCCAAGACCAAGCACAAAAGAAGCAAGACCACAGTGGCCAAGAAAAACTCCCTAGAATGAATAAACCTAGAGAGGATGTCTCAGAGGGGTATCCCATTCTCTTCTGGTTGTACCTGATGCCCGTATGGCGGTTGCTGCACTTGGGCTGGCTGATGTTGTTGAACATGAGGTGGGCTTCCAGCTTGGAGGGGACATCGACGATCCAGGACACAGTGGAGTAGGACTTCATTCCCCCCGGCCAACTAGGGGTGGCCAGGAGAGTTGGTACTCCTTTCTTTGGGCATACCGTGAAGATGTATCTCTCTGTGTGTACATCAGGGGGAGAATAACGTATTTTCAGTTACAGTACTACTTTTATATAAAACAATTTATTAAAGATGTAACTTCATGGCCAAAAGTATATGGACACCTGCTCGCCAAACATCTCATTCCAAAATCATGGGCATTAATATGGAGTTGGTTCCCCCTTTGCTGCTATAACAGCCTCCACTCTTCTGGGAAGGCTTTCCACTAGATGTTGGAACATTGCTGCAGGGACTTGCTGCCATTCAGCCACAAGAGTATTAGTGAGGTTGGGCACTGATGTTGGGCGACTACGCCTGGCTCACAGTCGGTGTTCAAATTCATCCCAAACATGTTTGATGGAGTTGAGGTCAGGGTTCTGTGCAGGCCAGTCAAGTTCTTCCACACCGATCTCGACAAACCATTTCTGTATGGACCTCGCTTTGTGCATGGGGAATTGTCATGCTGAAACTTTGCCACAAAGTTGGAAGCACAGAATCATCTAGAATGTCATTGTATGCTGTAGCGTTAAGATTTCCCTTCACTGGAACTAAGGGGCCTAGCCCGAACCATGAAAAAAAAAAAAAAATAACTGCCAGATGGTGAAGCGTGATTCACCACTCAAGAGAACGCGTTTCCACTGCTCCAGAGTCCAATGGCAGTGAGCTTTACACCATTCTAGCCGACGCTTGGCATTGTGCATGGTGATCTTAGGCTTGTGTGCAACTGTTTGGCCATGGAAACCCATTTTATGAAGCTCCAGACGAACAGTTATTGTGCTGACATTGCTTTCAGAGGCAGTTTGGAACTCTGTAGTGAGTGTTGCAACCGAGGACAGTCTATTTTTTTACGTGCTACGCTCTTCAGCACTCTTGAGGTTCCAATCTGTGAGCTTGTGTTGCCTACCGCTGAGCTGTTGTTGCTCCTAGACGTTTCCACTTCACAATAACACAGTTACACCTTTAATTAAAACATATTACCTGCAATCTCCCTGGTGAAGGAGATGTTGAGTAAAGGGTGTGAGAATGGCCATCTCTCTTTCCCTCTCATGGTCGAGGATGAAGCTGTGATGGACACATTGGTGTGGACCTGGACTTTGCGTATGGCTCCCTGAGGGCAGAACTGACCCACGGTGGTGCCGTCATCGTCCTCGGCTACGGTGAGAGTGACAGAGTCGTTGCAGGGTTGTTCTGGCAGGGACTGCCTGAGGTTACCAGTAGTGGGCAGGAGCTCTACTGTGCCATGCTGAGGGGGACGGAGGATCCAGGTGACACTGCCCAGGGGGGCGGGAAGACACTTCTCCAGGACGGGTGCCATCAGAGGGACAGGGGCTGCTGCTGCTGGGCAGCCCCTCCACTGATGGCACTCTGAGAAATGGAGAGGAGGTAAAGGATACAAACCAAAATAAAGTTGAATATATACCATGAGTTTGTGGTGCTCGTCCTAATTACCGCACTCCAGATATTGTTTAAAGTGTAAGGGAAGCCAGAAATGTAGCATTGAATTGCAGTGATTGTTTAGTTAGGGCTTAAGGCTACACTCACACACATGTTGAACGGTACATCATGTTATTCTTCTACGACGTCAAGCCAGACCAACACAATGAGAGGTTAGTGACTGGGCGAGCAGCATAGTGTTAATAATAATGCTTATGGTTATATAACTCAGAGCAGAGCAGTGTTGCTAGTTAGGCCTTAGTTACCTATGATTCTGATGGCGGTCAGTAGCAGCTCCTGACATGGGCAATCCTGGAAGGACAGCTGAGAGATCTTCCCTGAGGGAACAGTGATTTTCTCCAGGATGACAGAGTTCAGCTTCAGCTCACAGTCAGACATGAGGTTAGTCTTCTCAATATGGAGGGAAAGTTTCCGCTCTTTCCTCAGGTCCACGTTGCACAACACTGCAAAGTATGTCACAGTAACAAATCATATACATGTAGCTGCACATCCACTTCCACTGACTAACTTACTAGAACTAATGCAGGCCCACAGCAAAATTAAGACAAGGATTTCACATTTAGGAAGAAGAATACCAAAAGTTTGCCCCAGTGACAATCTGCAATGTTAAAAGCTGTAAACAGTTGAAGTTGGAAATTTACATACACCTTAGCCAAAAACATTTAAACTCCTGACATTTAATCCTAGTAAAAAGTCCCTGTCTTAGGTCAGTTAGGATCACCACTTTATGTTAAGAATGTGAAATGTCACAATAATAGTAGAGAGAATGATTTATTTCAGCTTTATTTCTTTCATCACATTCCCAGTGGGTCAGAAGTTTACATACACTCAATTAGTATTTGGTAGCATTGCCTTTAAATTGTTTAACTTGGGTCAAACATTTTGGGTAGCCTTCCACAAGCTTCCCACAATAAGTTGGGTGAATTTTGTCCCATTCCTCCTGACAGAGCTGGAGTAACTGAGTCAGGTTTGTAGGCCTCCTTGCTCACACACGCTCTTTCAGTTCTGCCCACAAGTTTTCTATGGGATTGAGGTCAGGGCTTTGTGATGGCCACTCCAATACCTTGACTTTGTTGTCCTTAAGTCATTTTGCCACAACTCTGGAAGTGTGCTTGGGGTCATTGTCCATTTGGAAGACCCATTTGCGACCAAGCTTGAACTTCCTGACTGATGTCAAGAGATGTTGCTTCAATATATCCACATAATTTTCCTCCCTCATGATGCCATCTATTTTGTGAAGTGAACCAGTCCCTCCTGCAGCAAAGCACCCCCACAACATGATGCTACCACCCCCGTGCTTCACAGCTGGGATGGTGTTCTTCGGCTTGCAAGCCTCCCCCTTTTTCCTCCAAACATAACGATGGTCATTATGGCCAAACAATTCTATTTTTGTTTCATCAGACCAGAGGACATTTCTCCAAAAAGTATGATCTTTGTCCCCATGTGGTGTGGATTTTTTTTTAATGGCGGTTTTGGAGCAGTGGCTTCTTCCTTGCTGAGCGGCCTTTCAGGTTATGTCGATATTGGACTCGTTTTACTGTGGATATAGATACTTTTGTACCCCTTTCCTCCAGCATCTTCACAAGGTCCTTTGCTGTTGTTCTGGGATTGATTTGCACTTTTCGCACCAAAGAACCTTCAAGTACGCGTCTCCTTCCTGAGTGGTATGACGGCTGCGTGGTCCCATGGTGTTTATACTTGCGTACTATTGTTTGTACAGATGAACGTGGTACCTTCAGGCGTTTGGAAATTGCTGAAAGGATGAACCAGACTTGTGTAGGTCTACAATTTTTTTTTTCTGAGGTCTTGGTTGATTTCTTTTGATTTTCCCATGGTGTCAAGCAAAGAGGCACTGACTTTGAAGGTAGGCCTTGAAATACATCCACGGGTACACCTCCAATTGACTCAAATGATGTCAATCAGAAGCTTCTAAAGCCATGACATGTAGTGTATGTAAACTTCTGACCCACTGGAATTGTGATACAGTGAATGATAAGTCAAATAATCTGTCTGTAAACAATTGTTGGAAAAATTACTTGCCAAAACCATAGTTAACAAAAAATGTGTGGAGTGGGTGAAAAACAAGTTTTAATGACTCCAACCTAAGTGTATGTAAACTTCCGACTTCAACTGTATATAAAAGCTACAGTAATCCCCTTTTGTGGTTGTAAACATTAACCACAAGACAGAGTGGTTTGTCAAATTACCGCTGATCTAACAGCTCCATGTTATTATAATGAATTGTAATATGTTGGATCTGTACAACTACAGTAGCTATAACCACTACTACTACATAATCTAAATACACGTGACACTACACAACAATTGGCCTTAAAGGCATGGTCACCCATCCGTTTGATACTTTATGATAATTTCGACAAGATGAGCAAAAAGTGAATTCGGAAAGTAATCAGACCCCTTCATCTTTTCCACATTTTGTTAAGTTACAGCCTTATTCTAAAATGGATACAGTACATTTGTTCCTCGTCAATCTACAAACAATACCTCATAATGAAAAAGCAACAACAGGTTTGTACATTTAAAACATTTTAGAAAAAAATACCTTATTTACATAAGTATTCAGACCCTTTGCGATGAGACTCGAAATTGATCTCAGGTGCATACTGTTTCAATTGATCATCCGTGAGATGTTTCTACAACTTGATTGTAGTCCAGCTGTGGTACATTCAATTGATTGGACACGATTTGGAAAGGCACACACCTGTCTATATAAGGTCCCACAGTTGACAGTGCATGTCAGAGCAAAGACCAAATCACCAAGACTCTTTCTAAAGCTGCCCGCCCGGCTAAACTGAACAATCGGGGAGGAAAGGCCTTGGTCAGGGAGGTGACCAAGAACCCGATGGTCACTCTGACAGAGCTCCAGAGTTTCTCTGTGGAGATGGGAGAACCTTCCAGAAGGACAACCATCTCTGCAGCACTCCAACAATCAGGCCTTTATGGTAGAGTTGCCAGACAGATGCCACTCCTCAGTAAAAGGCACATGACAGCCCGCTCTGAGTTTGCCAAAAGGCACCTAAAGGACTCTCAGACCATGAGAAACAAGATTCTCTGGTCTGATGAAACCAAGATTGAACTCTTTGGCCTGAATGCCAAGCATCACATCTGGAGGAAACCAGGCACCGCTCATCACCTGGCCAATACCATCCATAAGGTGAAGCATGGTGGTGGAGGCCTCATACTGTGGGGATGTTTTTCAGCGGCAGGGACTGGGAGACTAGTAAGGATTGAGGGACAGATGAACGGAGTAAGTCTCTGAACGTCCTTGAGTGGCCTAGCCAGAGCCCGGACTTGAACCCAATCAAACATCTCTGGAGAGACCTGAAAATAGCTGTTCCAACCTGACAGAACTTGAGAGGATCAGCAAGAAGACTCGAGGTTGTAATCACCTAAACCATTACGGGGTATTGTGTGTTGATAGATGAGGGGAAAAAAAACAATTTAATCAATTTTAGAATAAGGCTGTAACGTAATAAAATGTGGGAAAAGTGAACGGGTCGGAGTACTTTCCGAATGCACTGTAGGTACCATGACTTCAGTTGAGTCTCAGTGCGATGAGCTATAGGATGATTGCCTCAATGCAATGGCTGGATTGGAAAAGATGGCCTTCTCTGTGTTCATACGTGTTAGGAATTGAGAGGGAAAGAGCAGGGGTTTCTACAAACTCACACATGATTCATCCTCTTTCCTTTTTTACTAAAGCTGTTTTTTCCAAACCTTTCCTGGAGAACACCTAGCCATTCCACTTCCCTATTCCAGTACCAGCACACCTGATTCAACTAATCAAGAGCTTGATGTAGTTGACCAGTTGAATCAGGCATGCTGGTAATGGAAAAGATAAAGTCAGTCAAATTTCTGGGGAGACTCAAGGAGGGTTTTGGAAAAACCTTTCTAAAGCCATCTAGTTTATTGTACTCAGTGTCCTGTAGCGACCTGGAAGACTCCTCCTCTTGGCTGAAACCTTGAAGCGGAGGGATAGACCAGTGGAGCCGTCTCCGATCCTGTTCATCTCACAGTTCCTTAGGATCAGGGAGAAGGAGTCCCGGCGTTGGGCCGGCTGGGGGTCCGACAGCTTCTTCACCACCGCGAACCGCCCGTCACCGCGGTGATACTCCACGGCCGGCTCCTTCTTCAGGCACTGCGGCTGGGTCTGACTCAGGAAGACAACCGTAGCGTTGTGTTTGGGAGGGACCACAAACTTCCACTCCATCAGGTCATCATCAGGGAAACTATTTGGGTAGTTTGGAGAGAGCAACTCTGAAGACGACGTTCCTTCCGGTAAAGTCACTTTGAGGACAGCAAGTGCTGAGGGACAATGATATGTTGACGAAGTGTCAGAAAATACAAGGTTAACCAGGTCCATTAAATCATGTCTGTGGCCATGACTAAAAACATACAGACATAAGTAATCCATTTATATTAACGAAATGAAAACAATGTGATTTTACGTCAGTTATCTGAAACCACTGTCTGACCAACTCACATTTGATTTCCTCTCCAACAGACAGGTTGAACATGGTGGGGTTCAGTTTCCGTCCTCCAGTGACCTCCAGAGAGAGCCTGCCCTGGTTCAAGACCTGAGCCCCAGAGACGCTGCCGTTCCTGCAGTACGTCCCGATGGCAGCCTCCCCTGTCCTCTGGAGGGCTAGTAGGGTATACGTGTGCTGGTCTGGACATCTCTCAGAGGGCAGGATCTGTCTCAGCCCCATCTGGGTGAAGTCCAAATGGAACGCCCGTAGAACTGGGGCCTTCAGGTTCCAGATAAAGGTACGGTTGAATTTCTGGAGTGGAAGCGTTCCAGTTCTAGACTCAATGGGGGTGATGTCTCCATTACAGGACTTTGTGGTACAATCTGATGGAAGGAGGGTAGGAGTTAGAGGAAGTCAATACAGAGACACACACACAGGTATGCTCACACACACAGTCACATATGGACTATGTATTATGAAAATGCACACAGGTATCCCACTTGTAAGCACTATGTAATAGCAATATAACTACAGTGCACAATGTGCCTATACTGTAATGACACTGTATTTCTGTACCATGTGGACAAGCTACAGACACTCTTAAGGACACTATGGACACTCTAAATACCATGGAACCACCACCATTATAGATTTCATAGAGAGTTCTTACCTATTTCCCTGATCACCTCCACAGTGAAGACTTCCTCTGGTTTGGGGCAGGTGAACTCCATGTTCACAGCAACTTTGGGGTCTGTCAGCAGCACCACATAATAACTTCCAGCCTTGGAGCAGGACTTCTTCAAGCCTGTACCGGTGCATACAGTACACTTTGACCCCCTGCTGCGCTCTGAACTCTGGCTGATGTTGAGAGTAGTGCCCTGGTCAGGTTTGAGGGTCAGTGTCACACCCTCTGAATGAACAACAACCAGGGAAGGGATTGATGAATTAAGGTAGAAGAGTGGCAGGGTTGGGGAGGCAGAGTTGTTCTATACCACATGGAGTATTTTACATAACCATAGCTCTATCAAAACTATATTAATTTGTACAAAACATAAACAGAGTCTTAGAATACAAAACAATGTCCTTTTTTTCTCTGACTGTCATGTAGGACTACTACTCAGTAGACAGAAAAGACAACTGATGTTTTTCTCAGCCTGACCTGACGTCCTTTTTTCGCTACAGCGTGTTAGAAAAGACTCATATGACTGAGGGAGTGTGTAGGGAGATGATCGATGTCAACAGCTTGGCTTCACTTCCTGTATGACTAACCAGCCCCACGTCTGTGAGCTAGGGCCTACTGAACAAACATAGGCCTGGTCGTTCAACAGTTCAGACTGCCATATATCTGTGATGCTGTATCCGTAAACGTCCTTATCTTTAGACAATCACTCTCTTCCTCTGCCTCTCTATCTGAAGCACACACACACACAAGCACTCTCTCTATCTCCTTCTATCTGTCTGACTTATGCTTTCCCTAAAACCTTACCTAGTAACATAGCTGAGATATAATCTGATTGTGTGACTGTTTGACATTGGAGATGTTACTGGGAAGCCCTGTTTGTCCCTCACGGTTACATGTACAGCTATTACAGTCCAGCTGTCACTGTTGACACTGGGATAAGATGTGTAAGCCACAACTTACGGGGGCTTGACTTAGTGTAACCGGTGTGAAATGGCTAGTTAGTTAGCGGGGTGCTCGCTAACAGCATTTCAATCGGTGACGTCACTTGCTCTGAGACCTGGAAGTATTTGTACCCCTTGCTCTGCAAGGGCCGCGGCTTTTGTGGCGCGATGGGTAACGATGCTTCGTGGGTGTCAGTTGTTGATGTGTGCAGAGGGTCCGGAAGCAAAGGGTCCGGTTCGAGCCCAGGCAGGGGCGAGGAGAGGGACGGAAGTTATACTGTTACATTAACATTATTCTGCCTACCTAGCTATATCATTACATACCAAACTGCTCCTACAGATTGTAGAAAAAGAACAAAGGGAAGTGCTGCTTGGATACAATAGTAGATATTTGTAAATTGAAGGTGCTCCTGATAATTGGGTTAATTGGTCATCAAAACCACTCTAAGGCCTTTTAAATATATGAAGAGTGCCTGATCCTCGTCCTCCTTGTTTTTTGATGCTGATCCTATGCAAATACTGCCCCCTGTAATCTTCAATGCAAACTCAGTGGCCCTGGTCTACATATAGCAACTGATAAGCCATTGTTTCACCTGACTCCTAATAAAACATTAGATGAGTTGGAAGTTCTTTCCTTAGTTAGCTGGACTTTAGATAGAACCAATGCATTCAACAGTCCTCCCATCATTCCTATTTATCCACTGAACCAGACTCATGCATTAATGATGTTTTCCTATGTTTATTCATAAAGCACAACATGGGCCAGTCAACATCTATGTTGTCTGTCATTTGCATCCCATCTACACACTTTTGTTTTAGGAAACTGACTGGCCTTTCAAAGGTCTGTGTGTGGTTGTGCCAGTGTCAACAACAATTATTTAATGCATAGTCTACCTATAGAATACATCCTATTCTTCAGGTTTTTTGGTAGTTTTTTTTACAGAATCATAATCATCACAAATCTATTATGGTTCACTTCTAAATGTTTAAAACTATTACCAAATAAAAATAAAAAAATATAATTCTGTTTACTGACACTCAGCAGTGACTAGCCCTGTATTGGACTAAAGGAGCCTAACATTACTCCTTAGTTCAAGAACCTTACATGTTCTGTTTAATGGGTAAATTGGCTCTGGAAGCCAAAACAGCCAAATACTCAATCTAAACGTGAATCGAATCTCAATCACGGTATGGTTCTAGAAACATAAATCCCTCTAATTTCATATCACATTAAAATTATTTCACAAATGCAAAATACAAATGTGCTGTACTTTACGCTGTTTTAATTGGTTTTGACACAGTTGCAGCAGACAGTATTGTGGCATCTGTCTTTCATCTACACACAGGTGTTTGGAGAAGATAGTTAACCCTCCTGCTGGTAGAATTGGACCGATTTACAAGTTTTCTCTCTGAAAAATGTAGTTCATTTAATCTGATTGTCATAAGGTTCCATGACTTATTCCACACAGGGCATCTGAACACACAAAATACATTTAGATGATTTTCATTACATTTTGGATGTTTTATTTAGCTTTTGGTCAAAAATGGCCAGTCATTAGAAATTAATGGGTGAGACTACAATTAGTGTAGAAAATTGAGTTCAGGCACATGCCCATTCATCAGATGGACACACTTCCTCTCCCAGACCCCCACATGCATGTGTGTTTGAGCACACACACACACACACACACACACACACACACACACACACACACACACACACACATACACACATCACTCCCCTTCTTGGCTTCCATGGCAACCCCCACGGGAACCTTTCCCTAAAATAATATTTCTGCCACGGGAACCACACCTGTTGGCATTCTCACAAACAATCGCAACATTGTTTCAATAATATATAGAACTTTTCTTGCAGGTCTGGTATATAAGGGTATATAAGGCCTTGCTGGTATATAAGGCCTTGCTCACAATTCATTCTGTGGCAGCACAATGACCAAACGATATACTGTATGTGAGGCTCTTGATCATATCTTTGATCATGACACTGGTGTGGAGGAGATAGTCCTTGTTGAACTTTGACACAAAGTAGTCTGTGTTAAATAGCACAATATGTTTCTTCTGAGTATTTGTTATAGTCAAAATAATCCATACATTGTGCTTTTCTTTACTCAAAAACGAGTTGTATGAGCTCAGGCCAATGAGGTCTACAGGCCATAAATAGCAAATAGAAGTTCAAAACGTGCAATGTTCACAAGAACTTAAGTTGATAAAAAAAGACCTAACACAACATTAGGTGATAATATATGTATTATTATGGATTTATAATCAGCTATAATGGGGCGGTCATTTTGGACCGCGAACACAGAATTAATTAACATGAAACGAACACGACAGGAGGGTTAATTAGCACAGGTAGTCCACTATGTCTTCAATCTAACCCTATATAGATGTGTCCTTATGCTTCCAAAACCGTACCGCAAGCGACGCTTGTTAATGTTCAGACCGAGCATCATGGCTCTTAACAAAACTCCCCTATTATGTGTAATGTAATGGAACTGAGTAGGCAGTGACTTACCTGATCGAACGAAAACGGCGTACGCGATCCCCAAAAGCTGCAGGGCCCAGCCGACCGTTGATAAAGTCATGCCTTTATTTTCAGCGTCGGTATCTCAAACGATAAGCTATCTAACTAAACTAAAATTGGCACAAATCGCGACTATGGCTTTGGACCTCCGTGTAGTTCTTTCGCTTTAAATAAAACGGGTTACACCTACATTTGCTGTCCAGTTGTGTGACATCACTTCGCAGGTAAGGCGTTCCTCTTGCAGTCATTTTGACAGGTAAGTTGTTGCTTGAAGAATTGCAACATATTTGAACTCGGTGCCGTTTCTTTAAGACGTTTCTAGAAAAATAAGCTTTAATGTAATACAAAACGAACAGACTGTGGTCTGATAGGTATTTAGTCCAATGGCACATATAATTTGGCCACACCATGAACTGTTGTTTTTCTTAACCAAACAAGTTCAACTTAATTAAAAATAGGGTGATCATCATTAGACTACTTGGTGCTCAAAAGTCTAAATCAATGACTTGTTATTATGTAATTACTCAATAATAATGCCATCTTAGATTGTCCAGCAGAGCAGAAGCCATTTTTCTGTAACACCCAAGCACACATGGAAAATATAGCACACATAACATCTATGCATTAGAGCTATGTGCTGAATTCACCTGACACTCCTAGACAACGCAATAGCTAAAATTCCTAGACAACGCAATAGCTAAAGTTCTGGGAATTGGGACTGACAGTGAAAGAAACAAGATTGAACAAGCAATGTTATTGATATGGTGGTGAGGGCCTGAAATGCAGGAGTGTTCCCTGCGAGGATAGGCTATGAGGGAGATAATGACTGTGAACAGGAGCAGCAAGGAGGATCACCAAAAGGGGGTGAGAGGAGCTTGTTGAGAGAGATTCTTCTCTCCTTTCACAAACATAATTTAACACAAGGATGCTTCCCACTGGGCACACCATGTCATTTCAACGTGGAAATGTGGGTAATGTTTGGTTGAGATGTTGATCAATGAGATTTCAATCTGTATTCACCCACTCAAAAAGACAGCCAGAATTTGTTGGAATCTCCAATGTATCACTGTGCTTTCAACCATCTTAAAAGCACAACCAAATTCCAATGAAAAAATGATGTATGATTTTTTATTTAGTTGTCATCTAAATGTGTTATCACTGCACTTTCAACCATTTAAAAGCACAACAAAGTTCAAATGGGAATACAATGTCAGATATATATACAACATTTCATGTGTTATCATTGTGCTTCATCTCATAGCACAACCAAATTACCTGGATTGCAGTTGAGATTACATGAAAGTACATAGTGCAAGTGATCAATGCTGTTTGAGATTCTGCACAGATTATTATAGAAATTGTGAAGATCTCCACAGACCTGCAACCTTTGCATGCTATCTTGAACATGCACACTTTAAATGATTACGCAAGTAGACATTTATAGTTACAGAAGGCTAACCTCACATTTGTGACCATGGATGTGTTACTCATTTTAAGGTTGAATAAATACTGTTACATTCGTTTGTAAGATTTACTTAATTTTAGGCTATTTACTCTATTACAAAAGTAATATTGAATTGTGTTCGGTTGACAACGAAACCAAAAATTTACATTTAAAGGATATCGAATGCTTTGATAGTTTTCTCTGACCCACTGGCTTAATCCTATTCTTTAACGTTCATTTCTGGTTTAGTTGGAGACGTGAATCCAACATACAATTTGTTAACTTGTCGACAAGTTAATAGGCTATTTACTGTATCACAAAAGTGATATTGAATTTTGTTTTGTTGTCAACGCAACCAAATATCACTATTTGAAGGAGATTTATATTTTGTGCCGCTGACTTAGTCTGGCGTTAATTCGTTTGTCTACAAATTTATATTTTATATGTTGGATTCACGTCTCCATCTCAACCAATAATCAAAGTTAAAGAATAGGATTAAATCAAATAAAACTGTATTTAAAGTGCATTTAACGTTTGACTTGATTTAGTCCTATTCTTTAACTTTGATTCTTGGTTGAGATGGCGATTTGAATTAAAGGCAGACTTATTCAGTGGCACAGATGGAACTATCCAAACAGAAGATACATGTACTTCAAATGTTGATATTTGGTTGCGTTGACAACCAAACACAATTCAATGTCCAGTTTGTATAAACATTTATCATTTATATGTTGGATTCATGTCTCCATCTCAAACAAAAATCTAAGTTAAATAATAAGACTAAATCTGATCTAATCAAAGTGTAAATGCACTTTAAATAAAGTTTAATTGATTTAGTCCTACTCTTTAAACATGATTTTTGGTTGAGATGGAGACGTGAGTCCAACATTTCAATGCTTAACAACCAAAGTTTGAAACCCTAGGCCTATATGTATGGTCTATTTTTTGTTGAACCCTGAGTTGAATTGAAACAATAGCTGTAGATTCCATGTCACCATATGTTGACAAATTCAACCAGTTTGTACACAGTGGCTTGTGTGTTACTCAGAAACACATAAACACATCAACTTGCTTACCTAAATATTCTCATCGCCTACTCACATTTGAAAGATGAATGCAAATTCCCAGCTGCTATTCCCTGAAGCTATTCGCGTAATCGTTCACGAAGCCGTTAGTTAAATAGGTCTCCTCACCTCCGTATTATGTAAAACACATACATATTTATTCATTCATGTTATCTCATACAAATAAATACAAATATGTTATCAGCTTAGTTTTAATTGTGTTATATAGCTAAATCTAACATTATAAATAATATTAAACAATATCAGAGAGGGGTTGCCTATACGTCAAAATATTTGATACAACATCCAAAATAAATTCAGATAGGCCTATGACATTTATGCATTTATTCTTGACAAGATCTACCCACCACGTATTATAACACACTTTTTCATTCAAGTTCATGAGAAAAACTACAATTTATCTACATAAACACAACAAAGAGCGGGCCTCAGTGGTGTGTGTAGCGTAGGGGATGTATACCGTATACCCACTTCTTTTTCAGTGGACATTGCGTGTATTTCTTAATGTTTAGATTAAATGTTGATAAACTATTATTTCTTCACATTTTAGATGCAGCAATGGGCACACGGCGGTAGGCCTACACGGGAATGTTCCAAAATGCAATTAGCAGGAAAACACCATTCTAAAATGTGAAACGCACATGTGAGAGGTTTCATGGATGGAAATTGAAATATCCATAAGAAATTTAGATATGAGGGGAGATCTAAAGATGCAACAACCTTCATCGGTTGCTAATATGAGTAGGATAATGCATTTGGCTGCTAGACAATTAAATAAAGTTGAAAGAAAACCAGTAGAACAGGAGAACGCATATGAGGAAGTCTTTATACAATAATTGCCTCCACCTTTTTATGGTGCGATTTTGGCTATAGGCTACTTTGAAGCAATAGTAAGGCATGCCTCATAATATGGAGTAAAACATCTAGGTTTCAAACAATTAAGGAACAGGAAAAATATAGCAATGCTAATGATAGGCCGAGCTGTCTTCTGGTAGACAGAAAGGCTTTCCCAAAAACGGGGAAATGTTAACTAGCTACAAAGTAGCCTATGCCTGCATGACAGAATGATATCATGATTATTTGCATTAACCCAGTGGACATTTGTTTTGCAAACTCCATCTCATGTGCTACAGAAACATCACTAACAAACAACAGTGCTAGGTGCCTGCACACTGGAACTATTAAAGGGTAACTAGACAAAAATAGTTTTATCTTTGATCTTTTCCAGACCTCAAAAGTGGTCTCCTGATGTTGTTTAAGCATTGTTATGGACTTAGAACATCCAATTTTGTTGTTTTTCTATAAAACAAAGTGTGACTTTGAGAGTGAAAATCTGAATATCAATAAATAGATCTGAAAACTTTGAATTTCTGACTCAGTTGACAGCCTAATTTATCTGTTTCAATAGTATGCCTACAATTAGCCTACTTGCACAGTACAGCTTCGGTTGGCCTGACTGTGAAAGACCAATATGGGATTTATAATTGTAGGTAATACAGAACGTATGTCACTGTTTCTCATATAATTTTTCACACAGGGCACCTTTCCTTCGCTGGGCGAGCCGTTTGGGACATTTTGGGCAAAATTAGCATATACCCACTTCTTCAGGCACCACTACACCACTGCCAGGCCTATAAGCAATAATCCTACAAAGATTTAAAACCATACAAACACTGTTTACAGTGAAATGTTGTTAACACACTTTATATATGCACCTATTCTATAGACAATGTAATACATAGGCTAGATTTACAATAACACAGCCTACCTTTAAAACTATTGGTCTTCTTATAGTGAAGGCTTATAAATAGGAAATAGACCAAAACCAAAATTGCACTCTTTCATTCTAAACGGTCAAATTGGAACGGACATTCTTTCATACAGGTAGAAGTGAAAAAAAACGTTGAAATATGTATTCTACAGTATTTTTTGCCTATTGGCTTGGGGGCTTATCTCCAGAATTGTATCATTATTTATCTAGGCCGTCTCTGTTCCATTCCGTTGGGCAGAAATCCTGCAATAATAGGCACCGGCCATATGAGGGCAGCAACACTCCACACTATTATCACTAGAGTCATGAAACAAGCCACAAGAGTTGACTCGATGGGTTTACGGTTCAATCTCCAATTTTTGTCCCCATTTAGTTCGTCAAGGCTGAAGTCAACACAGCAGAAATTGATGGGATCCCCCGTCTGCTGAGCCTTTGACTTGCCGAATCGCCGGTATCGTGACATGCCACATCCAACACACAGTCTAAACTCCTGCTGGCCGCCGGTGACTCCGAGGTGTTCGATGAGAACAGGTGAGATGGCTCTGTTGATAGCAGCAGAGAAAAAAGCCCTTCCATTGTTATTGGCGGTATATATAAACACATCGCACTGAAAACCGAAGTTGCTGTCCCAACGAGCCACCAGCGAGGTGGGGAAAAGTCTCTGCACGCTGACGTTGCAATGTGGCAACGGCTGTAACGAAGTGTCTGACGAGGAGGCTTCGCTCTCCTCCACGGATCTCTTCGAGTAGTGCACGTCCACCTCCAAGTTGGCCAAGAATCTGTTGGTGGAGTTGATGGGGGGTAACAGGATGTCCTCGTCGCTCCAGCCGTGGCACCGCTGGAGTAGTCCGGCTACAGTGGTCAGGGCCAGCAGAAAAGTCGGAGAGTTGCTCAGCATGGCATTGGGTGCGTCGCTCCTACTCGCATGATGTTCCGTGGGGATGCAAGGCAACTAACGAGGCGTGTCCGTCGTTAATAAAATGTAGAAAACTGCCGTCTCCAGCGCTTACACAAACATCCATAGTGTGCATCCTCCGTTGCGGGAGAGGACAGTTGGAAACGTCAGCTGCCCGTCACACGCGCCGTGCGCGCCCCCCGCCCTAGATTTGGGTCCCAAAGTAACTGGCTTCTTTCCAAACTGCTACTGGGCGCTACTTTGCAAGAGATAGGCTGTGGTGTGCTGCGTGGACCCTGGTACTCTCTCAGGTGTGTGAGGAAGGAAAGGAGGAGTTTCCCTATCTGGGAACTTGCACTGCAACCTTCGCGCCTCTCTTCACTTAATACTTGAGCGGCTTCAGGGACAGGGTGGGAGGAAGGGTCCTCCCTCCCTGTAGGATATCTGCAACCCTGGGACGGATAAGTTATTGTGTAATGTATGATTGTGCCAAAACATATCACCCTTATTGCTTTCTATTTGGCCAACTGAGTCCCTATGAACTAGGCCTGTAATATGAATTGTGATGGAGGAAAATATGTCTCCTTATGACTAAAATTTTGACTTGGTCAAAGAGTAAAACGTTCAATGGTGCTAAAGTGGATTCGAGATTCAGCACCATTGAAGCGGACAGCAACTCATGAATTCCACAGACAATGGACTGGGAGAATTCCGCTCCAGGGTGACGTTTCCCATTGGTACAGACCTAGGATCAGCTTCCCCTCCCCCAACCCTATTAGTGGGGAAAATGCTAAACTGACCCAGGATCAGCGTCAAGGGCCAACTTGTCTTCGCCCTACTCCAAAAAGCCTTACTAAGAAGGCCAAAGGGGAAGGCTCCCATGCTAGACTGTTCAGCCATATTTAAAACAATAAACCTATTTTATACTAAATGATAGGGAATAAATCTGCAAATAAACAAAAATAGACCTCTACATTTGTTGTTTTAAATCCCGACCACACCATCAGTGATTCCTGGCCTGTCGCCACCTCTTCCTTTCCACGAGAAGGTAGAGTCCCATAATTGGTGCTCATTCAACAGAACCAGTCAATCCATTGATTATCCTCAAATGCCTCTTCAGGGTGAGTCTGTGTGCACACCAGTGTTTGGTAATTACACAAGCATAAGATGTCAATGAAATCCCCCTTAGGATGCCAGGAGCAAGGCAAATCAAATCAAAGCAGGTGCCGGAGATGAATTGCCTTAAGGGGAAGTAATCAAGTTAGATGCTCTCTCTTTATGATAATGGATTTAGTCTTAATTAATTCTATTTCAGCCCCAGTCAGACTTCTTAGAGTGCATGTTTAGATGTGTTACCACCAGCAGATTCAGTAATACCAAGTGTTGGGATCTCATCAAATCAAATTGTATTTGCCACATGCGCCAAATACAACAGGTGTAGACCTTACCGTGAAATGCTTACTTACAAGCCCTTAACCAACTGCAGTTCAATAAATATTTACTTAATAAACTAAAGTAAAAAATATATATATAATCTAAAAGTAACACAAGAAAATGACATAACAATAACAACAACAATAACGGCTATATACAGTTTGTGACAGACAGACGTTATGGAAGAACATTACTGGCAAATTCTACTGGGACATGTAGCTATGGTGCACCCAAGGGTAGCCAGGCACATCAGTAAACATCTGTCTCTCTCTATAAGCGTAGGTAGGACACCTTGTGAGAGTGACTCAGCTGTTCTGTGACACATAGGATTGCTCTTTGACTGTATTTGATGTTGGAAAATACAATGAACCTCAATGTGTTAGGAACACCTCCATTTTGTGAGTGGGAAAACCTGATTAGAATTACAGCCACGTTACTGGGACACAGCTGGCTGCAGTGTTGGCAGGGCTTTTATTTTTTTTGTTGCTCTTTAATAATCAAGGTTGACATATTTTACTAGCACACCTGTTCTATTTTGGCATGTGACAATGTCCGAAACCTCCCCTCTGCCACCATGTAGGCTATTGTTCTGTTCTGTGCCTTCAGGTTTTGTACAGACCTGATTAGATTAAGCTCACACACAGAGAAGTGTCACAGAGTTCAATGGAAAATGTCCCCTGGACATCTATATCCCACGTCTGGCTTGAAGCCTGGCTGAAGAGAAAAAAACACATCCTGACTGCTTGTCTTTTTGCAGTTGACAGTTTCAAAACAGAGATAATTTACCCCACAAAACACTTAATCATTTAGACCACAGGTATGCATAAATCACATTAATTGCAGGGTCAAATAAACTAAAGATGATTGTTACGAATTCCCTGCTGGTGACTGTTATCAGCACCTCACAACTCTGAGCTCCACACTCCACTCGCCATCCCCCATGATCAGAGCCTGAGAGTCTAGACTCTAGGGGGTCACAAAAACATGCAGAGGGTTCTACATGGAACCCAAAACGGTTCTACCTGGAACCAATAAGGATTCTACCTGGAACCAAAAGGGTTCTCCTTTGGGGACAGCCGAAGAACCCTTTTGGAACTCTTTTTTTCTAAGAGTTTACCATTCCACTATCTTTCCCACTTTGTATCCCAATGTACATTCCCATGTGCATCCCCATATTCATCTTCGTCAGTGTGTTTAAGTAAAGTTCCTGTGTGTTAACTCTTGGGCTGCTTTATTCCCCTCTAACCGGGGGCGATGTCAGTGAGTCACAAACCAGTAAAATACATAGAGCCGGGTCGCTCTCTTTCACTGGTATACACTAATGTTATATGGGATATTCCTTATTCTAACTTTCCTTTAATCTTTAAGCCAGAAAACCACTATCAACGTGAGAGCCCTTTTCAAAAGGTAAGAGCCAGGCTTTACAGGGTTAACTGTTACAAAGGTCATCAACTTGGAGAGGGAAAAAAGCTAAACAATAATGACACAGTTTCTCTTTTTATGTTTGTGGGGAATATGTATGACACTTGTATGAATTATATTTCCCTTTGAGCTGCTTGAATGGTTTAATTTGCTGTGAAGGACTGCCTCCCGCCTTTTGATGTGAGCACCAGCTGAAGTAAAAGGCAGGTCGCCTCTGGCCTCAATTTGCACCTGAAAACACCTCTTCTCCTCTATTCCTCCCCTGTTGTTTATTAAGGCCTATTCTGTTCCATCTTTTCCTTGAAAACTCCCACACACACTCCTCCCCAATGCACACACACACACACACACACACACACGCGGGCGCTGATCAACACACACAAATACAGAGACAATGAAATGACACACACACTCGCCCACACATTCCCAAATACTGGCCCCCTCCAAATATCAAATATGCTCCAGACAGACAATGTGCCCGTCGAATGGAGCAAAAATGTAAATTACTTTCTTGTTCATTAATTATGCTATAAAAATGTAAATTGCTTCGGCGCCAAAAATGCTAATGGGACAGAGATAAAAGTCTCTCTTGTGCCAAAGGAGAATGTATAAAAGATTCATTTTCTCAAAATGTATCTCTTTTTGCCGGGGACCTTGCTAAAAAGAGACCTGTTTGTGGTTTCTGGTCTCTCCTCCATCCACTCTCACTGTGCAGGAGCAGACAGGCACTATTTCTCTGTACTATAGGCTCACACCATACAGTCTGTTTAATTAGATATTGGCTATTGGATAAATTTGTCTTCACATCCTCCATGTTCTCACATCTTTTGTGGATTTGAGCCTTGTGACTGAGTCCCTTGATTCTTCTTACTTCCGCTGTTCCTTTTCATTCCAACAAAGGCAAGGAAAGTCCCCTGACCCATCACCATGGTAACCAGCTGACCTTTACTTATTGGTTGAGATAAGGGACAATTTAGAAGTGGAGAGATTTAGAGAGGAGTTATATTATTAATGTCCATCTGATTCTATCTTTAGGAGAAAATGGATAAGTGCCTCTGGGTAGGATGTGTGTTCAGGTTAGGGTTTATGTTAGTTTCTAGAGCTACTTGCATGGCTGGTGCATTGTCTTACATCCGATAGCACATCGATTCCACCTGCACCGATTGAGGGATGAGCGTTGTGGAGGAGGGACGATATCTGACGTGAGACAATGCGGCTGGTGTGGTTGTATGTGTACTCATACAGTGAATGAGAGATTCGATTTGATTACATTTGTACATGCCTTAAAAAACAACAACAGTGACATCACCAATATAAATGAGGGGACTGACACACCAACACACAGACACTCTAACACATACATTATTTTTTGTTGTTGTTGTAATGTTTGCATATCGATGCATTTTACATTTGTGTGACTGTCCTTGTGTGACTGTCTATCAGTGTTTTCTTCCTTGTCATGTTTTTTTGTGGACCCCAGAAAAATAGCTGCTGCCCCTGTGAAAGCTAATTGGGATTCAAATAAACCAATCAAATCAAATGGATTACTATTTAGATTGAGAAGTTGGACAGGCGGACTCAAATGCCCCCAAGATATATCGTGATTGTGGTGAGTAACATAATGTTTCGATCTGTAGAGATCAGTGTACACACAATCTTCCCTCTTCCCCCTCCGCCCTGTCCCTGTGAGACTGCAGATGGATCCATAGGAGAGAGGAGCACTAATTAGTAGCGTTAACTACCGAGGAGTCCTGTTAGGAGCCGGGCGGGATGGCGGGCGGAGGAAGGAAGGAAGCGTTGTGTTGTTATGTACTGTATGTGGAAGTGCTCATCTCTCTCACAGGAAACAGAACTATCAGTCTTGATGAGGCAAAGCAACACAGTTTATTAGACACACAACATCAAGACACTGATTAAAACAAGACGATGTGAATCTGAACTCCCGTGTCGACCTGTTATAATAGCACTGGGAAAGATCAGAGGAATGATACGAACTATAATGTCTCTGTTTCTTAATAAGGCCCTCTCAGGAGATTCAGTGGTGTTGTGGGCTGGAAGGGTTAGTATGGGGCAATATAGTTTGGGGTAAATTATGGATTTGATTAGAAACTTCTCATGTACTGGCACGTGATGTATAGGCACTAGTACCAAACTACTTTTTCATTCAGTTTTGTATCCGAGTTTATTGTTATGCAGTTTCTTAATACAGTACTATGATGGTTTGTCAGAATTCATACCACTGTTAGTGAAAAGTAAGAAACTGTTTAGCAATGCTTCTGAGAACTAATCGTTCTCAAAATATAACACACTTGTTTGAACACCAAGGGAAATGTTACAGTTGACATGGTAATGAGCTTGGATGTCGGTGTCCCCGACGTTTCTATGGTCTCTACTAACTAACAATTCTACTCCTTCTGCCTTTCAGAACCGTCCGTCTTCATCATACCACCGTGTTCCTCTTTTTCTATCTTTGTCTTCTCTGGGAAAAGATCAATGAAGCACACAGTGCACGGCCGGCCGGCGCCTGCTGAAGGGCTGTCGACGTGAAATAGGCCCTGGAAATAACATCACACTTATCAGACCCTCTGAACAATGGTCACAAGCAGAGGATGATCAGGCCCTTCCTCATTGGATTCTGGGAGCCAAGATGGTGGGAGATTGCTTCTTGCCTGCGCCGATGCTGCAGGGGACGTGAATCATACGGCCGTCCCCCCAAAAGGTCACCTTTTGATAGGTGGGAACCAACCAGGAGGAACGTTCTCTCTCTGATGCTATGTGATCGGTTGTCTTCTGGTTCTGTGCGCGGCGTGTGTGTGAGTGTGTGTGAACTGTAACCACCCTACAAAACATGGCGAGAGGGCGTGATTAACATGTGTTGTTTGTCATGGTTGAGCCTGAGAGGTGGGAGGAGGGGAGGGAGGGGTGGTGTTGGTGGTGGTAGACTTATGCCTACAGAAGAGATTACTTTAGGTTGAATATAGGCATCAGAGAATGTGTTTGAACTGACATTCAAAGGCAAAGAGGGAGTTGTTCAAATCTGTCAGTCATTAGCTCATCCCATAGTAATTGTGGGTGAATAGATGGCTGTTATTTTACTATATTGGTTTGAGATCTATTACTTAAATTGCTAAAATAAATAAGTGGAACCATGTAATAATTGTGAAACTAAGATGGAGAGAATGAGAGAAAAATAAATGAAGTGTGAAAGAGAGTCTTATCCCAACCACTGAGTCACTTACCCTGTGTGTCCCCTCCAAACCAAAAACAACCTTCCAACAACCACACCACAATAAAATGACATTCCTGGTTCATTGCAGCCATTGAAATAACCCACAGTCCTCCTGCTTTGATCTCATATAACCTCACACACTGTTAAAAAGGCGGTGTTACACATCTACCTTCTCACATGAATACCAGTCTTACCTCTGCTATAACTTACATAATTTTGATTGTAACATTATTTATAATCTCACAATGGGCCTGGCAACTGTAGCCTATAACAAGTCCCAAAGTCTACCGTATAGGAATAATTTCTTCTTTAAAATGTTAATCAAAATATTGACTGAAAATGATCAATCAATATTTATGCTAGAAACCAATTAGAAATGTAAAACCATTTGATTGAATGAGAGAAACAGTCTAACAAAACATTATTCTTGTGTTTTGATGCTGCCTTTTACATGCACTGAAACACCAAAAAGGGTTTTCACAACACTCCTAAAAACACAACACAACACCCTCTTTAAAAAACAATTATTCAGATTGAAGAACCACTTTGGTGTTTCAGGGTGCTTCCATTCTGTTTTGAAATCCATTCAGTGTATCAGAACACTTACATTGTGTTTACATTCAAACACCCTCCAAACACCAGATCTCAGTTCAAGTGTGCTATTTATGGTTTTACTACAAAATGATAGTGTTTTGAGTCTTTCTATTTTAACAGTACAGAGTCCAGGAAGATAAATCCCTTGCCCACACAGAGAACTCCCTCACACTGTGATGTGAACTCCCAGGCTTTTTCACCTTGTGTCTTTAGCTAAGGGTCTGTATTGAACCACAACATCAAAGCACATCAATGGAGATTGACGTTAGGATTAGTGACCCTCAGACAAACTCATCCTATTCTCAATATTCTAAATACAATCCATTGTCTATCTACACAACTCATAGGCAATCCGGTTACAGTTTATAAAAATCCTCCTATTGGCCCTATTTCATTATTTTTAAGATCCCATGATAGAATAGTACTCAATCCACCTTGAATCGAAGGAGAATTTTGACCTTCGTGAATGTATCAAGTACATAAGTACTGTACTTATGTGCCCAGTGTCCTGTTCGTTCGTTCATTCATCAGTGATCAGTTAAAGGAAGCTTATTCTTTAAAAGGGCAGTAGGAGGAAACTGTTTAAATAGTGTCAAAAACCCATTTTCCTCTTCCATCCTTTTCTCCTCATAACCACATCCTGTGGTCCTCTTGACTGTGATATACAACATGAAAGGGGAGCGGCCACGGAACCCCAGGTTTAGTTTAGCACACTGACGTCAGACTATGGATAGTACAGAGCCTTTCTGTTCTGTGCTGTTTCTCTGCCACTATCCCTCCTTCCCACCACACCACACCACACCTCCATCACCCACCCATCTCCATCTTTCACTTCTTTTTCCCTTTTTCTGTGTTCCTTCCCTCTGTCTGCGAGTCAGTCAGATCAAAGGTGCATGCTCAGGGGATCTCTCATTGAGAAATGCCTCTGATTAGACTAGGCATCCTCCTCCACGTTGGATCTATCTCTTCTGTAATGGAGATGGAGTGCATGGAAACACTAGTCTGTACTCTGTACAGTCATCATATTACCATGGAAGTCGACATCAAAGAGGCACGTGCTACTGCAAGACATAACAGAAGGCCTTTCAGTTTTTGTGTAGTTGTTAGTGATTTTGTATCTTTCACTCTGTAACAGGTTTTAGGAGAGCCTTTATGTGTGTGTGTGTGTGTGTGTGTGTGTGTGTGTGTGTGTGTGTGTGTGTGTGTGTGTGTGTGTGTGTGTGTGTGTGTGTGTGTGTGTGTGTGTGTGTGTGTGTGTTTGTTGGTTCGCCTAACTCCCCATTCCACAAATCTAAATCCTTTAACTGAAAACAATCTGGTATGGAGATAAAAGGGTTGCTAAGGTAACCAGCAGAACCGTCTTGTGCTTGCGAGCCATTGCAATTAATAAAATAAAGCAAATGCTGTAGTGTAAATTTTGAACTTTTAACATGTATAGCTCAATATTTAGCTGTTAGATCCAAGTAATTTAATTTGAATGAGAACAATACCTTATGTGTAGCCTAAAGTCAACAATTTACCTTTATTAACACAAAATACTCCATAACCTATGTAACACAGACTCACTGAATGTAACACAGACTCACTGAATGTAATACAGACGCACTGAATGTAATACAGACTGAATTAGAAGACAGAAGTTGGGGTTGACTACACAGTATATCTTGGTCATTGCTGACTGTTACTGTCAAGGTGACTATGTATTTCTTTCAGTTGGTGCCAGAGGATATCATCATGCGACAACACAGGTTGACAATGCGGGCAGAAACCATGTCATTTGAGAATGCAACTGCAAGCTTTTCCCTTTGAGATCACAACTATGAGAAAAATTGCATCAAGGCAACACTGAGAATGCCTATACTGAATTTGTATCAGTGGGTATGGTGTCTGTTATGACAGTGAAACAGAGAAAAGTTTTGGTGTTTGAAAGACATTCACAGCACATTGACAACAATGAACAAACGAAAAGTAGAGCTGACTGTGCAACGAGGACATGCTGACCTTGAGAAAATAGTCTCACTCCTATCCCATCTAACTTCATCCAAAACTTCAAATAGACTTTTATATTTCTTAGTATCCAAAATGCTTACATTTGCATATACATTCATCTGTCATGTCTTGTCTGCTAGGCACACACAGGAACTCAGATGAACTCACATGCCCGCCCGCCCGCCCGCATGCATACACGCACACATGCATGCACGCACACGCACGCCAAACGCACACACACACACACACACACACACACACACACACACACACACACACACACACACACACACACACACACACACACACACACACACACACACACACACACACACACACACACACACACACACACACACACACACACACACACAAAATCAATATATGAGCACAGCTGCAGAGAGAGATAGCCACACACTGTAAGAGAGATCCCCTAACTCACCAGGTTGCCCATACAGTTGAGTTGTGGAACAGACCAGACCCATTTTGGATGACTGTTGGGTATAAAATAAAGTCTAGGGTCCCGCAAAGGTGTGCCACACAGATGACAAGTAACATGCAAAAGGGTTCTTCGGCTGTCCCCTCTGTGGAAAGGGTTTTTACATGGAACCCAAAAGAATTCTACCTAATACCAAAAGAGTACTACCTGGAACCAAAAAGGGTTCTTCAAAGGGTTATCCTATGGGGACAGCTGAAGAACCATTTAACCCATACACGTATAAAAAACATAATGATATATCAAATGTATATTTAACCTCTTAATTTAACATTCATAGTAATTAACAAAAAAAACTAAAAACTTTAGGGTTTATCGGTAAAGTACTTTGGAACCCACTCTGTTACAATGTTCTAAGAGGAAGCTGTCAATAAAGCTTTTAAAACCAAACATGGCGGCGCACATGCAGGAGGTGTGAGCCATGGAATACAACGACTTTACGCGCACAAGAACATTTTTAATCTGATAGATAATGGATCATGATAAAAGTCATATCGCTTAATGCAAGGCTTTGGAAATTGAACACAGTGAGTAACTTCAAACCCTGTGATCAAAGCTATTTTTTCACAGACGTTCAACAACGCATATAGCTTACAAATGACACTAGCTAGCTAATGTGGCTGTCAGTGTCATGTCAAGAATGGATAGCTCGAGTCGCGATCTAACTTAGCTAGCTAGCTTTGTTTCTTATTAACTGTATTCGTGATTCATTTCATGAATAACTAACAAGCACATAAAACTATCTTACACAAATGCTAATGTATTTACCCTATGTGAACTTGATGTGAATTTGCATCGCCAGAATCGCTCAAGATGTATGCAAGGCTCTCCGTGGTAAAGATATGGCATTCACAAGAGTCAATGTAACCATAGAAACATCTCATCCTCTACCTCTCTCTCTCTCCTACACACTCTCATATGCACACACAACCTTGTTTGTCTCTTTCTCTCTATATATCTCTCTCTGCTCTAGCTGGAGGATAGTGTGTTTATGGCATTGCACTGATGTCCCATTGAGACTATAGAGTAGCTCGGCTACAGCAGAGCAGATGTCTATCTATGGTTTGAGTGGGTGTTTGAGGAGAATGAATGCTGCTGGCTGGTGAGCGAGCGACACTTGCTTTACAGTCTGCAGACAATCATCATTTCAAATGTTTCAGTATTTTTGACTTGGTCGTGCATGAAATATACTGACATATACTGTTTGTGCATGTAGTGATTTTTTTGTGATTTGTTTGATATATTTAGAGGTACTAAAGATTTTGTTGAATTCTCAAAGATAGATAACTTATGTGAAACCAACTCCTTCAAGTTATCCATGTCAGTAGGCTTACAGATTCATTGAGTGTATCAGTGTGTCACCTTCTGTATAGATATGGACGAGCTAACTACCATTAGGCTATAGGCTCTTTAGAGAAGTTCCCAGGTCCCTCCATAGGCACAGCCCACCAGCTCAGGGATATAGTCTAGCATACTGTATAGAGTGAGAACCACTTGCTGTCTTCTATGGCAGTCTTGCAATGATGATTTAGTGACCCGGAAAATACCATATTACTAGAGGCAATTGTAGGTTGACACGCCTGACCCACTTAAATTACCAAGGACCTTGACTTATATGCTGTGTGGGATGAAACACTTCTTGGTAATATTTTCATGACGTGTCATGTCAGCAGCATCTGTGTCACTTGAGTGTCTGTGTGTGAGACTGTCCTCTGTTCCCAAGGTTGTTGTGTTATTATTATTTTTATTTCACCTTTATATTAATAATATAAGCTAAAGCTATCTAAATCCCTTTTTGACAGCATCCCTTTTGATTTAAACAACTTTCTGTACTTGCTTGCCCAGCATGGCAGAGGTGGATAGAAAGTAGTGTTGGGCAATATCCAGATTTTCATATCGTCCTTCTCTCACCTCGGGATATATGTTCATTTTTTAGATATATACAGTACCAGTCAAAAGTTTGTTCACATCTACTCATTCCAGGGTTTTACTTTATTTGTACTATTTTCTACATTGTAGAATAATAGCGAAGACATTAAAACTATGAAATAACACATGGAATCATGTAGTAACTAAAAAAGTGTTAAACAAATCAAAGTATATTTTATATTTGAAATTATTCAAAGTAGTCACCCTTTGCCTTGATGACAGCTTTGCACACTCTTGGCATTCTCTCAACCAGCTTCATGAGGTAGTCACCTGGAATTTCAATTAACAGGTGTGCCTTGTTAAATAGTGGAATATCTTTCCTTAATGCGTTTGAGCCAATCAATTGGGTTGTGACAAGGTAGGGGTGGTATACAGAAGATAGCCCTATTTGGTAAAAGACAAAGTCCATATTATGGCAAGAACAGCTCAAATAAGCAAAGATAAACGACAGTCCATCATTACTTTAAGACATGAAGGTCAGTCAATGCGGAAAATTTCAAGAACATTGAACGTTTCTTCCAAGTACAGTCGCAAAAACCATCAAGCGCTCTGATGACACTGGCTCTCATGAGGATTGACACAGAAAAGGAAGACCCAGAGTTACCCCTGCTGCAGAGGATAAGTTCATTAGTTAACTGCAGCTCAGAAATTGCAGCCCAAATAAATGCTTCACAGAGTTCTAGTAACGGACGCATCTCAACATCAACTGTTCAGAGGAGACTGCGTGAATCAAACCTTCATGGTCGAACTGCTGCAAATAAACCACTACTAAAGGACATCAATAATAAGAAGAGACTTGTTTGGGCCAAGAAACACAAGCAATGGACATTACACCGGAGGAGATCTGTCTTTTGGTCTGATGAGTCCAAATTTGAGATTTTTGGTCCTAACCGCTGTATCTTTGTGAGACG
This sequence comes from Brachymystax lenok tsinlingensis, assembly GCA_030435695.1. Taxonomy (NCBI): domain Eukaryota; kingdom Metazoa; phylum Chordata; class Actinopteri; order Salmoniformes; family Salmonidae; genus Brachymystax; species Brachymystax lenok. Next base: position 46,681,977 of record CM059789.1, read on the forward strand.
CAGAGTAGGTGAACGGATGATCTCTGTATGTGTGGGTCCCGCCGTGAAGCATGGAGTAGGGGGTGTGATGGTGTGGGGGTGCTTTGCAGTTGAAACTGTCAGTGATTTATTTCAAATTCAAGGCACACTTAACCAGCATGGCTAACACAGCATTGTGCAGCGATACGCCATCCCATCTGGTTTGCGCCTAGTGGGACTATCATTTGTTTTTCAACAGGACAATGACCCAAAACACACCTCCAGGATGTGTAAAGGCTATTTGACCAGGAAGGAGAGGGATGGAGTGCTGCATCAGATGACCTGGCCTCCACAATCACACGAACTCAACCCAAATGAGATGATTTGGGCTGAGTTGGACCACAGAGTGAAGCAAGACTGTTGTAAAAGCATTCCAGGTGAAGCTGGTTGAGAGAATGCCAAGAGGGTGCAAAGCTGTCATCAAGGCAAAGGGTGGTTACTTTGAAGAATTTGTTTAGCCCTTTTTTGGTTACTACATGATTCCGTATGTGTTATTCATAGTTTTGATGTTTTCAGTATTATTCTACAATGTTGAAAATATTAAAGATATTGAAAAACCCTTGAATGAGTAGGTGTGTTCAAACTTTGACTAGTACTGTGTGTGTGTGTGTGTGTATATATATATATATATATATATATATATATATATATATATATATATATATATATATATATATATATATATATATATATATATATATATATATATATATATGTTGAAACTTAGACCCTATTTCACACCATCCTGAAGTTTTTGTGTTCTTCTTGCCGTCTGTTGAGACACAACATGCTCTAGAATACAGGGTGGGTGTCATTTCTCTCATATAAATAGCATTCCTACAGTGGATATATCCCTTCAGACCACTGCAATTTGGCTGGTACACCATTGACATTTTAAATTAAATAAAAATGTTAACATCTATTACTACCACAATGATGACTGCCAGTCTACCCACCGTTGAACGTCAACTTAAATGGTCATGGCTATTCTGTTATCTATATTTCTATGAGTTCAATAGGTTTTCTATGGAGGATTGACAGTATAATATAAAAATTCAAGTCAACATTCTCTGATGTGTGGACCTCCAACCATCTCTGTGGTACCATTTGAAAGTTTAAAATAGATTTTATACCCATTTTAGTAAATTTATCAGCCAAAACATGACACCCACCCCTGTATCCAAGATAATGTTGTCTCAACCGATAGCAGGCACAACACAAAAACCTAAGGTTATGTAAAATAGGGTCTAAGCTACAACATATGTGAATATGAACAAATATAAATAATACATATATAAAATGTAAAAAATCCAAGACATTATAATAGTTTGACAACCCTGTTTGTAAGCTTTTAAATTATATCAATCTCGTTTATCTTTTACAGTGATGTAGTCATGGATTTCTCATGGTTTGGGTGTATGCAAAAGGAGTCAACTTTGAGTACATTCAGGTGCAAAAGTGTCTCAATCTGAGCACTTCTACAATGGGCAAATATGTATGGAAGATATTGTTCAAATCAAAAGAAGTGCTGTCAAAAAGGTATTGAATTCAAATTGATTTACCCTATAATATCTTATTGGGTTACCTTGGCGACTGTGTGTGTGTATGCGTGCCTTTTTTCAGCAAAGTTTTTGCCTTATGTGATCTGATGCCTTCAGGTGTTATTGAACATCTATTACTGTGTTAATGAACAGGTATTACTCAACAACTATTGTTAACCCGAATCAAACTCCAGACTGTTATTTTCATCCTGTTCCTAGCAGCCTATTTTCTTTAAGAAAGGGTAGGAGCTGACTAAGGCTTTGGCTGCAGCTTCTGTGTGCTCTGCTGTCTTTTATTGTGAGCAGCGCACTGACTAATAGAACTGTGTCCTGTTACCTAGGTAACAGAGCCATGCAGATGGCAGCGTACAGAGTGTCTCTCTACCCGCGTGGCAGTGGCCTGTTGGGTTTGGGCAGACCCAGGTCCAGGGCTGACCGTGCCCGCATGGCCCCCCTACCCCGCCTCCTCTCCCCCTGCCCCAGAGCTGGGGCTCGGACCCTGTTCAGCGAGACAGGGGTCTGGGACAGGGACTATAAAGCGGACACCAGACGCAGGGTGGAGCAGTGGTGGCACCCCCGTATCATGGAGCAGTGGCAGAGGGATACGCTGGAGGAAGTGAGTTGGCAGCAATTCTTAAGTTCTCTCTTTGCTTTCTGTTGGCCCTTAGTAGTGGCTTCTGGGAAGGATTGTCAGATTAATATTTTAAAACACCCCTGGCTTTAGTTCCAATTATAATCTAGCCTAATATTAAACCATACTCTGGTCATTAAGCATCCTTCAGTATAACCATAGTCATCATGGGGCATTAGTACCTGGGCCTATTGTTATGTTTATAAACTCAGCAAAAAAAGAAACGTCTTTTTCAGGACCCTGTCTTTCAAAGATAATTCGTAAAAATCCAAATAACTTCACAGATCTTGATTGTAAAGGGTTCAAACACTTTCCCGTGCTTGTTCAATGAACCATAAACAATTAATGAACATGCACCTGTGGAACGGTCGTTAAGACACTAACAGCTTACAGATGGTAGGCAATTAAGGTCACAGTTATAGTTATGATAACTTAGGACACTAAAGAGGCTTTTCTACTGACTCTGAAAAACACCAAAAGAAAGATGCCCAGGGTCACTGTTCATCTGCGTGAATGTGCCTTAGGCATGCTGCAAGGAGGCATGAGGGCTGCAGATGTGGCCAGGGCAATAAATTGCAATGTCCGTACTGTGAGACGCTTAAGACAGCGCTACAGGGAGACAGGACGGACAGCTGATCGTCCTCGCAGTGGCAGAACACCTGCACAGGATCGGTACATTCGAATATCACACCTGCCTGACAGGTACAGGATGGCAACAACAACTGCCCGAGTTACACCAGGAACGCACAATCCCTCCATCAGTGCTCAGACTGTCCACAATAGGCTGAGAGAGGCTGGACTGAGGGCTTGTATAGGCCTGTTGTAAAGGCAGGTCCTCACTAGACATCACTGGCAACAACGTCGCCTATGGGCACAAACCCACCATTGCTGGACCAGACAGGACTGACAAAAAGTGCTCTTCACTGACGAGTCACGGTTTTGTCTCACCAGGGGTGATGGTCGGATTCGCGTTTATCATTGAAGGAATTAGCGTTACACTGAGGCCTGTACTCTAGAGCTGGATCGATTTGGAGGGTTCGTCATGGTCTGGGGCGGTGTGTCACAGCATCATCGGACTGAGCTTGTTGTCATTGCAGGCAATCTCAACGCTGTGCGTTACGCTGTGCGTTACGGGGAAGACAACCTCCTCCCCAGGGGCGGCAGGTAGCCTAGTGGTTAGAGCGTTGGACTTGTAACCGGAGGGTTGCAAGTTCGAATCCCCGAGCTGACAAGGAAAAAATCTGTCGTTCTGCCCCTGAACAAGGCAGTTAACCCACTGTTCCCCAGGCGCTGAAGACGTGGATGTCGATTAAGGCAGCCCCCTGCACCTCTCTGATTCTGAGGGGTTGGGTTAAATGCGGAAGACACATTTCTGTTGAAGGCATTCGGTTGTACAACTGACTAATAATGGTGACTTTTGACTTTGACATTTGGTACCCTTGCAGCTCAGGATGAGCTGCAAGCTCATCCTGACATGACCCTCCAGCATGACAATGCCACCAGCCATACTGCTTGTTATGTGCGTGATTTCCTGCAAGACAGAAATGTCAGTGTTCTGCCATGGCCAGCTAAGAGCCCGGATCTCAATCCCATTGAGCACGTCTGGGACCTGTTGGATTGGAGGGTGAGGGCTAGGGCCATTCCCCCCAGAAATGTCCGGGAACTTGCAGGTGCCTTGGTGGAAGAGTGGGGTAACATCTCACAGCAAGAACTGGCAAATCTGGTGCAGTCCATGAGGAGGAGATGCACTGCAGTACTTAATGCAGCTGGTGGCCACACCAGATACTGACTGTTGCTTTTGATTTTGACCCCCCCCCTTTGTTCAGGGACACATTATTCAATTTCTGTTAGTCACATGTCTGTGGAACTTGTTCAGTTTATGTCTCAGTTGTTGAATCTTGTTATGTTCATACAAATATTTACACATGTTAAGTTTACTGAAAATAAACGCAGTTGACAGTGAGAGGACTTTTCTTTTCTTTCTGAGTTTATGTGTGTGTCTGTCTGGTTGAACCCTGTTTAGTGTTTCCTTTGGGAGGTCTTCTGGTTTGCGTAGACTCAAACATTTATTAAATCATTCTCTTACTGTCTAATATTCTTGACTAATAGGCGTAATATGATTAGTAATGAAGTAACCTATTCACAGTCTCCTGATTGTCCCTCTCTGTTTTTGGTTACTGTTGTCACGACCATCAACAGTCCTCTCAGGCAAATAGTACTGTAGCTCACCCTGAAATCCAATGTCGTCACGACGTTGTTACAAACCCACAATCCATCATAACTCAGCCCAGGCTTTCCACACAAAAAGCCTTCAGTCCATCACTGAGTTCCTTCAAGATATTTTAAACTGTTGTTTTTGCCTATATTAAGGTTGTTTATTCAGTCTGAGCTCATTGAGTTATTCAGGCCCCTCTTGACCTTGGGTGATTCATACAGCGTGATGTCCCAAATGGCAACCTATTTCCTATTTGTTGCGCAGGTTGACGTTTGTCATGAGTCTTGTCATGAACTGAGAGATTGCCCCTTAGGCCAGCTGCAAAGTCAAAATTGGCTATATTGTAAACATTTATGAAATCAAAAATGTGCTTTTTGGTCTTTAATTTAGGGTTAGGCATTAGGATTAGCCGTGTGGGTGAGGTAAGGGTTAAGATTAAGTTTGAACTCAGATTTTATGACTTTGTGTGGCTGTGCCAGCTAGTGACCGCTATGCAGAGCTGCCTCCAGAACAAAATTCATGACTAAAAATGCTAACCTGCATGTATTGCACTTCTTTTGACCAGGGCCCGTAGGAAATAGAGTGCCATTTGGGACGCAGTCTGTGTGTAGTCCAGAATGATGGCAGAGTGAGGGGCTATCTGGCCTGGCTGGCCTTTCTCAAAGACACTGGGAATCATTAAAGAACTGCTGCCTCACACACTCTGGAAACCTGCTGCAGCTGCATTCAGACATACAGACAGAAGAATCCAGGATCTGTAGTCTAGCACTGACCCAGGCTGTATAACTCTTAGGCTTAACAACAAAATCATAAAATCTGATTTTATACCTAATCCTAACCTCACTGCTAATCCTAATGCCTAACCCTAAATTAAGACCAAAAAGCACATTTTTGTTTTCAATCCTTTTTATAACACTGGCATGAACATACAGTACAGTAAGCTATTCGACTGGTATTCCTACAGTGTTAGTTGCGCTATTCACGTTGCCAGACACAGATTTGTAGGGCTAGTTCCTGTCAAACGTTTTGTATAATTATTGATTGTAAGGCTCTCACAAGCCTCATGAAGTCTATTTCCCTGAGCATGTGTTTGTTGTCTTCCCCAGAGTTCCCGTAGGAAGAAGTTTTATGTCCTGTCTATGTTCCCGTACCCATCCGGCCGTCTCCACATGGGCCATGTACGGGTCTACACCATCAGTGACACCATCGGACACTTCCAGAGGATGAGGGGCCACCAGGTAACAATAATATATACCATTTAGCAGATGCTTTTAGCCAAAGCGACTGACCCTGATAGTAGCTGGAGATTCAACTGTGATAAGCTAAGCTGCCCATACTGGTATCTTTTATAATTTCTCCTTTCCACCCCTCTATACATGTCTGTCTCTATGGCTCTGTCTCTTTCTCTCTCGCTCTCTATGCATGCACACAAACTGGACTCCAGGTTAGTCATGTAGAAGCATACAGCTGTGAAGCACTTTGTGTGCAGTCCTCAAGGTCAGCGTCCGTTCTCGCTCACTTTACATCTTCTCTGTAATGGAAGCCCTGATCCATCGTCATTACGGCCTTGATGTTCTGTCTAGTCTGAATCACAGTTGGCATCTGTTCTGCAGGACGCGTGTGTGTGGAGGCTGTTTAAACGGAGAGAGATGCTGCTCTGCCTTTGCCTTCTAACTCAGCTCTTAAAAGTGCAATCTGGGAATGAGTTCAATTGTCATGTCAAAGGACATTTCCCCAGCCTCAACTGGTGGGGCTGCCATTTTGCTGAAAAAGGATTTGCATATTGTAGCTTTAAGAGTGCCCCCATTGTCCCTGGCCCAACGCTACACTGTGCTTACCTAAGTGCTCTTAGCCACAAGACCACTTTTCAATGGGACTACCTACGCATGGCACATTACCAGACATGATTACGGCATAAAAAGGTTTCATGTCAAAACAATGACTCTTTAAGTTGGTGAGCCCCTCGTAAGACATCTGCCTTTAAGTGTTTCTGCAGAGGTAAGACAGGGAGGGAAGCGAGCTCCCCCATCCATTTTAATGTGTTGACGACTCTCCTCCTCATAGCAAAGTTGAAAGATGTGTGTTGGTGTTTAAGAGAGATGATTTTATTTGATTTTATTTTGATCTCTTTTTGTCCCCATTTGGACTAATCTTCCAAGAGTCTTAAACATTAAAATACAATTTATAATACGAACACATATAACACACTATAACAAACATATATAATATACTAACATATTGACCCGATAAATACTCAATCTAAAAGATATTGATTCTTCATCTACTATAGTCCCACAACATTTCTATGTATTATATATAAATAGTTTTAAAATAATGTTTACATTTATATATTGAAAGGTTTCTGGTTTGCTCAGTTAATTTATTCAATTTCTTTATTGCTCTAAATTGAAATGTTATTTTACCTATTTCTCTTTCCTGTCTGAATAACGCATAGATGGTGGACAATCTATTCCTAGTATTTACGGAATGTCTGTCTCTTACCAACTGAATACCATTGTGAATAGAATTTGGCCAGTTTAAATGGTGTATATTATGAAATACAATAAGCATGTTTTTTTCAATGATCTTGTTTATTGATGACCAACCAAGAACACTGCGCATGACTGCAACAGAAGAACCAAATCTCCACCTTAAAACAACCATTGCTGCTTTGTTCTGTGCAATCTGCAGCCTCCTAAGCTCACTTGATGATGCATTTCCCCAGACCACAGAACACTAGTTCACCTGACTCTCAATTAATGCTTGTGTTATTTGCTTAAGAATTTTTCCTGGTAAGTATTTTGCTATCCTTCTGATTATGCATGCTGTTTTAATATATGTATATATATTTTTACATAGATTAGTTATTTGAGATGACCATGATAAGCAGTTGTCTAGCTGCACTCCCAATAGTTTGGTTTCTGCCACTTCTTCAATTTGTACTCCACCCATACTTAATTGTATCCAATGCTGTTTTGGTCTTTTCCTAGTGGAACAGTGTTTTCTTGGTGTTTAAAACAAGTTTGTTCCGGCAACCCCACTCCCTGATATTCTCCAAATCTCCTTGTAAAGCTTGCTGTACCTGTTGAGCCGATTGTCTTGCTGCATTAATTCTAGTATCATCTGCAAATATAGTAGCTTGAGTTTCAGCTAAGGCATAAGGAAGGTCGTTGGTATATATTAAATAAAGAAGTGGCCCAAGGCAGCTTCCCTGCAGTATTTCACAGTTTAAAACATGAGGGGAAGAAAGTGAACCATTGATATAGGTGGACTGTTTCCTGTCAGTTAGATATGACTGTACCCAATTCAATGCTACCTCCTTAAAACCATAATGCATTAATTTTGTCAAAATTATTTCATGATCCACTAAATCAAATGCTGCACTGAAATCTAAAAATAGTTCACCCACAAACTTGCCATTATCCATAGCATTGAGCCACTGGTCAGTCATGTCAACCAACCAATATTTGTGGTAGTGGAATGGTTTTTGCGATAAGCGTTCTGATTAGCTGTAATCAGATCATTCTTTTCCATATACTCCCATATTTGTCTACTCACAATACCCTCCAATATCTTACTGAGTAAAGTGAGTAGACTAATTGGTCGACTATTGGCAGGAGTAATGGGTTCTTTGTTGTCTTTCGGAATAGGACACAGTTTCGCATGCTTCCATACATTTGCAAACATCCCCTTTTCCAGTGACCAATTAAATATATATCTCCGTGGAGCTGCAATCTGGTGAGCCCCTGATAATCAGACCGTTGGTGTCCTACAAACTAGTGGTGACAAATGACTCCCCAGAGACACCCTTCAGGACCTGGGACTGTCTGTCACTGTGTCGCCTAATGCATCCAGTCACCCATAGCTTGAAATGGTTACTAAATAATTCACTGTGACCCTCACTAATTTGTCTCACTCTTTCTCTCTTTTCTTCTCCCCCTCTTTCGCTCCCCCCTCTCTTACCCTCCCTTCCTCTGTATACTGTTCTAAACCATTACTCCAGCCATTCTTCTTTGTCACAATAACAACCCCGGCCCCCTCGTTTGGTGTGTGTTGTAGGCCCTCCTCTCTCAGGCTATGTCCCAAATGGCACCAGATTCCCTTTATAGTGCATTATGTTTTACCAGGGTCCATAGGGCTCTGGTTCAAAGTAGTGCACTATATAGGGAATAGGGTGCCATTTTGGATGAATCCTCAGGGGCTGATTTTAATGGAGCCTGACAAAGTGATGTGAGTGTGGCACAAATGGCCTGTCATTGTTTGGTAAGCAGCAGGGTTACGTTCCCTCCCACTCAGAGAGAGATGGCTACATTTCTGTTTTCATATGGACTTTCTTAGCAGGTAGGCTGTATCTGGGCGACCAGCAGTAAGGCTGTAATGCTGTCTTCCTAACCACTATTTTAGTTGTCGTATGGACCGTCGTGGATTGACAGCTACACGCTGCTGCCCAAGGAGATATGTGTCTGTCAGCATCTGTCAGAGAAAGATAATCCATTTACTGTCCACACACACAAACATACACACACCAGAGAGAGAGAACAAGTTGTCTTCAACTAGTTCATTCGTTCAAGGAGATTACACTTGTAGAGACAAAATCTCTTCCCTGTAGCCTAGTTGTGGTGTGATGTTTAGTAAAATCCCTTCCCTGTAGCCTAGTTGCGGTGTGATGTTTAGTAAAATCCCTTCCCTTTAGCCTAGTTGCGGTGTGATGTTTAGTAAAATCCCTTCCCTGTAGCCTAGTTGTGGTGTGATGTTTAGTAAAATCCCTTCCCTGTAGCCTAGTTGCGGTGTGATGTTTAGTAAAATCCCTTCCCTTTAGCCTAGTTGTGGTGTGATGTTTAGTAAAATCCCTTCCCTGTAGCCTAGTTGTGGTGTGATGTTAAATGGTTAGACTGCCTGTGGCTCTGCTCTGCTTTCAGCCTGCAGCTCGTCTCTTCACAGATGGAACCAGAGCTTTTGGGATTTGTGTGTGGGTGGACACACATACACTTTAGCATAGCCATGCCAATGTGTTGCATGCCCAAAATCAGCCCCTTCCCCTGGGACTCCTGTCTGTCATGCTGTCCTGCTGGCCTGGATGGACAAGTCACTCCCTAATATACATCTAAGTTCACTCTGTGGATCTGTTTCTCTCTTAGCTATTCCTCTATCCATAGGTTATCCATAGGTTAAATGTAGGCAATACATTCGTAGTGGGGGAGTTAGAGACTTGACTTGGCCCTGGGGTTGTTGTGGAGCATCGACTGTTAAAAGGGATGATGGTTTGCCTCTGACATAGTCTCTTTGGGCTGATGTAACTTTGAGAAATGAACCAAGGCAGACAGCCTGTCCTGTCCGTCAGGAGTTCATCTCTTCTCGACAACAGGTCTGGTAATGGTCCTCCTCACTACATTAGATAATGGCCACATTTAAACCGAAAGAACGGTGTATTAACACGGCAAGCACATCTATTTTAATGACCGTAGGGAGTTCTTTATATTTCTAGATCTACAGGTAGTCATTTCTCTAGTCAATGTATGTGTATTTTACTTTGTCACGAAGGCGCTCACTTAGACTGATAACATCCAGCACTCTGCTTTACAAATGAGGCCCAGGCAGTTACCAAGGATACCGATTTGTCTGAAGCGTCAGACTCGTTAGTCGATGAACACTTCTCTCCTCTCCTGTCCCTTTCACCTCTCTCTCTCTCTCTCTCTCTCTCTCTCTCTCTCTCTCTCTCTCTCTCTCTTCTCCACTCCTGCCTTTATTACCTCTCCTCTGTTTTCTTTCTCTTCAGTAAGTGTATGGGTGGAAGAAAAGCGAAGGATCAAGAAGGAATAGTGAAGGGTGAAAGAGGTTATCAATTCTTAATATGGTTGTGAGAAGCGGAGGGAAGGAGGGAGACACTGGTATGAAGAAGTGGAAATAAGTGAGAAAAAACATTATGAAGAGGAGAGGGGTGGGACTGACTGACTGACTGACTGACTGCAAGCAAGCAAAAGCTGGAAGCCTGTGTAAACCTCTGATCACATCTGTCAGTGCTGAAAAGTACAATGCCTTACAACACAACATCCCCATACTAGTGTGAATGAAATATAGATGATGATGATGCAAACAGAGAGGCCTTGATTCCTATTACCATCCTCTTTTTAACACATCCAATCACACCAGCGCCAGTATGTTCCCTCCCCTCCCATTCTAATGTATAACTCACATTACAACATTAGGCCTTTATGGGCCTGTGCAAAGCCACTCTACATGCATTAGATGTTATGTTCTCTCACCTCTCTGCCTTACACTCTGGTTGGGTTTAACAGCTTCTACGTATATTACATGCCTTCTGGCATAGAAGGGAGATTATGGATAATGAGATGGAAAAGGTAGACACTGTTGTGCATGTTTAAAGATGCATGCTATACAGTATTACGGTCAAATGCTCTTGTACAGACTTCAAGCCCTGTAGTTGATGTTCTTTACTAGGGATGTGCTTGAGCACTCTCAAACCGGCCTGTGTTAAAGGGATATACTGAAAAGTCAGGTATGATATGTTCACGTATGGTATCTGTGCCGGTTTGTTGTCTGACGCACAGCTGTATTAGTAATTGCCCGGCCTAAGGGGACAAATCAAGTATTTTAAATTGAATTGAACTGTTCTCTTGGGGGCTGTGTGTAACGTGTAAAACCCAATGGGCTGGGAAGAACAGCCAGGTGTGATATGTAACTGATTTCTGTGTAACTGTTAGGTGCTAAACCCAATGGGCTGGGATGCTTTTGGACTCCCAGCAGAGAACGCTGCCATCGAGAGAGGCCTTGACCCGGAGGAATGGACTAAGAGGTACAATACAAGATATGACACAAACACCTCTTTCTCTCTCTCCCTCTTCTCTCTCTCCCTCTTTCTGTCTCTCATTCCCCCTAACGCCCTCCTCTCCGATGTCTGTCTCTGTCCCCAGTAATATCCAGTCCATGCGGGAGCAGCTCGACAGCCTAGGGCTCTGCTTTAATTGGGACAGGGTGAGTAATGGCAGGAGCTGAGCACCACCTCCAACCTTCCAGTGGGAGGCTCTGTGTGGGTGGATGACTCTCTTTTCTCTCGTGTGTGTGTGTATGAATCATCTTGTGGATCCCTCTGCTTCCCTCACCTCTGACCAGGAGGTGACCACCTGCCTGCCAGACTACTACAGATGGACCCAGTGGCTGTTCGTCAAGCTCTTCAAGGCAGGACTGGCCTATCAGAAAGAGGTAGGTTCGGGGGCCTTGAGTCTGTCCAATCCTTGTCATAGGCTGTGTCTCAATAGTCCAAAGTGGTTTCCTCTCTTCATCTCCTTTCCATCTCTGTTGACGAGGAGATGACGACACTTTGGACTAATGTGATGCAGTCATGCCCCTGGTATTGTCATGGGCCGTGTGTAGAGCTCCAGGGAGGCAGGATGAGGGAGACACACCCCAGGAGGATGACTCTCGGGCGGGCCACAGAGGCTCAGTGGCCTGGGGAACAGTCTTCAGTAACTATGGAGCCTCTTGTGGCTTTGTGAGGAAAACACATTTTGTGTAGTAGATTACAGACGATGGGAAAGTCTGTGCTGTATTGGAGGGGTCATGTAGTTTAATCAGATGCAAGGTATTTTGGCATTCGTATCAGTAGACATCTGTCTCTCTGATTTGATCAGCTGCTGTGATGTTGGCTTATGTCGGTCTTTGTCTGTGTGTATTTGTAGTAACTGTAATCTGTGTGTGTGCTTGTTCCAGGCAGTGGTGAACTGGGACCCCGTGGACCAGACGGTGTTGGCTGATGAGCAGGTGGATGACAGCGGGCGCTCCTGGAGGTCTGGAGCTCTGGTGGAGAAGAAATTACTCAGGCAGTGGTTCATTAAGACCACCAACTACGCCAAGGTAGGTGTGTGTGTCTCGTGCGGATGGCGGGTGTGTTGGTGATAAGCCCGTCAGCAGCAAGAACGGTCAAAGGGCGTTCTATCACATCAATCTCGCCACCTGCGCCTTTTTCCATAGTCTGATTGTCTGGCTACATTAGAGGCTGTGTGAGAATGGAAGGGGGGGAGACCCCTCTGATGTCAATCACTGCAGAAACCATGGCAGCAGCTTCAGCCCTGGCTGTGGAACAAACCTGGGCTCAAGTTGGATCTGTTTTCTTTAAAATACTTTAGCTGTGATTGAGTGATCTTACCTGGCACAATGGAACCAATAGAATAGTTCCAAAAGTGCAAACTGCAAAGCCCACCCATCTGGCACTTCAGACTGGGTCAATCAAATGCTCAGTATTTGAAAGCAAGAAATACTACTTGAACCCAGCCCTGGCTGTGTAATCAGCAGCCTGCTGAGAGTGTCATTCCCAGGCTGGCCTCGCCGGTCCTGGCCAGTCTGACTGATGAGAAACCTCCACGTCTCCAGCAGCAGGGTCTCATAATCACTACCAGCCACTACCAGCTACGCTCTGGGTTGAAATTACCCTATCTGGAGATTTATTTCACCCATGGGATGGGCAGCGCACTCACAGGCTGAAGAGCGTGAACGCATGCACACACACACACACTCACACACTCACGCACGCAGGCAGGCAGGCAGGCAGCTTGAACCTGGGCACATGGAGTGAGAGTAACTGAAGGTGTGCTGATTCAAACCTCTCCAGATGAGGAATGGTTGGTACTGAGAGGCTCTGAGTGGACTCCTTCCAAACCGGTCTGATTGGTGGGCCAGAAGGTCAGGTGCTGCTAGAACCTTGATTGATAAGGGTTGATTGATGTGTGCATGCATGCTGGTAACATTTCCAGTTTCCCCTGGTAAAGGCATACTCTAGTCACTCACACATTAACCAGCAGGCTTCAGCAGTATGACCCTGTCACTCCACTTTATCTCTGAGATTCACGCACACACACACATATACACACGATGAACACAATTAATAATTACATTGACAATAGATGTTTTCTATTTCATGCATAATCACACACTGATGGACTCACTCATTTGAACACATCACACTGTAGTGTCATGTAAATCAACACAATGGCATTCATTTCGATTACCAGCCTCAGACTTTACACATACATTCATAATTTTACACAGGCATACAAACATACACACTCTGAGGCTACATAGGCAGCCTCAGATATATTCACGTGCATGTGTCATCAAATATTTAATGTATGAACACATGTAGGAGAGATGCTCCAGAAGATGCAGGGAAACTCACACTCATTGACACGGACACACACAAAAAACCTTAGCCACCCTCATTTTATTGATATAGAATTTTATAGCTTTGCTAGGTTGCCATGGAAACCATTGGAATTGGCCCAGCCATAGGCCTACGTCTCAGGTTAAACCCTCAGGTTTATGTGGCTCCATTGATGTCGCTTCTTTTCTGGAGACAAACACACAATTTAGTTTCGTTTTTTTCTCTTCTTCTGCTTCTCATGGTTTGAGCAGAGTACCACCTCACCTCCGTTCCCCTCAGCGGGTGTTTGTTCTTGGTGACATCGCTGTGACACCTCGATGCGGGGTGTCTCACACACCCCAGCCTGCTGGCAGCCAGGCTGTACGCTCACACTGGCGTTGCTGCTAGGCTGCTTGACTGACACAAAGACACCAGCATTTATAGCAAGACACCAGTCTCTTTCTCTCTCTTTCTTTCTCTCTCTCTCTCTCTCGCTCTCTCTATCCATGCTTTAAAACCAGTGAAATACCATTGATACACTGCAATTACAATCATCCATTGTTAGTATTTGTTGTATTGCTGTTATTACAGTGTGTTGGGTAGAGATCTCTGAGGGTGGCTTGGGAATGGGTTGTGACAGTGGGGGAGAGGTATATCAAATTGGTGCTGTTGCCTTTTTATATTCTCCATTCAGACAGAAGCGGAACCCAGCTGGGGCTTTCTGGCCTGCCCCTTGTTGTTATGCATAGCTTCATTTTAAAAATATGTGTCTGTGTGTCTCTCTCACTCTCTCTCTTGTTATGGACACAATGGCATTCATGGGGCAGCAGGTAGCCTAGTGGTTAGAGCGTTGGAATAGTAACCAAAAGGTTGCAAGATCGAATCCCCGAGCTGACAAGGTTAAAACTCTGTCGTTCTGCCCCTGTCGTTCTGCCCCTGAAAGTTAACTCTGTCGTTCTGCCCCTAGGCCGTCATTGAAAATAAGAATTTGTTCTTAACTGACTTGCCTAGTTAAATAAAGGTAAAATAAAATGAAACTGTTGTTGAGTCATAAGAGATTTGCTTTGCGATAAACGCAAAAGTAAGCCGTGCGGAGGCCAGGATTTCTAAAAGCCCTCTTTGACTACATAATGTGACACGAGGTAGACGGTGGTATTGCGCCAGGAGATTGGCTGAGCTTTGGAAGAGCCTCTCCGGGTAAAGAGGAGAAGTCAGTGATGTGCTGATCTGGGACTTGAACCCAGTGAGTGTTCCTCAAACGTATACAGTATCTTCATCTGACATTACAATATGATTTAACATCTTTAGGATTTATTTAGCATCAATATGATTTAAAAAAAAATTGGGTTGTATTTCTCTCTCCCAGCCCCTCTTGGACGCCCTGGCGGAGCTTCCAGAGTGGTATGGGGTCAAGGCCATGCAGGCCAACTGGATTGGAGACTGCACCGGCTGCTACTTCGACTTCCACCTCAAGGTTAGACTCACATCTCTCATCTGTTCCCTCTTGTCAGTCCATCCTGCTTTAGTTTAGACTACTTACTCTTCCAGGTATAAACATTTGAAGGTATTCTAGGATCATCACTAGGATTAGCTCTGAGATTCTCACCTGCTGAGATTCTCACTCATCATTCTCATTCAGCTAGCAGCACCAGTCGTCCCTCTGCAAGCAGCAATTTAATCAAACATTGTGGCTGTGTGTTTATTTCCATTGAACTATCCAAATGCACTTTTAGAATGTTGAAAGAGTATTGACATTCTAAAATGGTTTTGCTAAAAGCCTATTGTGAGCTCCAGTCACCCCAGTCATAGAACTCCTTGCAACAGACGGAGGAAATGTATTAGGTTGATGCCTTCCTTCCTTATTAAAATCGTTATCAAATTTCCGGTAAAGGGGGGTTGTGTCTCTCTCTCTCGCTCTCTCTCTGTGTGTGTGTGTGTGTGTGTGTGTGTGTGTGTGTGTGTGTGTGTGTGTGTGTGTGTGTTTTCTCATAAATCAGTCAGAACCAGGCAGAGTGGGTAATTAAAAGTAGAGCCAGCGGTGGTTTTGTAGATGGGAAGCAGGAACCAGTCCCGTTACATCTTTAATGTTGTCAAGGGTGTTCTGTACTAAATGACTCCCAGAGTAGCTGTATTATGGTTCTGTATTTTTGGTGACAATTTAATGGGTTTCTGTCAGGCGATAGCATGATAACGCATTAACGTTAAAACATGATCAATTGCTAAATATTGCATACAAACCTCACCACGGTGTTTTCTTTTTTTCTTATCAACTAGTGTTATGTTTCATTTTTTAACTATCGTCCTTTACCCTGCTCAACAACAATTGTAACAAAGTTACTGTCCTGTCATGTATTTATCCATAAACTGTGTGTGTTTCTCTATCCTTCCCTTCATGCAGGTGAATGGGGAGGAGACGGGGGAGACTCTAGCAGGCTACACCTCCAGCCCAGAGGTAGTGTTTGGGGCTGCCTACCTGTCCATCCTCCCCTCCCACAGACTGCTGCATGGTACCAGCCCAGTCCGCTCAGCCCTGGAGAGAGTCCTGCAGACAGGCAGAGGTAGGAAGGAACCACTGTCCAGACCTAGTAGTCTATGGTCATTTTTTAAGTGCCGCTTTTATCCAAAGTGGCTTACAGTAAATATTTAGTATATGTGGCTCATTGTAACTCTGTCAGAGCAATGGCACGTTTTACTGAACATATAACAAATATAAACACAACATGCAACAATTTCAAAGATTTTACTAAATTACAGTTCATATAAGGAAATCAGTCAATTGAAATAAATTTATTAGGCCTTAATTTATGGATTTCGCATGACTGGGCATACAGATATGCATCTCTTGGTCACAGATACCTTAAAAGAAATTGGCCTCACAATGGGCCTCTGGATCACTTCATGGTATTTCTGTGCATTCAAATTGCCATCGATGAAATGCACTTATGTTAGTTGTCTATAGCTTATTCCCGCCCATAACATAACCCCACCGTCACCATGGGGCACTCTGTTCACATTGTTGACATCAGCAAACCACTCGCCTATAGGACGCCATACACGTGGCCTGCATTTGTGAGGCCGGTTCTCTAAAACAACATTTGAGGTGGCTTATGGTAGAGAAATGAACAATAAGTTCTCTGACAACAGCTCTGGTGGACATCCCTGCAGTGAGCATGCCAATTTAATCAGCTTCTTGATATGCCACACCTGTCGGGTGGATGGATTATCTTGGCAAAAGGGTAAAATGCTAACTAAAAGGGATGTAAACAAATTGGTGCACAAAATTTGAGATAAATAAGCTTTTTGTGTGAATGGAAAATTTCGGTGATCTTTTATTTCAGCTCATGAAACATGGAACCAACACTTCACATGTTGTGTTTATATTTTTGTTCAGTGTAGTATAGAGAAGTACTGGCTGTTAGTAGTCCATGTTGGATGTTGATGTTGAGTTTAGTGCTTGCTCACGCTAATCTGAAACACAGTATATCAATGTTTTTCTTATGTCCAGATAGAGGTGTGTGTGTGTGGAGAGAGACAGTTGTGCATGGGTATACCCTCCAAGATATGTTGTGTTGCTCTGCTGCTCTTCTCCTGTTGCCTCTGTGTGTTTTAATTGGGATTCCCCTGAATCGCTCTCTTGATCTTTATCTTTCTCTCACTCCCCTTCCTCTCTCACTCTCTTTCACTGTCTACTCTCTCTCTCTCTCTCTCTCTCTCTCTCTCTCTCTCTCTCTCGATTGTTGATAATGAGGCACCAGGGGAGAAGCTCTCCCTCGCTGACTCCTAACCTTTGACCCCCAGACTGCCTGACAGAGGTCACCGCCCACAACCTATTTACCGGTCAGGAACTTCCTCTGGTGATCTCCAGCAAGCAGGAGTTTGAAGGTCATCTAGACACTGTCATAGGTACGTGTGTGTGGGCTTGAACGTTCACATGGCTTGCACATACAGTATGTACTTACTGTGTATTATTGACCTCTGAGCTTTTGTTCTTGTGCTTTTATTTGTCTCTCTATTTCAATCAAATGTCAATCAATCAATCAATTGTATTTATAAATCCCTTTTTACATCAGCCGATGTCACAAAGTGCTATACAGAAACCCAGCCTAAAACCCCAAACAGCAAGCAATGCAGATGTAGAGGCATGGTGGCTAGGAAAATTTTATGAATCACATTTAGCCTTTCCCTGTGTCCTGTACATGTTTGTAGATGCCAGTGTGTCCTTGAGCCTGCAGTGTGTCTCTGTCATACACTGGGCGTTTGGCTGCTGTTGGAATGATGTAACCTTTAACTCTCTAGAAGGAGTTCCCTGCTTGGTGCTTTGGGTGTTTGTCTCACTCCACGAGGAGGCAATAACCATGAGGAACACGGCCATATCCCAGCAACCCACGGCCCCCTCTTTTTTGTAGGCCCTTGGACCAATTTCAACTCAGTCGGGTCTCAACTTACTGTTGAGAGTAAGAATAATAGAATACACAAAGTGCAATTTCGAAATTTGGTTGTGCATCAGCAGTCACTCAGTTAGCCCATGTCGGCAAAAATATTTGGGTTGGTAAGTTAGTCTAGCGGCCAGCTATCTAAACTTATAGGAAGCATGGTCGAATTACCGACCATGGTGGGGCTCATTGTTTATCAGTTATCATATTAAAAACTGCTAACATTTGCCTCCACTCTATTGCAAAATGTGTAGAATTGCAGGAAATTAGTGTTATAAAATGAAATGCTGGTGTTCACGTGTGTGTGACAAATGTACCATGTGTGTGTCCCTGGCAGGTATCCCTGACAGCAGTGTGGAGGATGCTTCTGTGGCCAGGGCTCTGGGTCTGAGCTGGAGCCCAGTCCTGAAGTGTCAGGAGGATGGAAGACACACACTGCTCAACTCTGCTGAGGTCTGTCTGGACACACAGCAACACACACTGTCACTCTACACAACGTTACCAGTAAACCAGCATTTCAGTTATTCTACATATTGTTTTATGGTTATTAATGGAATAACCTTATTTATGGTTGAATTAAGTATCGGCCAATAGTTTGAGTTTTGTTGAATTCATGTTTGAGCTTCTAAACTGTCATCCTGTCCTCTCTCCGTCCATCCCCCTCTTCTGTGTAGTTCACAGGCCTCAGCAGGGAGGAGGCTTTTGACTCCATCACCCAGAAGGCCAGAGAGACAAAAGTGGGCGGCCACCTGACCAGCACCAAGCTCAGGGATTGGCTGATTTCCCGGCAGCGGTACTGGGGCACGCCCATCCCCATGGTGCATTGTGGGTCTTGTGGTCCTGTGGCGGTCCCTGAGGAGCAACTTCCAATCACCCTGCCCAAACTACCGTCCCTCACAGGGAAGGGGGCATCCCCTCTGAGGCACGCTGATGACTGGATCAGCTGTACCTGTCCCAGGTGAGAACACACTCACACCTCACTCAGAGTGTCAGAACACTTCAGTTGCATACCAAATGGCATTCTATTCCCTATGTAGGGCACTGCTCTTGACCAGGACCCATCGGCCTGGGTCAGAATCTAATGCCATCTGGTCAAATGTCCAGTTTGGAAATGAATGCTGGTACTGTCAGTTAGATTGGAAGTTCATAAACAGTTCACAAACATAAGTGATGGAGTTCACTTTATTCCACTTATATTAAAATCAAATCATTTTTTCAAGGTCGTATATCTTTCTCAATGGTTAGTCATCGACTCTCTCTCTCTTGCTCTTAGGTTCAGGCAATTATTTCTTATGCTTTCAGTTTTCTACTCCCATCAGTTCCCCCTATCTGCCTGTGCTAGAAGTCAGAATAGGGAGTTTTTCCTAGCCACCGTGCTTCTACACCTGCATTGCTTGCTGTTTGGGGTTTTAGGCTGGGTTTCTGTACAGCACTTTGTGACATCAGCTGATGTAAGAAATACATTTGATTGATTGATAAAGTGATTCAACCACTGTGTATTGAGGATATGAATACCGGCTAGTTTTTAACACAGTGGCTATATAAACCAGCTGAGGCCTACATGCCCGGCATGTCTATGCCCCCACCACACACACACACACACACACACACACACACACACACACACACACACGGGACCAGGGTTATGTAATGAGTGACAGATGTCACAGTGGTTATATAAACCAGCTGAGGCCTACATGCCCGGCATGTCTATGCCCCCACCACACACACACACACACACACACACAGGACCAGGGTTATGTAATGAGTGACAGATGTCACAGTGGTTATATAAACCAGCTGAGGCCTACATGCCAGGCATGTCTATGCCCCCACCACACACACACAGACACAGGACCAGGGTTATGTAATGAGTGACAGATGTCACAGTGGTTATATAAACCAGCTGAGGCCTACATGTCAGGCATGTCTATGCCCCCGCCACAGACACACAGGACCAGGGTTATGTAATCAGTGACAGATGTCACAGTGGTTATATAAACCAGCTGAGGCCTACATGCCAGGCATGTCTATGCCCCCACCACACACACACAGAGAAAGACAGACAGGCAGACGGTGACTGTCAATGAAATGTGTGAAAATGCTCCCTGCTGGTCGTTAAACCCTCGGCTGCATCCCAGATGGCATCCTATTTCCTATATAGTGCTTTTGACCAAGGCCCACAGGGCAAACCCAGCTTCTCATGACGAAGACCCTCACCAACATAGGATTTCTTCATGGGGAGATTCCTCCCTGAAAAAAATTATAGTTCCATGATTGGAAGTGGAATTGTGGTACACTAACTAGGAAATGCTGTTTCAACAGCTCAGCCAGACAATCATACACAGAGAGAGAGATGGGGTTGTCTGGTCTGACGGCTATATCCAGAGACGGTCTCCTCCTCCTCCTCTTCCTTGTCTCTCCATCTCTTGTTGACGGCGTCAGAGGAAATTCACTCTCTTAACTCAATGATCATGTCCAATTAACCGTCGGGTGGAGTGTACAGAAGGTGTTTGATGAGAGATGGTGGGGGAGATGGAGTTTTATCTGTCTGTCTCGTCCTTGAGAAGTCATTTCCTCCACCACTGATATTGTCTCTGCTCCCTGTCTGCCTACTGCTGTGAATTGGCCCCTCAGTTGAACCCTGTGTGTAATTAGTTCAGCTAGCTTGCTACACCAGGATAGTGTTTTTGATTCCCGTTTTGGCTTGCCTGGTGACATCACCAGGCGGTGTAAGTTAATAGACCAATAACAAAGAGTTCCAAACCTCTCTTCAATAACAGCTAGTTATCAGGTTACATATCCCTCCCATTAGGCTCCTCCAATTAGGTCCCTCACTCCCATATGTCAAAGATAAATTCTTGCTTGAGAAAAAAGCATATTTTTTTTTCTTATTTTTGACCATTTTAATGCAAAACTATTACAGTAAGGATCTAAATTGTTCTTGCTTCTGATGCCACATCTGTTTGAGGGGATTCTGCCCCAGTCTGGCACACACACACCTGCAATGCAATTTCAGTTTCATTTTGCTATCTGGTTGGATTTGTAGCTCTGCTACTCTTTAGTCATTCCTGAAATCAGCCTATATACAGCAGGACAGGACAGAACCATAGTCATAGATAGCACTTGTCCAGGCAATCACAGCCCCCCAGGAGTCTGAAACTGTCTGCCTGTCAAATTACAATCTGTACCCTGAATGGTCGATCGGGAAAAGAGAGGGAAAACCACAGGAGAGCATTTTACAGCCGCATGGAATTCTTGGAATACTATAATGCCTCTTCTGTGTGGGTTTTTCATTTATTTAGCTATTTTGTCATGAAAGGCTCTTTGGTATGATGGTGCGTTTTGATCTCATGAAATGGCACCTGGGTATTAACCTGCTACACATTAGTCTTGTTGCTAAGCAACCCCTCTGCCTTATTATAGACTGGCAGGGTGTGTGTGTGTGTGTGTGTGTGTGTGTGTGTGTGTGTGTGAGAGAGTGTTTGTGAAGAGGGGTAATCTCACCTTGTGTGAGCGTGCGTCGATATGCTTGTGTGTGACAACTTGTGCCTGTTTGCGCCATTAAAAGCGGCATACTGCAGGGGACCAGGTGTGGTGCTGTAGTGTTCTTCTCTAGTGTTGCTGATTGTCTTCCTGGCATGGTGATTCTGACTGGGGGGTTCTATTCTATGGAGACTCATTAAACAGTCAGACACATTCTCAGTTCCAGTGTGCATGTTGAAAGTAGGTACAAATTATTTTCTATTTTTTTGTCATCCGCCTTTGCCAGTGTCCTGTGTTGCTCTCTCAGTGAGGCTGACGGATGAGCAATGTGTACAGAGAGCTCTGTTTGGATTGGATGAAAAGGGCCTGGAATGGCACTTCCAACAGAAACACACACACACACCAAGCTGGGACACACACACACACCCACCCACCCACCAAGCTGGCATGGTGCTGGCCGGTTCTGTGTCCCTCTGGCAGTGCTATTTAGTCAGGGCACAGGAGCAGGGATCTGATGGCTGTGTAGTGTAGTGGTTACAGCCTGACTGTGGCATCTCCTTCGGGACATGACCTCCACAGACAGATGGTTCCAGCTCACATTAGATACACACTACACAGGCCAGTTCTCTGGACACTTTATGCCTACAAACTAAACTAAGAAAACTAAACTAACAAAAGTAATTGGACAATGGGGTAGGCGTTTATAATTTCTAAAATGACTGCACTCTTACCTCTTTCATGTGTCACTACGAATAAGAAACAGTGATTCAAACCAGCTAGCTACTGTAGCTACATGACAAAATATCCACTAAGACTTGAGCCGTGTCATATTCAATCATTATACTGTGTTTGACATTTGGAGTCATATCTCGCTCCAGCGCTATCACCTGCCTGCAGAAATTAGGTTGAAGCGCTAACTGTTACATTTGTTGCAGTGTTTAAATGCACTTTAAATAAAGTTTGTTCTGATTCTATTTGACCTCTCTCTCCTGTTATGTTTTGTCAGGTGTAAAGGGCCGGCCAGAAGGGAGACCGACACCATGGACACGTTTGTGGACTCATCCTGGTACTATTTCAGATACACTGACCCCCACAACCAAGACAGGTGAGATACACTGACCCCCACAACCAAGACAGGCGAGATACACTGACCCCCACAACCAAGACAGGTGACCTGGGATTTTCTCTTCCTCTGTCTGTAGTATCGCTCTCTGTTTGTCTTATCTATCTTCCTACCCCTCCAAAACATAATCTCTCATTTTAAATCAGTCAGTACCAGGTCCTACAACATGAAAGAGGGCTAGAGAGCAGGAGAGGGAGTGTTGTAGGACCTGGTACAGACTGATTTAAAAAGAAAGATTAGAGATTATATTTTTGGGGACTGTTCCAAAATGAAACCGCAGTAGAGACAAAAGTCACATTAGGTAATCTACTTTCCACAACTGATGTTCCAACTGTTTTGTACACGAGAATCTAGACAAATATTACAGATGTAATATGCATTGTCCATTTAATCACTGACATGTTTTTTTCACTCACACATCAGCACACCATTTTACACTTCCTCTCAAACAGTCAATTTCATACACACGCAAACACGCACGCATACCGTTAACTTGTATTCCCTGCTGATGGAGATTATAAACTCCTGGCCGTTAGCTGCTGGGGCGGTGGCGATTCCCAGAGCTTTAACAAAAGAGATTAATTTCCCAAAGGCAGGACTTGTCTTTCCTTCACTGACCTTGCTGGGTAAATCCATTTAAATTCAATCACTTTTTGACAGCACACCTTTTCATTTGAACCTT
Source organism: Brachymystax lenok tsinlingensis (assembly GCA_030435695.1). NCBI lineage: Eukaryota > Metazoa > Chordata > Actinopteri > Salmoniformes > Salmonidae > Brachymystax > Brachymystax lenok. The sequence goes on from CM059789.1 coordinate 46,705,260, forward strand.
ACATACATATTTGCCCATTTGTAGAAGTGCTCGGAAAGTGACATTTTGGACCTGAACAGTCGAGATGAAAGTTGACTCATTGTTATATACTGCACAATACCAGGAGACATCCAAGTCTTCATCACTGGAAAAGATAAACAGTTGGGATTGATATCATTTAAAAACTTACAAACAGGGTTGTCAAACTATTTTATAATTTATGGAATTCTTATTTTTTTTATTTATTATTCTTATTTTTTTTCATGTTCACATATTTTGTATCTTAGACCCTGTTTGACATCATCTGAAGTTTTTGTGTTGTGCCCGCCATCGATTGAGACACAACATGCTCTTGAATACAGGATGGGTGTCATGTTTTGGCTGATAGATGTACTAAAATGGGCGGTCATCTTTGTGGTAGTAATTAATGGTAAAATGTCAATTCAATTTCAATGGTGTACCAGCTAAATTGCAGTGGTCTGAAGAAATTGGTCCATTCTATGAATTCTATTTCTATAATTGAAATGAAATCCACCCTGTATTCAAGAGCATGTTGTGGTCAACCGATGGCGGGCACAACACAAAAACCTCAGATGTGAAATATGATCGGAGCTACAACATACAGTGCCTTCGGAAAGTATTCAGACCCTTTGACTTTTTCCACATTTTGTTACGTTACAGCCTTATTCTAAAATGTATGAAATAAATAATAAATCCTCATTAATCTACAAACAATACCACATAATGACAAAGCAAAAAGAAATGTTTAGAAATGTTTGCAAATGTATAGGAAATCAAAAACAGGTACCTTATTTACATAAGTATTCAGACCCTTCGCTATGAGATTCAAAATTGATCTCCGGTGCATCCTATTTCCATTGATCATCCTTGAGATGTTTCTGCAACTTGATTGGAGTCTACCTGTCGTAAATTCTATTGATTGGACATGATTTGGAAAGGCACACACCTGTCTATATAAGGTCCCACAGTTGACCGTGAATGTCAGAGCAAAAACCAAGCCATGAGGTCAAAGGAATTGTCCGTAGAGCTCAGAGACAGGATTGTGTCGACGCACAGATCTGGGGAAGGGTACCAAAAAATGTCTGCAGCATTGAAGGCCCCCAAGAACACAGTGGCCTCCATCATTCTTAAATGGAAGAAGTTTGGAACCACCAAGACTCATCCTAGAGCTGGCTGCTAGGCCAAACTGAGCAATCCGGGGAGAAGGGCCTTGGTCAGGGAGGTGACCAAGAACCCGCTGGTCACTCTGACAGAGCTCCAGTTTCTCTGTGGATATGGGAGAACCTTCCAGAAGGACAACCATTTCTGCAGCACCACCAATCAGGCCTTTATGCTAGTGGCCAGACGGAAGCCTTTTCCTCAGTAAAATGCACATGAAAGCACATGAAAAACAAGATTCTCTGGTCTGATGAAACTAAGATTGAACTCTTTGCCCTGAATGGAAAGGGTAGTGTGGAGTGTGATTGAGATTGAGATGTGCGTCATCTGTGGATCTGTTGGGGTGGTATGCGAAGTGGAGTGGGTCTTTGGTTTCCAGGATGATGGTATTGATGTGAGCCATGACCAGCCTTTCAAAGCACTTCATGGCTACCGACATGAGTGCTACGGGGTAGTAATCATTTAGGCAGGTCACCTTCACTTTCTTGGGCACAGGGACTGATGGTCTGCTTGAAACAAATAAAAATGGATCCTGTCAAAAATGGATTGAATTCAAATGGATTTACCCTGCTGTAAAGCTGCTTTAAGAGGGGGCTGGCCTCTCCCTCTTTTATTTCTTAGCTGGACAGATTATGCCAGAACTGAAAAAGCAATTAAACTGTTTGAGCATTCTGTTGGCTTGCTGTGGCCTGGGCTGAGGTTTTGGTAGGGTGGGGGCCACCAAGAGGCTGAGGTTTTGGTAGGGTGGGGGCCACCAAGAGGTTTGTGTGTGTGTGTGTGTGTGTGTGTGCGTGTGTTTTTGGCCTGACACCAAGACACAGGGAGGGTAGGTCATATTCTGCCCAGTGAGTCTAACTCGTTTAGCCAGTTCAATTATCCTGAGACATCATCCACTGGCAGAGAGGACTGTGTGTACTGTGTAAGGTGACACACACACACACACACACACACACACAGAGTGAAATAGCACTATCTAAGGAGCATTAGGAATTTTGAGCCGAGGTACAGTGTTTTCCCAGTCGGCCAAACTAACATCTTCCATCCTCTTCCTCATTGTTGTCTGGTGTCTGGTCTGAAGGATCAGTCTGAAAGGGAGGGTTACCTCTCCTCTCTGAGCTCTGATTACTTATCATCAGGATATACATTTTGTGTGTGCGCTCGCCTTTCGCGCATGTGTTTGGGTGTGTGTGTGTGCCTTCAGGAGGATGCCCCTCGTCTGACTTGTGGGATAGATGTTATTATAGTAGCTACCTGTGCTAGCCTGCATAAGGCCCAGGATGCCCCCTAGAGGATATATCTGCACATAATATCAAAGACCAGACACCTTACACATGATGTAGTCTCATTTACTATAACAGCTTCTATAGTTGAGCTACTTGTTATATTGGTGAATTCCTTCCCATGATTATTATTCTCTCACTATAGTGTAAAAAAAAAAAGGTTCAAAAATAACAAATAGACAGAAAACACCAAATATAAATTGGAGTGATAACAGTTTATTTCACTCAAACTAACTTGTGCCCCCTCTCTCCACCCCAGGCCTTTTGAGCGCTCCCTGGCAGACCACTGGCTTCCTGTGGACGTGTACATTGGGGGGAAGGAGCATGCTGTTATGCACCTGTACTATGCACGCTTCCTCAGTCACTTCTGTAGGGATCAGGGACTAGTGGAACACAGGTACAGCAACTATTGTTCACTTGTCAATATCAGTAGAACTATTGTCCCAAAAGGTTGTACCCACTTAGGGGTGAATCCCTAACTCCCAATGAAACAGAATTTTTACTTAGTCTCCCATTGACATCAAGTGAAAATGTCCACTTCAAAGTAAATGGAAGCTAACTGAAGAAGGCACCATTGCCAAAATGTCTTTGCAATGTTTGTATAATTATCCCCTGCAGAAATATAATGTAAGAAATGTAAGCTCTTTGAATGTCCACTCCAGGGAGCCTTTCAAGAAGCTGCTGGTGCAGGGCCTCATCAAGGGCCAGACGTTTAGAGCTGCAGACAGCGGCCAGTACCTGAAGAGAGACGATATCGACTTCACAGGTGGGCACAGCAGGGTGGGGACTTTACACATCTGCATTCACAGGTTAGAGTTAGTAGACATCCCTCACAGATGGATTCCTGAGGTTTGCTCAAAAGTGTTTCCTGGTCAGGTCCTAGAAGAAAGAATGGAGGAGCACCGTCTTAACCCTCAGCCTACAATTTATGCATCCCCGCAGAAATCTAATTAACATAATAAAAAAAATACCCATCCAAATATTTTTGTTTAAGCAAGAGGTATCGCCCTTCTGCATCTGTGGTGAAAGGTGGTAGAGCTAAACTGGTGTTTGTCAGACCATGAGACATCCCGAAAATCGGTCTTCTCACAAAAACATCTGTAGCGTCCGAACAGTTTAGCCTACAAACTATTATGACCATTCTAAGATGAGACTCTCACGAACACAATGGTGTTCTCCGTTTTGCTCTAGGACGACCACACGCCTCACAAGACTCGTCTGAAGTCGGTACAGCCTCCTCTGCCAACTTCTGTCTGTAGCGTCTGAACGATTTGGGCTACACACTAATGTGTGTGTGGAAAGCTGAGACAGACTTGTCTGAAGGTCCCCAGTACCGGTTTAAAACATTTATGGAAGTACAGTATATGGAGATGGTTTAGTTCCTAAAATAAGGGGTGCCTTCGGAAAGTTTCAGACCCCTTGACCTTTTCAATATTTTGTTATGTTACAGCCTTATTCTAAAATGTATTAAATAAATTAAAATCCTCATCAATCTACACACAATACCGCGTAATGACAAAGTGAAAACCGGTGCATCCTGTTTCCATTGATCATCCTTGAGCTGTTTCTATAACTTGATTGACGTCCACCTGTGGTAGATTCTATTGATTGGACATGATTTGGAAAGGTACACACCTGTCCATATAGGGTCCCACAGTTGACAGTGCATGTCAGAGCAAAAACCAAGCCATGAGGTTGAAGGAATTGTCTGTAGAGCTCTGAGACAGGATTGTGTCGAGGCACAGATCTGGGGAAGGGTAACAAAACATTTCTGCAGCATTGAAGGTCCCCAAGAACACAGTGGCCTCCATCATTCTTAAATGGAAGAAGTTTGGAATCACCAACATTATTCCTAGAGCTGGCCGCACGGCCAAAAAAACTGAACAATCAGGGAAGAAGGGCCTTGGTCAGGGAGGTGACCAAGAACCATCTGCTCACTCTGACAGAGCTCTAGAGTTCCTCTGTGGAGATGGGAGGACCTTCCAGAAGGACAATCATCTCTGCAGCACTCCACCAATCAGGTATTTTATGGTAGAGTGGCCAGACTGAAGCCACTCAGTAAAAGGCACAACCGCCCGCTTGGAGTTTGCCAAAAGGCACCTAAAGGACTCTCAGACCATGAGAAACAAGATTCTCTGATCTGATGAAACCAAGATTGAACTCTTTGGCCGGAATGCCAAGCGTCACATCTGGAGGAAACCTGGCACCATCCCTACGGTGAAGCATGGTGTTGTCAGCTTCATGCTGTGGGGGTGTTTTTCAGAGGCAGGGACTAGGAGACTAGTGAGGATCAAGGGAAAGCTGAACGGAGCAAAGTACAGAGAGATCCTTGATGAAAACCTTCTCCAGAGCGCTCAGGACCTCAGATTGTGGCGAAGGTTCACCTTCCAACAGGACAATGACCCATGGCACACAGCCAAGACAACACAGGAGTGGCTTCAGGACAATGGCCTTGAATGGCCGGACTTGAACCCGATCTAACATCTCTAGAGAGACCTGAAAATAGCTGTGCAGCAACACTCCCCATCCAACCTGACAGCTTGAGAGCATCTGCAGAGAAGAATTGAAGAAACTCCCCAAATACAGGTGTGCCATGCTTGTGGTGTCATACCCAAGAAGACTCAAGGCTGTAATTGCTGCCAAAGGTGCTTTAACAAATTCCTGAGTAAAGGGTCTGAATAATTATATTAGTATAATTATATTATATTTCTAAAAACATTATGGGGTTTTGTGTGTAGATTGATGAGGAAATAAAACTATTTAATAAATTTTAGAATATCAAATTTATTTATAAAGCCCCCCTTACATCAGCTGATGTCAGAGTGCTGTACAGAAACCCAGCCTAAAACCCCAAACAGCAAGCAATGCAGGTGTAAAAGCACGGTGGCTAGGAAAAACTCCCTAGAAAGGCCAAAACCTAGGAAGAAACCTAGAGAGGAACCAGGCTGTGAGGGGTGGCCAGTCCTCTTCTGGCTGTGCCGGGTGCAGATTATAACAGAACATGGACAAGATTTTAAAATGTTCATAAAACAGGCAGAACAGTTGAAACTGGAGAAGCAGCACGGCCAGGTGGACTCGGGACATCAAGGAGTCATCATGCCAGGTAGGCCTTGAGGAATGGTCCTAATGCTCAGGTCCTCAGAGAGAGAGAGAGAGCATACTTACATTCGCACAGGACACCAGATAAGAGAAGAAATACTCCAGATATAACAGACGGACCCTAGCCCCCCGACACATAAACTACTGCAGCATAAATACTGGGGGCTGAGACAGGAGGGGTCAGGAGACACTGTGGCACCGTCCGACGATACTCCCGGACAGGGCCAAACAGGCAGGATATAACCCCACCCACTCTGCCGAAGCACAGCCCCCACACCACTAGAGGGATATCTTCAACCACCAACTTACCATCCTGAGACAAGGCCGAGTATAGCCCACAAGATCTCCGCCACGGCACCAGTAAGTTAGTGACTCAGCCCCTGTAATAGGGTTAGAGGCAGAGAATCCCAGTGGAGGGGAACTGGCCAGGCAAAGACAGCAAGGGTGGTTCGTTGCTCCAGTGTCTTTCCGTTCACCTTCACACTCCTGGGCCAGACTACACTCAGTCATAGGACCTACTGAAGAGATGAGTCTTCAATAAAGACTTAAAGGTTGAGACCGAGTCTGCGTCTCTCACATGGATAGGCAGACTATTCCATAAAAATGGAGCTCTATAGGAAAAAGCCCTGCCTCCAGCTGTTTGCTTAGAAATTCTAGGGACAGTAAGGAGGCCTGCATCTTGTGACCGTAGCGTACGTGTAGGTATGTACGGCAGGACCAAATCGGAAAGATAGGTAGGAGCAAGCCCATGTAATGCTTTGTAGGTTAGCAGTAAAACCTTGAAATCAGCCCTTGCCTTAACAGGAAGCCAGTGTAGAGAAGCTAGTACTGGAGTAATATGATCAACTTTTGGGGTTCTAGTCAAGATTCTAGCAGCCGTGTTTAGCACTAACTGAAGTTTATTTAGTGCTTTATCCGGGTAGCCGGAAAGTAAAGCATTGCAGTAGTCTAACCTAGAAGTTACAAACGCATGGATTAACTTTTCTGCATCATTTTGGACAGAAAGTTTCTGATTTTTACAATGTTACGTAAATGGAAAAAGCTGTCCTTGAAACAGTCTTGATATGTTAGTCAAGAGAGATCAAGGTCCAGAGTAACGCCAAGGTCCTTCACAGTTTTATTTGAGACGACTGTACAACCATCAAGATTAATTGTCAGATTCAACAGAAGATCTCTTTGTTCCTTGGGACCTAGAACTAGCATCTCTGTTTTGTCAGAGTTTAAAAGTAGAACATTTTCCGCCATCCACTTCCTTATGTCTGAAACACAGGCTTCCAGGGAGGGCAATTTTGGGGCTTCACCATGTTTCATCGAAATGTACAGCTGTGTGTCATCCGCATAGCAGTGAAAGTTAACATTATGTTTCCGAATGACATCACCAAGTGGTAAAATATATAGTGAAAACAATAGTGGTCCCAAAACAGAGCCTTGAGGAACACCGGAATTTACAGTTGATTTGTCAGAGGACAAACCATCCACAGAGACAAACTGATATCTTTCCGACAGATAAGATCTAAATCAGGCCAGAACTTGTCCATGTAGACCAATTTGGGTTTCCAATCTCTCCAAAAGAATGTGGTGATCGATGGTATCAAAAGCAGCACTAAGGTCTAGGAGCACGAGGACAGTTGCAGAGCCTCGGTCTGACGCCATTAAAGGTCATTTACCACCTTCACAAGTGCAGTCTCAGTGCTATGATGGGGTCTAAAACCAGACTGAAGGCGTTTCGTATACATTGTTTGTCTTCAGGAAGGCAGTGAGTTGCTCTTGCCAACAGCTTTTTCAAAAATGTTTGAGAGGAATGGAAGATTCGATAGTTTTTTATATTTTCTGGGTCAAGGTTTGGCTTTTTTAAGAGAGGCTTTATTACTGCCACTTTTAGTGAGTTTGGTACACATCCGGTGGATAGAGAGCTGTTTATTATGTTCAACATAGGAGGGCCAAGCACAGGAAGCAGCTCTTTCAGTAGTTTAGTTGGAATAGGGTCCAGTATGCAGCTTGAAGGTTTAGAGGCCATGATTATTTTCATCAATGTGTCAAGAGATATGGTACTAAAAAACTTGTCTCTCTTGATTTTATGTCCTGGCAAAGTTGTGTGGACTCAGGACAACTGAGCTTTGGAGGAATACGCAGATTTAAAGAGGAGTCCGTAATTTGCTTTCTAATGATCATGATCTTTTCCTCAAAGAAGTTCATGAATGAATCACTGCTAAAGTGAAAGCCATCCTCTCTTGGGGAATGCTGCTTTTTAGTTAGCTTTGCGACAGTATCAAAAATACATTTTGGATTATTCTTATTTTCCTCAATTAACTTGGAAAAATAGGATGATCGAGCAGCAGTGAGGGCTCTTCGATACTGCACGGAACTGTCTTTCCAAGCTAGTCGGAAGACTTCCAGTTTGGTGTGGCGCCATTTCCGTTCCAATTTTCTGGAAGCTTGCTTCAGAGCTCGGGTATTTTCTGTATACCAGGGAGCTAGTTTTTTTATGGCAAATGTTTTTTGTTTTTAGGGGTGCGACTGCATCTAGGGTATTGCTTAAGGTTACATTGAGTTCCTCAGTTAGGTGGTTAACTGATTTTTGTACTCTGACGTCCTTGGGTAGGTGGAAGGGCATCTAGGAATCTTTGGGATGTCTGAGAATTTATAGCACGACTTTTGATGATCCTTGGTTGGGGTGTGAGCAGATTATCTGTTGCGATTTCAAACGTAATAAAATGGTGGTCCGATAGTCCAGGATTATAAGGAAAAACATTAAGATCCACAACATTTATTCCACGGGACAAAACTAGGTCCAGAGTATGACTGTGGCAGTGAGTAGGTCCGGAGACATGTTGGACAAAACCGACAGAGTCGATGATGGCTCCAAAAGCCTTTTGGAGTGGGTCTGTGGACTTTTCCATGTGAATATTAAAGTCACCAAAAATGTGAATATTGTCTGCCATGACTACAAGGTCCGATAGGAATTCAGGGAACTCAGTGAGGAACGTTGTATATGGCCCAGGAGGCCTGTAAACAGTAGCTATAAAAAGTGATTGAGTAGGCTGCATAGATTTCATGACTAGAAGCTCAAAAGACGAAAACGTTGTTTTTTTGTAAATAGAAATTTGCTATCGTAAATGTTAGCAACACCTCCGCCTTTGCGGGATGCGCGGGGGGATATGGTCACTAGTGTAACCAGGAGGTGAGGCCTCATTTAACACAATAAATTCATCAGGCTTAAGCCATGTTTCAGTCAGGCCAATCACATCAAGATTATGATCAGTGATTAGTTCATTGACTAGAACTGCCTTGGAAGTGAGGGATCTAACATTAAGTAGCCCCATTTTGAGATGTGAGGTATCACAATCTCTTTCAATAATGGCAGCAATGGAGGAGGTCATTATTCTAGTGAGATTGCTAAGGCGAACACAGCCATGTTTAGTTTTGCCCAACCTAGGTCGAGGCACAGACACAGTCTCAATAGAGATAGCTGAGCTGACTACACTGACTGTGCTAGTGGCAGACTCCACTAAGCTGGCAGGCTGGCTAACAGGGTGCAGGCCAGGCAGCAGGCTATCTCATTGTGAAGCTAGAGGAGTTAGAGCCCTGTCTATGTTCGTAGATAAGATGAGAGCACCCCTCCAGCTAGGATGGAGTCCGTCACTCCTCAACAGGCCAGGCTTGGTCCTGTTTGTGGGTGAGTCCCAGAAAGAGGGCCAATTATCTACAAATTCTATCTTTTGTGTGGGGCAGAAAATAGTTTTCAACCAGCGATTGAGTTGTGAGACTCTGCTGTAGAGCTCATCACTCCCCCTAACTGGGAGGGGGCCAGAGACAATTACTCGATGCCGACACATCTTTCTAGCTGATTTACACACTGAAGCCATGTTGCGCTTGGTGACCTCTGACTGTTTCATCCTAACATCGTTGTTGCCGACGTGGATAACAATATCTCTATACTCTCTACACTCGCCAGATTTAGCTTTAGCCAGCACCATCTTCAGATTAGCTTTAACGTCGGTAGCCCTGCCCCCTGGTAAACAGTGTATGATCGCTGGATGATTCGTTTCAAGTCTAATACTGCGAGTAATGGAGTCGCCAATGACTAGAGTTTTCAATTTGTCAGAGCTAATGGTGGGAGGCCTCGGCGTCTCAGACCCCGTAACGGGAGGAGTAGAGACCAGAGAAGGCTCGTCCTCTGACTCCGACCCGCTGCTTAATGGGGAAAACCGGTTGAAAGTTTCTGTCGGCTGAATGAGCGACACCGGTTGAGCATTGCTACAGCATTTCCTTCCAGAAGCCGTGAGAAAATTGTCCGGCTGCGGGGACTGTGCGAGGGGATTTCTACGACTATCTGTACTTACTGGTGGCACAGACGCTGTTTCATCCTTTCCTACACTTACATTTCCCTTGCCTAACGATTGCGTCTGAAGCTGGGCTTGCAGCACAGCTATCCTCGCCTTAAGGTGACAGTTCTCCTGTATATTATGAGTACAGCGACTGCAATTAGAAGGCATCATGTTAATGTTACTACTTAGCTTCGGTTGGTGGAGGTCCTAACGAAACACGTCCAGATAAAGCGCCCGGAATGAAAAAGTTGAATGAAAAAATAAAAAATATAAACGAATAAGGCTGTAACCTAACAAAATGTGGAAAAAGTCAAGGGGTCTGAATACTTTCCGAACGCACAGTAAATACCTGATCTTACTTATATCTCTCAGATATAGGACAGACACATCAGAACAAATGTCCTTTTTTGTTTTGTATTTTAGTTTTTTTACTATCTCTTGTTCCATGTAGTGACTCTGTTATTCACTACATTTCTATTGGCTAATAGCAGTAATGCATAAAAACAATATATCTTTTTTTTGGATACCTTCTTAAAATTCTAAATCAAATAGCTAAATGATCATTGGTATCTTAAAACAATTCCCCCACTCCTCTCGGCTTAGACTCTAGACTAGAGGGTTAAAAGCCATATCTTTCTCAGAATGTTTTTGTGGATTTTTTTGTGTGGCTTTTCTCCTCTTCCCGTTGCTTGGCAACTGGGTAAACACGGACACTGGCTCCGTTCATAGAGGTGAGGCTTTATATCACTCTCTGAGGGCTTCCACACTGGACACGCACACAAATGAGTTCTAGCCCTGAGTAAACAGACTGATCAAGGAATTGACTGAAAGATCGCTCATGTCTGTCTGTCTGTTTCTCAGGAGGCTTTTTTTTTTTTTACTATTTTTCTTCTACTGTCAGTATTTGCTTTTTACATGTACCTGCAGGAAAATCTGAAATGGCACCCTATACAAAAGTAGTAATAGGGTGCCGTTTCAGACAACGGCCAGTCTGCTGGAGATATATAGAGGTATCCTGTGCTAACCATTGCCTTGTCTCCTGTGTCAGGTGAGGAGCCAGTGCAGGTGGGTGGTAAGGCCGGGCTGCAGGTGACGTGGGAGAAGATGTCCAAGTCGAAACACAATGGCCTGGACCCTCAGGAGGTGGTGCAGCAGTATGGCATCGACACTGTCCGTCTTTACATCCTCTACGCTGCTCCCCCTGAACAGGACATCCTCTGGGACGTCAAGAGTGAGTTACACACACCCTGTGACCCACCCCCAACCCCCACCTCTACCCAACCAACAATAGACTGTGTGGCATAGCATTATTTATTTTGCAGTCAAATTACTGTATGTTGTGGGGGAGTTTAATTAAAAGGTTTTTAATGGTCCAATACGGATGTTTCTCATGTGTTTTGGCAGTCTTGTCTGTGGTGTAAAGTGTGTGTGTGTTGTCCCCTCAGCGGACGCTCTGCCCGGGGTACTGCGATGGCAGTCTCGTCTGTGGGGGCTGGTGACCAAACTGAGGAGGGCTCGGCAGGATGGGGACGTCCCCAACCCCTCATTGCTGAAGAGGAAGGAGCAGGCAGACGCCAGGAAAATCTGGGAGAACAAGAACTTTGCCGTGGAACAGGTAGAATGTCCACGCTGCATATCAACACCCTTAGAATGTTACTGAACATTCCTAAACACAGAGAAGTCGTGGTCATTATTCTATTGTTTGTGTTGTACTACCCACCTTTACCAGTAGGTGTCACTAACTGCAGTCACTGTCGATGACTGAAACTGCCTTATCATGCTCAGACCTTCATACCTGAATATGTAAATGCATTGAATATTTGTATCATCCAGGTCTTGTTATGTGTGACATTTGAAATGGGTATTTGTCATACCAGTATTAGTCTCTCTCTTATGTTCCCGCTGCAGAGCTTGTCATCAAATGTTCAAGTAGTGCTGCAGGTTTCACTTAATGTGTGAATATGACACTGGAGGCCTCCCAAGTGGAGCAGTGGTTTAAGGCACTGCATCACAGTGCTAGCTGTGCCGATAAAGATCCTGGTTCGAGTCCTGGCTCTGTCGCAGCTGACCGTGACTGTGAGACCCATGGGGCAGCGCACAATTGGCCCAGCGTCGTCTGGTTTAGGGGGAGTGTTTGGCCGGCAGGGATGTTCTTGTCCCATTGCGCACTAGCGACTCCTGTGGCGGGCCGGGCGCTGACACTGACACGGTTGCCAGGTGTATGGTGTTTCCTCTGACACATTGGTGCGGCTGACTTCCGGGTTAAGCGGGGTTTGTGTCAAGAAGCAGTGCGGCTTGGCTGGGTTGTGTTTCGGAGGACGCACGGCTCTCGACCTTCGCCTCTCCCCAGTCCATACGGGAGTTGCAGCGATGGGACAAGACTGTAACTACCAATGGGATACCACGACATTGGGGAGAAAATGTTTTTTTTTTTATAAAATAATATATAAATAAGAAAATATGATGATGCTGTGTTAACTATAGCACCTTATCGTATTCCATGAGGAATTATAGGCTCTGTCCATACTATGCATTTTAATCTCAGCGCTGCATAACAGGAGAAGCTGCTGTTCTCATTTCATCCTGGGATCTATATAGTAACCTGAGACCACTCTCAGGTCTGGCAGCCCAGAGTAGCCTAGCGGGTGTGAGGAGCAGAGAATGGAAATTGATTTGATATCCAATAGTGACCCTTTCACACTTTTATAAATAGCCGGCTTCTGTTCCGACTCCCTCAGTGTGGCCGGTGGAGTTTGATTCTCTTCTCGCCCTTCAGAGTCCAGGCTGTTAAATGGCCCTGTGTGTGTGTGTGTGTGTGTGTGTGTGTGCGTGTGTGTGGCCCGGCCCACCCTAAGCCCCCAAAGCCACGGCCATCCTTTGATCCGCCCTCTGTCTTCGACCTCCTCCCAAGGCCTGTGCCAAAAGGGTTCTCTTTCCCAGAAGATTTAACTGTGGAATGTTCACATGCACAGCCTTCTTGTTTTTAAACACAGTGTGAGCCAACCAGTTATCAGAACCATGTATAGTGATGGTCCTATTATTGTTTTCCATTCATCACCATGAACCATCACAGGCAGCTGGGAGGTTCTCCCTGATGCTATCCCTTACCATAGGGAAACATTGTTTTAGAGAGAGAAACACACACACACACACACACACAGAGCGAGACACACACACACACACAGAGAGAGCGAGACACACACACACACACACACACACACACAGAGAGCGAGAGCAACACACAGAGAGAGAGAGACACACACACACAGAGAGAGAGACACACAGAGAGACAGTATGGCTGCATATGATGCCACTGTGACCAACCTGTCTTGTGTTTCCAGGTCACAGGTCACTTCACGGAGGACTTCCTCCTGAATGCAGCCATCTCTCGACTCATGGGACTCACCAACACACTCTCTGTGAGTAGACACTGTGTGTGTGTGTGTGTGTGTGTGTGCGCGTTCAATCTGACCTCTGACATCTTTCTCTGTCACTCTCAGAACGTGTCGTCTCGCGTGCTGCAGCACAGTGTGGAGTTTGAGGAGGCTCTCGCCACGCTGTGTGTGATGACCGCTCCCATGGCCCCACACCTGGCCTCCGAACTCTGGGCAGGTGGGCCACACACACTCATTGAGGGAATGAATTAATGAATTCATAAATAAATAAATCATTGACAATAATAGGAAAATTTGTTTTTATCAAAAGATGAATGATGTGTCAAATGATGTGTTGTCATGTGAGTGTTGCTATGATGATCCCATCCCAGAGAGGGGAAAAGGAATAGTCTGCTACACTCCTAGTGAGACAGAGACCGACTGGAGAGGAGATGAGAGGACTGTCTGGAATGATGATGTGGGTTTGGAAAGAATCCAACAGGAAGTTACCTCAGGGTGTCATGTTGATGTGGCCTCTTATCTAACACACAAAACGCTCTGCAACGCTCTGGTGATGTCATCACAGTCCATTGAGATCATTTGTTTGTGTGTGGTGTACCCATGTGAATACTTCAATAATCTGAGTTGATTAACCAAAATAGACATGAAAAGCTATGCAAAGTCAAGGTGTAGGAGTTCAGTACATAGTCATTTCACAGGAATCTCCTCCAGAATGTGATTAACTAAATATCCTCTGACCCAAACTGAGAATCCTCAGCCCTATCACATGAACAATGTAGCTGATGCTGAGTCAGGACAAAGGTTGACCCATGTGACCTAATGGTATAAAAATAGCCAGAAGAGGAAGTGTGCCCCCGCACTGTCCAGTAGAACATCCCCCTATTGTCAAATACACAGAAACAAGCCCTCTCTTGAGGTACTGGGGGCTGGTGCTAGGGGGCTGGAAATAGGGGCTGTGGGGGCTGTGAGTAGGACTGGTGATCTGGGGCTGGGAGGACTGGTGTGCTGGGAGTAGGGGCTAGGGGACTGGGGGCTTGGAGTAGGATCTAGGGGGCTGGGAGTAGGATCTAGCGGGCTGGGAGTAGGATCTACGGGGCTGGGAGGACTGGGGGCTGAGCGTAGGAGCTAGGGGGCCTGGAGGACTGGGGGCTGAGTGTAGGAGCTAGGGGGCCTGGAGGACTGGGGGCTGAGAGTAGGAGCTGGGAGGACTGGTAACTGAGAGTAGGGGCTGGGAGCAGTGGTGGGAAAAAGTACCCAATTGTCATTCTTGAGTAAAAGTAAAGATACCTTTTAATAGAAAATTACTCAAATAAAAGTGAAAGTCACCCAGTAAAATATTACTTGAGTAAAAGTTTTTGGTTTTAATTATACTTAAGTATCAAAAGTAAAAGTATAAATAATTTCAAATTCCTTATATTAAGCAAACCACACAGCACAATATATACAGTATACAGTGAGGGGAAAAAAGTATTGGTGGCCAATATATATATATTTTTTTTATGTACAGATAACCACAGGCACACTCCAACACTCAGACGTAATTTACAAACGAAGCATTTGTGTTTAGTGATTCCGCCAGATCAGAAGCAGTAAGGATGACCAGATATGTTGTCTTGATAGGTCTGTAAATTGCACTATTTTCCTTTCCTGCTAAGCATTCAAAATGTAAGTACTTTTGGATGTCAGGAAAAATGTTTGGAGTAAAATGTGTCAAATATAAATAATCAAGTACAGATACATCATAAAGCGACTTAATTACAGAAGTTGGACTAATCTGTTTCCGGGAAAAAGTCCCTACATGTTTCAACAAAGCCTAATTTGTCTGCTAAATAGATAAATCAGAGCATTGGCCTTTAATATTGCTAAATTAGATATATACCTTACACCACTGGCTGGGAGTAGGAGCTAGGGGGCTGGGAGTAGGAGCTAGGGGGCTGGGAGTAGGAGCTAGGGGGCTGGGAGTAGGAGCTAGGGGGCTGGGAGTAGGGGCTAGGGGGCTGGGAGTAGGGGCTAGGGGGCTGGGAGTAGGGGCTAGGGGGCTGGGTGGAGTGGGTGGCTGGGACGGTGTAGGGGCATGGAAGAGTGAGGCTTTTTGGGAAAAGGCAGGAAAAGGCAACATCCTCCAGCTGATAGCACAGTCAGGGAATCTGAGGGATGAACATGGACAAGATAAACTATGTGTGTGTGGTTCTTTTTCGCTCGCTTTCTCTCTCTTTATATGTCCCTCATAGACAGAAAGGACTAGAGTAAGTTAATATCCTTCATGGAAGCCCCCTGTGGGTCCCCCCCACGTTAGCGTAAGGAGGCTGTTAATCCTCGATCTGTAGGGAGCTCTTGACAGCTTTCCTGTAATGCTCCATAGAGTTTTCAAAAGTGTGAATGTCCGCTATTACATGAGGCATGACCATAGAGATCACAGTGGTGAGATGGTCAGTCAGTGAAGTGGTGAAGTTGTGTAGTGGCTGACGCTTGGAGCGTCTAGGCTGGGTGTCTGTAAAGTACAATAAAGGGCTATAAAAATCAAATGTGATTGGTTGATTGCTAGTTTGTGACTTGTTGTCTTCCCCTCCATTCAGGGCTGAGCCAGGTGAGGAACCCCCTGAGCCCTTTCCTCTCCCGCGGAGGAGACGTGCTGCAGCAGCCCTGGCCCACCCCAGACCCTCTGTACCTGGAGACACCTGATACCCTGGAGCTGGTTGTACGGGTGAGGCTGTCAAACGCACACTACCACCCGGTACTCTAGGGAAAGGGGCATACCTAGTCAGTTGTACAACTGAATGCCTTCAACTGAAATGTGTCTTCCGCATTTAACCCCTCTGAATCGGAGAGGTGCGGGGGGCTGCCTTAATCAACATCCACGTCTTCGGTGCCCGGGGAACAGTGGGTTAACTGCCTTGCTCAGGGGCAGAACGACAGATTTTTACCTTGCACCTTAGAGACTTCTGCCCTATGTACATAGTCATTGAACACTGGTCACTTTTATGTTTATTGTTCTGAAAACGTATTGCTCCGAAATCATTTATTTGGATCGCTGAGAAATAAAGCTAATTGACGACTTACTTTATAGGTACATAGCTCATCCATATAACTACTGCTGTACATACCTTCCTACTTATACACTGTGTATTGTTCATACTGTCTATGCACACCACGTGTTTATAATCCCAGACTCTGACATGCTCGTTTCTTCTTGTTGGGGGGGGGATTGTTTGTGTTGTACTGTTAGAAACTTACTGCACTGCTGGAGCTAGAAACACAAGCATTTCCCTGCACCTGCTTAAACATCTGCTGATCTGTGTATGCAACAAATAAACATTGATTTGATTTGACACACACTCAATCCCCTTTCACTCACACACATGCCCATACACATGCCAAGGCACACACCCCTACAGAAAATGTTAGACTGAAAGAAAATGACACTCCCACACACTCACAGGCATACTCTTGTGTATATACTCAAAATTGCACTCGCGCTCCCGTGAACCAAAACAGCCGTAGCACCATTCATGCACTCACTGTCTGTAATTTACACAGAGCCTATGATCATATGGCTTAAGGGGGAAAGTGTGTGTGTGTGCCTGCGTGCAGCCCAGGATGCCTGGGCAATCAGCAGGCAGTCCAGCTGTGGGGGGCGGGGTCACAGAGTCAGCTGCTCAAAGATCCAAGTCTCTGAGAGATCCCTGCTTGGGGGAATCAGAGTCCACACACACATCTCTAGACATTGACTCTGATAATGGATAACAGCCAGCTAAAAACTGCGCTCATCTGAAGTAGATGTTTTCCTCCTCTCATGGCCTGTCCCATGAGGGAGCTGTAATCCTTTCAAACACACATTAAGGAAACACAACCATTTATCTTTCCACAGTACATGATCATCTCCCAGACACAGTAACACACACTCACACACACACACACACACACAAACATATACTATTTCTCCCATTGACCCTTTGGCACCTGTATGATGTACACTGCTCAAAAAAATAAAGGGAACACTTAAACAACACAATGTAACTCCAAGTCAATCACACTTCTGTGAAATCAAACTGTCCACTTAGGAAGCAACACTGATTGACAATACATTTCACATGCTGTTGTGCAAATGGAATAGACAACAGGTGGAAATTATAGGCAATTAGCAAGACACCCCCAATAAAGGAGTGGTTCTGAAGGTGGTGACCACAGACCACTTCTCAGTTCCTATGCTTCCTGGCTGATGTTTTGGTCACTTTTGAATGCTGGCGGTGCTTTCACTCTAGTGGTAGCATGAGGCGGAGTCTACAACCCACACAAGTGGCTCAGGTAGTGCAGCTCATCCAGGATGGCACATCAATGCGAACTGTGGCAAGAAGGTTTGCTGTGTCTGTCAGCGTAGTGTCCAGAGCATGGAGGCGCTACCAGGAGACAGGCCAGTACATCAGGAGACGTGGAGGAGGCCGTGGGAGGGCAACAACCCAGCAGCAGGACCACTACCTCCGCCTTTGTGCAAGGAGGAGCACTGCCAGAGCCCTGCAAAATGACCTCCAGCAGGCCACAAATGTGCATGTGTCTGCTCAAACGGTCAGAAACAGACTCCATGAGGGTGGTATGAGGGCCCAACGTCCACAGGTGGGGGTTGTGCTTACAGCCCAACACTGTGCAGGACGTTTGGCATTTGCCAGAGAACACCAAGATTGGCAAATTCGCCACTGGCGCCCTGTGCTCTTCACAGATGAAAGCAGGTTCACACTGAGCACATGTGACAGACGTGACAGAGTCTGGAGACGCCGTGGAGAACGTTCTGCTGCCTGCAACATCCTCCAGCATGACCGGTTTGGCGGTGGGTCAGTCATGGTGTGGGGTGGCATTTCTTTGGGGGGCCGCACAGCCCTCCATGTGCTCGCCAGAGGTAACCTGACTGCCATTAGGTACCGAGATGAGATCCTCAGACCCCTTGTGAGACCATATGCTGGTGCGGTTGGCCCTGGGTTCCTCCTAATGCAAGACAATGCTAGACCTCATGTGGCTGGAGTGTGTCAGCAGTTCCTGCAAGAGGAAGGCATTGATGCTAAGGACTGGCCCGCCCGTTCCCCAGACCTGAATCCAATTGAGCACATCTGGGACATCATGTCTCGCTCCATCCACCAACGCCACGTTGCACCACAGACTGTCCAGGAGTTGGCGGATGCTTTAGTCCAGGTCTGGGAGGAGATCCCTCAGGAGACCATCCGCCACCTCATCAGGAGCATGCCCAGGCGTTGTAGGGAGGTCATTCAGGCACGTGGAGGCCACACACACTACTGAGCCTCATTTTGACTTGTTTTAAGGACATTACATCAAAGTTGGATCAGCCTGTAGTGTGGTTTTCCACTTTAATTTTGAGTGTGACTCCAAATCCAGACCTCCATGGGTTGATAAATTTGATTTCCATTGATAATGTTTGTGTGATTTTGTTGTCAGCACATTCAACTATGTAAAGAAAAAAGTATTTAATAAGATTATTTCATTCATTCAGATCTATGATGTGTTATTTTAGTGTTCCCTTTATTTTTTTTGAGCAGTGTATGATGATGATGCTGGTGTTGGTTGGGATCTGGTCTGAGGCCTTGATGTGTGTTTCCCCAGCCTAGCGGCGCTAACCTCAATCTCACTGGGACTCTAATGACAGACTGAGGCCTGGGTTTGTTCCCACAGAGCAGGCCAACACACACACATGCACTCTTTCTCTCTCTCACACACACAAAAGTGCACACATGCACTGACTAATTATGAGCTTATCTTAACACACACAAATATACAGATACCATACACACACACATAATACACACACTAATAATTGGGAGAAAGCTTAGTCTTGACCCACACAGACAAACATGCTGATACACAAACATACAAAGACTGGAAATGAGGAATGAAGGTTCCTCCTACTCAGCTGTAGAGGATCTGACTGCCCAGACCATTTTCACCACAAGCTGGCTGTTTTTAGACAGCTCAGGTTACACACACCCAGTTTACAGAAAGGAATGGAGGAAAGGCATATGCATGTTCTATAGTCCCTGATGTAATTCGAGCGCTTTCGATGCAGCTACAGCCTCCACTGAGAGTTGTCTCAGTCAGTGTACATGATTTAATATTTCTGGACCAAAGTTGCTCTCACTCAATGTTAACTAGCGATGTAGAGTATTTTTTTTGGAGGAGGTCAAAGTATTCAGGTTTGTACTCTTAACCTTTTGGGTTTTCTCTCCTCCTCCCTTCCATTTCTCAGATCAACAACAAGGTGTGTGGGACGGTGTTGGTGCCTCGACAGGTGGCCCAGGATACGGAGCAGGTACGGGCGCTGGTTCTGGGGAGCGAGCTGGGACAGCATCTCCTAGGAGACCGGACTATCAAGAAGGCCATTCTGTCCCCTAGGACCGCCCTCATCAACTTCCTCATAGAGGAGTGACCACTCAATCCTGGATGCTGATTGGTGGACTGTCATGTCAATCAGAAGACCGCAGCCACTCACAGACTTGAAGGCAGGGACATCATGTGAACGAAAGAATGAAAGACTTTCTTTTAAAATTAAAACAATAACTAGTATGAACAGACATTTTTGTAAAAAAAAATTAAAAATTATGTGAATAAAATGATATAAACACCCCTTTTTCAGGACCCTGTCTTTCAAAGATAATTCGTAAAAATCCAAATAACTTCACAGATCTGCATTGTAAAGGGTTTAAACACTGTTTCCCATGAATGTTCAATGAACCATAAACAATTAATGAACATGCACCAGTGGAACGGTCGTTAAGACACTAACAGCTTACAGATGGTAGGCAATTAAGGTCACAGTTATGAAAACTTAGGACACTAAAGAGGCCTTTCTACTGACTCTGAAAAACACCAAAAGAAAGATGCCCAGGGTCCCTGCTCATCTGCGTGAACGTGCCTTAGGCATGCTGCAAGGAGGCATGAGGACTGCAGATGTGACCAGGGCATTAAATTGCAATGTCCGTACTGTGAGACGCCTATGACAGCGCTACAGGGAGACAGGACGGACAGCTGATCGTCCTCGCAGTGGCAGACCACGTTTAACAACACCTGCACAGGATTGGTACATCTGAACATCACACCTGCGGGACAGGTACAGGATGGCAACAGCAACTGCCCGAGTTACACCAGGAACGCACAATCCCTCCATCAGGGCTCAGACTGTGAGAGGCTGGACTGAGGGCTTGTAGGCCTGTTGTAAGGCAGGCCTACTGGCAACAACGTCGCCTATAGGCACAACCACACGGTTGCTGGACCAGACAGGACTGGCAAAAAGTGTGCTTCACTGACGAGTTGCGGTTTTGTCTCACTATGGGTGATGGTTGGATTCGCGTTTATCGTTGAAGGAATGAGCGTTACACCGAGGCCTGTACTCTGGAGCGGGATTGATTTGGAAGTGGAGGGTCTGTCATCGGCTGGGGCGCTGTGTCACAGCATCATCGGGCTGAGCTTGTTGTCATTGCAGGCAATCTCAACGCTGTGTGTTACTGGGAAGACATCCTCCTCCCTCATGTGGCACCCTTCTTGCAGGCTCATCCTGACATGACCCTCCAGCATGACAATGCCACCAGCCGTACTGCTCGTTCTGTGCATGAATCCCTGCAAGACAGGAATGTCAGTGTTCTGCCATGGACAGCGAAGAGCCCGGATCTCAATCTCATTGAGCACGTCTGGGACCTGTTGGATCGGAGGGTGAGGGCTAGGGCCATTCTCCCCAGAAATGTCCGGGGACTTGCAGGTGCCTTGGTGGAAGAGTGGGGTAACATCTCACAGCAAGAACTGGCAAATCTGGTGCAGTCCATGAAGAGGAGATGCACTGCAGTACTTAATGCAGCTGGTGGCCACACCAGATACTGACTGTTACTTTTTATTTTGACCCCCCCTTTGTTCAGGGACACATTATTCAATTTCTGTTAGTCACATGTCTGTGGAACTTGTTCAGTTTATGTCTCAGTTGTTGAATCTTGTTATGTTCATACAAATAGTTACACATGTTAGGTTTGCTGAAAATAAACACAGTTGACTGTGAGAGGACATTTTTTTTGTTAATTTTATTTAGCATTTGGTCTGATCTTTTGTGAAATGTATAAAGCTGAAGAGGAAAGTGTGGTGTTTGTGCTCACATAGTATGTGCTATAGAACCTGCAGAACATAGTGCTGAAACTAGCATCATGAAAAGCTGATGAGTGAAATGGGACATCCGTCTGTCAGTTGTAATACAAGGAGTCATACACTGAGACTGGAAATGTTTTCAGACTGGATGATGTGTATCACTTTCCCCTTGTCACCATGGTGACACCACACCCTACTCCAGTGCAGAGGGTTGTTTTGCAATCTTAAGTCACCATGTTAACATACGGTCATGCATGGTTACGAGGTGATATGGCTTCAGTGTGTGTCTAACATCTCTCCCCAGCTATTCAACAGGTGAGTGAGGGTTAAGCCACATAGAGTCCACTGATAAATACTGATATTGTGATGTGATTAGGTCCCACTCATGTTGGCCTCTCCATCAGTGGCTTCCAGTTCGAACAGAAGTGCTGAGGAACATTCCAGAACCAGGACCTCTGGCCTCACTAGGAGCACAATCACGTTCCATTTAGAACACTAATTCCATAACCACACAGAACTCCATGTATTATGTTGAGGCAGACTGCGACAGGGACAGATAAGACAGGGCTCACGACAGGGTGAGTCAATCGGACCAGAACAGAACAGACGGAAAGGTGTTGATTCGAGTCTGTAACTGTCGCAACGAGAACACAGAGGAATTTGACTGCCGCCTGGAATCACAGCTGGTATTCTGGCCTGACTGATGATGTCAGCAGTGTATTGGCCAATGGATACCGGTTGCGGCTGGGTTGGATTTATGGGGTCATAGGAATGGGACAGAGGTACATGAAGTGTAGAGGACACAAGATATTTGAATCCAGTCACCCCCCACCACAGCCTATTCATTGCCAGTCATTAACATCATCTATCAGTGAGCCACCTCATGGCTTGTAAATGGGACTCTCCTTCACAACATGTATAACTCCCCTTCCCTGTCATGCACACCCCAGTGACTGAGCACAGAGTCCTCTGTCTAACATCTACTGACTAGACCCATTACTGGTTCTAAGTGAGTCACTCAGATCATGTTGCTGGCAGGCAGGACATTTTATTCCAGTAGCAATTAAAAGGGTCCACCACAAAATGGACAGCTCCCTTCAGCAGGAGTAGACATGCGTTCTGAGTAATTAGGAAGTTGTCATTTGATTACCGGACTCTATGTGATGTGCCAGTCTCAAGATCAGTCTGTCAGTACCCATCTCTTGTTCCATCCTGACCTTCTATGGTCCTTTTATGTGAATTGTATAGCCTTATGTATGTTTTGATGTTACTCCTTTTGGCTCCTACTGTGGCTCCTACTGTGTGGATGTTCAAGGTGACATTGTATGTATGTAATTGATAAACAGACCTTATAATGTATTGCCTGAATCTCTGCGTCAGCTCAGAGAAGGAGAAGCCTGTCTGTCATTCTATTATGATGTTGTTGTGTTAGATTTGACACGGTCGGACAGTGTGAAATGTGATCAAGTGGAACATTTAAATTACAGGGAATAAGGGAGACAGATTAATATAGGGGAAGGGGGAGATGTCTGCTTTTAAAGAATGGCAGAGGCTGAGCGGTGTACTATAGGAAGCCTTTCTGCCTCAGTGAGCCCCTGACCTTTGACCCAGACCCCCTGGACATTCCATTTGTATCTCTGGCCATCAGATGGACAGGAAATTACTCACAGGAGAGACAGAATAACAGGAAGTTAGAGAAATGACCAGGAATTAGGGGAGGAGCTAAGGACCAATGGCCCTTTTAGAAAACAATTCCCCCACAATCCTTGAAGTAGTTGCAGCTGATTTGACGGAATTGGCTTGGTGAAAGCGTTTTCACTAGATTTTAAGTTGGATACTTATTAGCTGTTAATGACTGGCTGAGATACCCTAATGGTGCAGTTACGAGCAGTAATAAGCAGGTGTTATCCTAATGTTGCAGTAATGTAGTCAGGCGGATGCGAGGGAGAACTGTGACACACTGGTCTGGACAGGACAGGAGCCGTTAGTGCAGAAGGTAGCTTAAGCTTTGATTGGTTCTCTCAAACATAGTTTTTTCCTGGTGGGTTGAAACCTCTCCTTGTTTGGATTTGAAAATCCAACAGTTGTATTGGAAGGGGGGTGGAGCTCGTGGGCTGTGTGTATCTGCCCATGTGGGTGTTTGAGTGAGAAACACAAAGGCGAGCCAATCAGTAAAAAAGCACAGCCCCCTTCGTTATCAACGCATCTTGCCTAGAACATCATGGAGCCTTCCCAGACTGAAGTGAAGAAGACTTCGAGTTAGGTGTCAGCCAGACTAGCAGGAATGAGCAATTATGATTTCTTGTTGAAAAGGACTCAAGCTGAACTGAGTACTTTATTTTTTCGTTGACAGACACCATAGCTGTTTTATGAGAAGGTGCAAACTTTTTTTATTCTCATGGTGTTGCAAGTGAAATAACAGAACCCAACCTGGCTAGTACTCTCTTTACTGGTGTTGTCATCAGAGAGAACAAAATGGAGAGAAAGGAAAGAGAGAGGTTAGGAGAGAAAGATACATTCTAGCTACTCTCATTCAGTCCTATCAGTGTTTCTCTTTTGGCACCTGTGGTGTGTTTTGTTTCACACTGCTTAGGCAAGACTCAGGGCTGTGTGGGAGATATGAGGGAGATGGTTGTGAATCGTTATCAGTCACCTGATTCTCTCCCCTTTCTCTCTCACAATGTTGTTATTGCTCCTTCACCGTTACATTCTCTCTCTGGATCCACAAGTGTTCTAGCCTGGAATCCACACTGAATATCACACAAATTTAGTGAAATGGACACACTTGCTAGCCAACTTCAGCAGTTTTCTCATGGTGTTTTGAGCTCCCTGCCCACTGACTTTGTGGAGGAGAGAGACACTAAGCAGGTTTCCATTGACCCAGGTTTATTCAACAATGTCACGATCTTCATGAGTGACGGACCAAGGCGCAGCGAGGTATCCAGTATACATACTTTATTTAACGTAACTGGTAAAACAATAAACAAATAAAGACCATAACACCGGTGTGGCTAAACGTGCACACACCACTACACATACTATTTAAAAAAAAAAAAAAACAATGACCCACAAAACCCCATTGAAAACCACAAACATATATATGGTTCCCAATTAGAGGTAACGACAATCAGCTGCCTCTAATTGGGAACCATTTCCCCAACATAGAAATACACAACCTAGAACACAAAACCCTCCTAAACTAAAGACAAACTAAACACCAGCCTGCTAACCCAGGACTGGACATGACAGACAAAAGCATTGTAAAAGAATATATAATAATTATTGCGACATCTGTAATGGAAACGGCAGATATAGAAATGTTTAAAGGTCGAAAAAAAATATCCGTTCGACGGGTGGATTTATTTTGTCTAACTTTTTTAAACAAATTATGGTGAAAACGCTGTTTTTAAAATAAATGATGATTGACAAATAATTCTGAAGGTACGCGGGGCACGTGATGTCATCACGTAGCCTAACTTCAACTCTACTCCACATTCAATTCTAAATGCCTATCCAAATGCTTGCTAAACACATTTGCTTTTCAGGACAAGGATTGTCCTGCTTTTCAAAACTGCTTGAATTGCTTCGCTTTGCTTTTCTGGTTGGCCGGGAAGTTTCACCATCCAATTATTTCAGATCTGCAAGTTTCACAATGGCACAGACCATGGCGATATGTCAGCACATGAGACATTAGACTATGGCAAATATAGTCACTTATTGCATTTCATCCATGCTGACTGTCGCGAACTACCTAGACATGAAACAGGTGTCAGGACATATGGGCTGTGGCAATTTATTAATGCGCAATTTGCCTAAATGTGCAATGGAAACACTTCAACCACTACATTTTTATTCGACAGTATAGGTTATTGCGTTATTATTTTTTAGTTATGACGTCATTACGTCCAATTGTTTTGATCGACACACAAGATAGTTAAATGGAAAAGCACCCTAGCAGGCAATTGTCGCATCTATTTTCTATGCAATCTTTCTAAATGTCGACAAAACATCTCTAGATAATTTAATGGAGACATTGCTAGTGTCTCAGAGGAAGGCTTGTGACAGCCAATAGTGATAACAAAGGTCAGGTATTACTTTATGCTCACATAAATACATATCATTGCCCAGTTATCATACAGTATATTGACACAGTTCAGACCGAAATTCCCCTGAACACACATTTAATTGTGTTAGCAATAGCCCCTGGGACATTTGACACCTTCATCAGTGGCTGTTTCCATGGCTACTGTAAGTCATTAAACAGGCAACAATATTCCTCTGTAACTAAACTACCAGAGGAAGACCACAAACCTAGCAGCAGGCCCTCTCCAAAGACTTACAGAAGGCCTACATTAACATAGTCTTTAATGGGTTTGAAAGTTTCCCCCGACCTGAGCTTGACTTGGTGGAAACGCAAGGGTGGAGTATGAGGGCTAGTCACACAAGCATTCTCTATTTCACTAGGCTGATCCCAGCCTGCTTAATTGTTTTAAGGGGATAAAACATACTAGCCTGGTACAACCAGACTGATCTGGCAAGCTTTATATATAAGCTCACCAAATCATTGTGTGGTTGTACAAGGATAAAAACATACAGGAGCTGGCAAATTTTCTCAGACTGAACTAAATTAGGTAATTTGGTCATCCCAGGATATATTATCTATGCCTCCATTGCACAATGAGGTTTGTCTGTTATATTTAATTGTTTTGATGATAAAGCTAAAGCATTGGTATGTCTGGTAAAGAACCACTTTAAGCCACAGTTATTCTGTTGTTTACCTCTCCATAGCAACACATCACTTGGAGCAGGTTGGCTCAAGTTCTTTTACATTCCAATTTCATGTTTTTAATTGTACATTGGTATTTCATATTTTTTTAAATGTATATGAAATTAGGTCTCAGTTCTATTGCTAATTTCACCTTTTCCAAATG
Organism: Brachymystax lenok tsinlingensis; assembly: GCA_030435695.1. NCBI lineage: Eukaryota > Metazoa > Chordata > Actinopteri > Salmoniformes > Salmonidae > Brachymystax > Brachymystax lenok. Next base: position 46,731,578 of record CM059789.1, read on the forward strand.
AAAACGTAACAGCTCTGTTGTTGCCAAAGGAAGCCAGGTTTCCCCCCCAAAAAATGAGTTTCTCTGTGTTTCATAATTTTCCTTAAATTCGCAGGAGGCTGAATGTATCTCACCGGAGAAAGCATCCAAGTAAAACAGTCCCCCTTTGTCTCATCTATATGATGCTGTCTGGTCAAAAAGAGTATGACATAAAATAATAGCCAATCAGAGTTGAGCTAAACTGAGTGAGCTCAACTGTGAATGGTCCTGGTGCACCAAAGAAAAAGTGTCAAGGGAAGCCAGTTTGGATTTGGCTTCACACCAATCACATCACATCAAGAGAAAAATGTAATTCTAGGACAACAAAAACTAAAACCATTTTATTAACATGAAAGAGTGGAGGATGGCATTGGCATTTCTCTACAAGTAGGGTGAGCCGACATGTTTTTTCAACTTGCACGGACACACACACACACACACACACACACACACAGAAATCAGAACCATGAACAGCCAAATCATATTTACCTTACATTGATTGGACTAAATTGTTTTTGGTATCTTTTAGATGTCACTGTATTAGACTAAGCATAGGTGATTTGATGATGTTGAAATGTTGATGTTAAAATGGTGCTTGAATAACGGAGGCAGCTCCTGTTTTCTTTGGGACTTCCGGTAAGTCTCCGTGGTTCTAAATCAGTAGTTGTTTAGTAGTCCGAAAATGTCGGAAACATTAACTTACAGGTTACAGAAATATGAACTAAGAGGTTATAGAGCAAACAACCAATTATGGCTTGGCTTCCCCAGTGATTTTACCCACGCACCGCTAATGGTTGTTGCCAGAAACTGTACCATTGGCTGGGAAGGGAGAGCTCTGCCTTAATAAATTTCCATATTCAAATTGTTAGAGCTGATTAATCCGAGCAGTAAAACAACATCATTTTCTCCAACAAGATTTCCATCACAATCTTAATTAGCTCAAAGTAGTGCATGCCTGTTGTTGGCGGGTATTTGCGTGAGAACGTTATAAACAAGTGTACTAAGCTCCTTTTTGAGGATGGCTGTTTGTGGTGACCGTTTCCTAATTAGTGTACAGATGGTTACTGATTGTGCCTTATAAACATTCTGTTTTGATTACATCACAGCCAGCCACGACTCTCAGTCTCTATCCTTCTATGTATACAGCTCGGCTCCACAGACAATGGGATTCATACACAGTACTTAAAGTCCCCACCAAGGACACAGAAAAATACAGATGTGTCCCAACTTGTCAGTTTGAGAAAGACCCTCCCCCTATCATTTTCCACACAGTAATGTTTACATATTTTGCATTACTCATCTCATATGTATATATTGTATTTTATTCTATTCTATTGTATTTTAGTATATGCCACTCCGACATTGCTCGTCCAAATATTTATATTTTCTTAATTCCATTCCTTTACTTTAGATTTGTGTGTATTGTGTGTATTGTTGTGAAATTGTTAGATATTACTGCACTGTTGGAGCTAGAAACACAAGCATTTCGCTACACCCGCAATAACATCTGCTAAAAACATGTATGTGACCAATACAATTTGATATGATTAGTACAACAGTACTTCCCAGTCACAAAGCACCATTGTGCATTTCTTATGGGAATCCATTCATAGATCAGGTTCATACAGTCTATGATCTTAGCACTACCCCTGCCCTCCTTCTCCTCCCACCAACTTTCCACCCTGGGTCGGGACCTGGAACACAATGGAGTGGGGGGGTATAATCGGGCACAGCGACGATGCTCTGGTCTCTGGGAGCCTCTGGGCGCTGGGAGGTCAAAGCCTGTTTATTTTCTATCATGCACCTGGTTAGAGGGGAATGAGTGACATCATTCATCCACGACAGTAGAGGGGCCAGAGTATAGTCATCAGTAATTATTAACCAATATGCCATGGTTTTCCCTACCATTGAATAAGCGGGGTGGGTGGCCTGCTCTGCTCTGGACTTCCTGAAAAAACGTGAAAACTTGACACTTTTTTTGATCTTAAACAAGATGTGAACATGTCAAAGCAGCCAATACGCATCTGTCAGCACATCATATGAACTTGAGTCATCTGAATGTATAAATCCACATTAACCATATGTGGCCAATTATTTTTATTGGGACTAATTTAGACTTCAAATCACACTTTGTAGCCCTACATGATTCCTTAGCTGTTACACTGTTGATTCATAATGAACTTTAATTCAGTTGGTCCTGCACCAAGAAGGTAGCCAAATAGATTGTGGGTATAAAGTAAGTATATCAATAAACAATGTGTGATAAAAAAAATATAACTTAGCCTAAAGGTAAATGTTTGTCATGCTATGTGCCTTGAGTTATCTGGGGGTCCGGATATCGTGACTCAAAATCTACCCCAGAATGAAGTGAACACTGCGCCTTTAAAAACAAACAGCGCTCCCTAATCCCACGGTCGACTCCACACCATCAACACTCAGATCGAGAGGTTTGCTTTAGTTAAGTATATTTTGCCGTACGCACTTGTAATAACCGTTCAATCATAGGCGAGCTAAATTAGCGTTGTGATAGGACCACACTGGAATTTGTTCAGCAACTTGCGGGAAAAGTTTGGAACGCATGCACTCGCTACATAGTTGCAAACAACGTTTTTTGAATGGAAGCTTCGGCTGTGAGAGGCATAGTGAAGTTCGGAAAGGGGGCGCAGGCTGGGGTCGTAGGCTATCTGATTTGACTTTATAACCAGACAGTATCCTGTTGCGAGCAGAGTCAGCTGGTTTACGGAGGAGAAGACGGAGCTTGTTCTCGCTATTATTGGGATCTTTATCCATTCCGGAGTAGGCCTAGGCATAATTGCTTCCGCGGGATAGCTGACACATTACGGGAGAAACTGTACTTCAACTTCGGGTCGGGATCTCCACGTCAGAATACCGCGTGACAGTGCTCTCTCTCCGCTGCCTGGACTGGACAGTAGACTGCGGTAATCTTTTACTTTGGGAGTGACGAGGGTTTGGATATAATCCTTTCGTTTCAATTGTTTACGGTGTTTAACATTGTTTTTATTGGCTAGCCTACTTTTTATTTTATTTTGGACATAACGTTTTTTTGTGAAAGTTGTGGCTCGAACCTTAAATCAGATCATAGTTTATACACATTTTGTAATTCACTTCAAGATGGATAAATACGACGATTTGGATCTTGAGGCAAGTAAGTTTTTAGAAGACCTGAATATGTATGAGGCATCTAGGGACGGGTTGTTCCGAATGAAGAGGGATGCAGGGAACAACTCCGACTTTGAAGAAACCAGGAGAGTTTTTGCCTCCAAAATGACAAAAATCCACATACAGAAACAGCAAGAGGAAATTGCCAAAAACAATTTGGCAGTGAGAATGAACGGGGGTCACAACAGAGCGGCAGACAGCACGTTTTACACCAAAGACAGGCCGCCTATCAATAGCTACAGACAGGCAGGAGAAGCTGCGGCCAAGCCTCCCATACTCTCTGGCCCTATGCCAGGCACCGCCAGTGCTGCGAGTCAGTACGCGCCCAATGACGCTCTGAAACACCATTCACCCAGTCAACAGCCATATGGCTACGGAAACAATTATGATAACAAGGAGCGTTTTGAGCCGCATTCTTACCACCACGCCTTGAGTCCCACCAGCCCAGGGAACGCACCCACACATGCTTCTGGTCACCCTGTCAGTCCCTCCAACTCTTCCAGCCCTGGTGGATCATCAGGGCTTATGTGCAGCCCATCTCAGCAGCCCCCACACCACTCACCATCTCCCTCCTTCTCCGACAGCCTACCATCTCCGAGCCCCACTAGACTGCACCAGAGCAAGGCTGCCACCCTACTAGTGCGTCAGAGACCCCCCACGGTGGCTGATGCTGGGGCTGCAGCAGACTGGATGCGGAGCTTGGGGAACCCAGACCTGATAGCACCGCTCCCTCTGAGTGCCTTCCCTGGTGGAGCTGACCTGCACCAGCAGCTGTCTCCCCAACCTGCCCCTGTTACACCGCCAACAGGCCCTTACTCAGCAGCACCCTCCATGGCCCCAAGACCATCCGCCAACCAGGGAAATCTACGTCAGAACGGGCTCTCTCAGAGTCCAGTGGCTCTCACCCCCAGCCCCACCCCTGCTCAAGTGGCTGTCCCAGCCCCACCTGCACCCCCATCTGAGGCAGCCCAGCCCAAAGCCACCGCTGGATCTTACTTCCCTGCCTCTGCCTCCCCCTCTGGAACCAGTGTCTCTAGAAGCTTTGGCCAGGGTCAAGGTATAAGCCAGGCCCAGGGCAGGCAAGTGGCCATGGGGGTGGATGTGCCCTCTGGCCTAGACAGACAGCTGTCTTCTGGTGGTGAGGCCTGCCAGCTCCAACCCCAGCCCCAGTCTCTCAAACTGCCCTGCCAGACTCTCCATGTCCAGCCGGAGCAGGGGCCGTCTGCCGCCGAGATCAAATTAGAAGCCCTGACCAAGCGTCTGGAGAAGGAGATGGATGCCCAGCCAAAGGCAGACTACTTCGGTAAGCTTAGTTTGACATTTTGATCGACCCGGTGTCTCTCTTCAATCAAATTCACTATTTCTCTGTGTGGGTCACAGTCCGAAAATGTCCCACTGTTCAAAACTTTTCACCTCATTCATTTAACCTTGTCTTTGTGTATGTGTGTGTATGTGTTGGTTTGCTCATGCCAGATCAAGTGGAATAGTTGTGAAGGCATCCTAGCGGCAATTCGGTCTGTGTGTATGTTTCTGATCATCATGGCTGATACTGTTGTTCAGTGTTAAACTCTACAGACAGACAGACAGCATTTAGCCAGAGGCCTTTCTTCTATTCTCTTCTCCGTCTTTTAGTCTAGAATGAATAATTGTCTAATTTGTTTCTTCTCGTCCTCCTTAAAGCCTCCTGTCTGTGTATGTCACTGACTGCCACCAGCCCACCTACCTCTCAGTAATAATACACTTTTTATTAGTTCCGGCTGAGGCTCGGCCCAGGGCCAACCAGGAGAAGGTTGTCCTCTCCTCTCAGCTGTAATAAGCCTGATGGATTAAGTGGAGGACACATCAATAACAACATTCATTAGTAACAGGATATTGGCTGCTTTTTTTTAGATCAGCGCTGCGCTTTTGTCATTGTCTGTGAAACATCAATTTTCTCCCCGATCACATCCATTCTCTCCCCGATCCCCGTGTTTGGCTGTTTGACTCAGTCTTTCCAAATAACATCACATGGCTGAGCACAGACCTGGGCTTGCACATTCTTGCTCTAAACCGCCATGTGCATGCTCGCACACACACATGCATCCATACACACACAGGCACACAGGCACACACACCCACCTTTTGTACGAAGCCACAGTCTGGGGAATACAGACAATGACAACTGAATATCAGCACCTGTTAGTGTTTTTCCATGTAGCCTGTAGCTGCCCTAGGATATATGACAGTCTCTTGTGTAGTTTAGTTTAAGTACAGATGAATATATAACTGGTTACGAGTAAATGTACACGTTTCCCTTTTAATGCAGAAATAACTATTGAAAATAACATTTGTGCCCAATGTGTGCAACAGGAGAAGTGGATGTGAAAGAGCACATGTTTGGTGGGGCTGATCAACAGATGAGAAAAGCATTGAGCAACAAAGAAAGAGGAAAGGGAGAGAGTGAGAGAGAAAGAGGTAGGGCAGGAGGTGAGGAGAGAAAGAGGTAGGGCAGGAGGAGAAAGAGGTAGGGCAGGAGGAGAAAGAGGTAGGGCAGGAGGAGAAGAGAGAAAGAGGTAGGGCAGGAGGAGAAGAGAGAAAGAGGTAGGGCAGGAGGAGAAAGAGGTAGGGCAGGAGGAGAAAGAGGTAGGGCAGGAGGAGAAGAGAGAAAGAGGTAGGGCAGGAGGAGAAAGAGGTAGGGCAGGAGGAGAAGAGAGAAAGAGGTAGGGCAGGAGGAGAAGAGAGAAAGAGGTAGGGCAGGAGGATGAATTCAACTGGTCAGCAGAAACAGATTTGTAAAAGGCCCAAGAGCATTGCTTTCTTCTCCTTTTATTAAGCTAGTGCCACGCAACACCCAGTTTGCGCGCTCTCTGTAAATTGTTATCTGGAAATAAGGGGGAGAAAATAAGTGCTTGGCTGTCTTTCCCCCAGCTATACTGCTGTACTGTTGTACTGTACCAGACCTGTACTCTGTGTGCAGCAGTTAGAAACTGCTGACAAGGTGTTTATTACTTTGCTCTGACTGTTACTCACACTGACACAGAACCCATGGAAAAAATGTGTACAGTATACTATGTCCTGTAGGTAAGGCCAGGAGATTTTTCCTCCACACCAGATGACCCTTTCAGGAAAAACTACAGACGCTAGTTGTCATAGGTTATAACAAGGTTATATCTCCTTGTCCTAAGTATGTACTACCATGTATGTACAGTCATTATTAAGACTTGGGTGTGACTGACAATGTTGATTTGGGAGAAAGTTTAGTTCACATGGATGCTTGGGTTCGGCATGTTGAGGCAAGGCCAGTCATCAAAACGGGAGGTCCAGCCGAGAGAGAGCGAGAGAGAGGAACAACGAGAGAGAGAGAGGAACACATAGCGTGAGAGAAGAGATCTCTCGTGCACTTGTCCAGCGGTCATAAAGAGTCGCACTGCCACCTCGTAAAAGGAACTTCCTGCAGGAACGAGGAACGTCAGTCAGGATTGTAATTCATACCCCGTGTCAACCCCCCAGAGTCCACTCATTCAGTATGTAAGGGAAGATGTTCTGGGGCATGTCGCTGTCATGCTGAACACACCCACACAGATTCATAAGCACACATGTTAACATGTTATAGCGATTCCTATTGGGGGCCGCAGTGGAAGATGGTATAACGTTTGTGTATGACAATACTGTAATGCTGGCACGCTCACAGCACACACTCATTTTCTGTGTCATGCTGTCGTGACAGAAAATAGCCTGCGTGAAAGACAGATGCAGTTCCTGGCCTGGTCTACATACTGAACTGAAAGAGAAGCTCCATCCCTGATCTGCTTTTTCCACTGAAAGGAGAGGAGTATTCTCTCAGCCTGAACCATAGGTCTGGCTACTCAAAGAGCAAGCAAGGCAGATGCAGAAGCACAGTGGCTAGGAGAAACTCCCTAGAAAGGCAGGATCCTAGGAAGAAAACCTAGAGAGGAACCAGGCTCCGAGGGGTGGCTGTGTCGGGTGAAGATTCAAAGTCAAAGTCAAAGTCACCATTATTAGTCAGTTGTACAACCGAATGCCTTCAACCGAAATGTGTCTTCCGCATTTAACCCAACCCCTCTGAATCAGAGAGGTGCGGGGGCTGCCTTAATCGACATCCACGTCTTGAGCGCCTGGGAACAGTGGGTTAACTGCCTTGTTCAGGGGCAGAACGACAGATTTTTTTCCTTGTCAGCTCGGGGATTCGAACTTGCAACCCTCCGGTTACAAGTCCAACGCTCTAACCACTAGGCTACCCTGCCGCCCCCCTGCCGACTCTAAGAGTGCATGGTCATTAAGGCCAGATTGTATTGAGTTACTCCTCGCTACCAAGCTAAACTATGTCTAAATTAAGAACCATAATACTATTGGAATGATGTTCTATTCCAGGGTTATCAGTTCAATATTTGGTGTCATTTATTAAAGGATTGCCTAATTTGTATGATACAGTATATTATTGACCCATGTGACTATAGAGTATTAAGTATGTAAGCCATATTTACACTGGGGGCATATACCTAGTGATTTAGTAGGTTCATGTAAAAGGGAGATTAGTGTGGCCATCCTAAAGGCTCACATGGGCCACCTCCAAAATGATACCCTATTGCCTATTTAGTGCACTACTTGTGACCAGGGCCCATATAGTAGTGCACTGTATAGGGGATAGTGTGCCATTTCAGATCCATGCCTAGTGAGTTCCAGCCAGCTAGGGCTGGGGTCTCATATCATATACACTCTGCTCTGATTGGCAGAGCTGCAGCTGGATGTTCTGGGAAACTGAGTGTGGTGCCAAACGGCTGCACCGGGGGAACACAGAGGAATGTCTGGAGGACGGGACGGGCTGAGGAATATAAAGAGGGGGTGGGGAGCACACTTAGTTTCATAAATGATTAGATTAGCAGGTACTTCGGTTAATTTATAGAACCTTTTGTCGCGTCTTTGGCTGTGAGAGAGAGAGGGAGGGAGGTGGAGCAGGGAAAGAGAGGCAGAGCGGAGAGCAGATTTATGAGTGGGAGGTCAGACAGGAAGGGTGAGTGGTGGGGCAGGACAGAGGGTGGAGGGGATCCCTGTCCCACACACACACACACACACACACACACACACACACACACACACAGAGATAGTAGAGGTTGGGTTTCTTGGCTTCTGCTTTGGCACTCAATCTGTACCCATGACAAGTCCTGCAGGAAGCCTTTGTGTGTGTGTGTGTGTGCATCTCTCTCTCCTCTCTCCTCTCTCCTCCCTCTTTTATCTCTCTCTGTCTGGGCCTGGGGCCTTGCTTCAGTGTTTGATTGGTTGTATAAGTACATGTGTGTTAGTGTAGTGAGAGGATGTTTTTGTGATGTTAGGCTGCTGTTTTGGGTGGGACCAGTGTTGATGTGATTTCATAATGTCCAAGATTCTAATATTGCTATATGACACACACACACACACACACACACACAAAAAAAACTAGTACTACTATAAGGACTATTATTAAGTGCAGTAGTTTTATTTGACTTCTAACATGACAAGTCAACTGCCGTAATATCAAGTTCCTGTCAGAGATTGTGGAGGTATATGAAGAGGCTTGTGAGCCATTGGGAAGCAGTAGAGGCAGACGTTTTGACAGCTGGGCTGGTGTTTAGGGGGTGAGGTGAGGGGGAGGATGGGGGGTGAAGTTTTGGCTCTGTGTTTTGATTCCATTCCCCCCTCACCCATGCCCTCATAACCGTTAAAGAAAGCACTCCCCCTATAAAATCACAGGGGTTTTGGAATATGGGACTATAATCAGGGAGGAAATGTTGCTTCTTTACCTAAGAATGTTTGTCCTAAACAGGAACTAGTTTGTTTGGTTGTTTATGTATCCCTCTTACTTTTCAGTGCATTTTACAGTTTCAATGGCATGTGCATTACAAACAACAGCTGTGACTTTCAACTCTGGTAGAAAATCATACAATTCTCAGTTTTGAAATTTCACCAAGTAAAACCAAAGTTGAGCTAAACCAACCCAACCCTGTTGAGTCCATACAGTAGAACGGACTGTCTGTCAGTCTGTCTAATGATGGATTGAACCTAGAATTCCAGGGTTGAGGACAGATGGTTTGGAGGAGAGGAGAGGAAGGAGGAACACATGATGAGAGGAGTAGGCCCTTAATCTCCCGACATTGTTAGATAAGGGGATGGGTAGATGCGGCTGTGCTGTAGGCTACAGTGGTTTATTGTCATTTTGAGGGGAGGGTTAATTCAGTAAGGTGTGTGTGTGTGTATATAGCTCATTCCTATATTGTGTTGTAGTGTGGAAGGTAAAGTCATGACGGGCAGCACAAATGGTTAGTAGAAAGTCACAAGAAGTTACTTAATGTACTGTAAGACTGGAGGACGCTCTACATTCATTGTAGTTAACAGGAAATGTTGATTCAATCAGGTGTATATATAGCTCATTCCTACATTGTGTTACAGTATCAGAGGTATTCCTATATTGTGTTACAGTATCAGAGGTATTCCTATAATGTGTTACAGTATCAGAGGTATTCCTATATTGTGTTACAGTATCAGAGGTATTCCTATATTGTGTTACAGTATCAGAGGGTATTCCTATATTGTGTTACAGTATCAGAGGGTATTCCTATATTGTGTTACAGTATCAGAGGTATTCTTATATTGTGTTACAGTATCAGAGGGTATTCCTGTATTGTGTTACAGTATCAGAGGTATTCCTGTATTGTGTTACAGTATCAGAGGTATTCCTATATCGTGTTACAGTATCAGAGGTATTCCTATATCGTGTTACAGTATCAGAGGTATTCCTATATTGTGTTACAGTATCAGAGGGTATTCCTGTATTGTGTTACAGTATCAGAGGTATTCCTGTATTGTGTTACAGTATCAGAGGTATTCCTGTATTGTGTTACAGTATCAGAGGTATTCCTGTATTGTGTTACTGTATCGGAGGTAGAGTCATGATAGGCAGAACAAATGGCTTAAAGCCAGTCACAGGTTATAAGGCCAGACTAGAGGACTGTTGTAGTTAACAGGAGATGTTGATTCAATTAGGTATATACGCTGAGTATACTAAACATTAGGAACACCTTCCTAATAATGGGCTGACCCCCCCCCTACAGTGGGGAAAAAAAGTATTTAGTCAGCCACCAATTGTGCAAGTTCTCTCACTTAAAAAGATGAGAGAGGCCTGTAATTTTCATCATAGGTACACTTCAACTATGACAGACAAAATGAGGAAAGAAAATCCAGAAAATCACATTGTAGGATTTTTAATGAATTTATTTGCAAATTATGGTGGAAAATAAGTATTTGGTCAATAACAAAAGTTTATCTCAATACTTTGTTATATACCCTTTGTTGGCAATGACAGAGGTCAAACTTTTTCTGTAAGTCTTCACAAGGTTTTCACACACTGTTGCTGGTATTTTGGCCCATTCCTCCATGCAGATCTCCTCTAGAGCAGTGATGTTTTGGGGCTGTCGCTGGGCAACACGGACTTTCAACTCCCTCCAAAGATTTTCTATGGGGTTGAGATCTGGAGACTGGCTAGGCCACTCCAGGACCTTGAAATGCTTCTTACTGAAGCCACTCCTTCGTTGCCGGCGGTGTGTTTGGGATCATTGTCATGCTGAAAGACCCAGCCACGTTTCATCTTCAATGCCCTTGCTGATGGAAGGAGGTTTTCACTCAAAATCTCACGATACATGGCCCCATTCATTCTTTCCTTTACACGGATCAGTCGTCCTGGTCCCTTTGCAGAAAAAAACAGCCCCAAAGCATGATGTTTCCACCCCATGCTTCACAGTAGGTATGGTGTTCTTTGGATGCAACTCAGCATTCTTTGTCCTCCAAACACGACGAGTTGAGTTTTTACCAAAAAGTTCTATTTTGGTTTCATCTGACATTCTCCCAATCCTCATCTGGATCATCCAAATGCTCTCTAGCAAACTTTAGACTTGCCTGAACATGTACTGGCTTAAGCAGGGGGACACGTCTGGCACTGCAGGATTTGAGTCCCTGGCGGCGTAGTGTGTTACTGATGGTAGGCTTTGTTACTTTGGTCCCAGCTCTCTGCAGGTCATTCACTAGGTCCCCGTGTGGTTCTGGGATTTTTGCTCACCGTTCTTGTGATCATTTTGACCCCACGGGTGAGATCTTGCGTGGAGCCCCAGATCAAGGAAGATTATCAGTGGTCTTGTACGTCTTCCATTTCCTAATAATTGCTCCCACAGTTGATTTCTTCAAACCAAGCTGCTTACCTATTGCAGATTCAGTCTTCCCAACCTGGTGCAGGTCTACAATTTTGTTTCTGGTGTCCTTTGACAGCTCTTTGGTCTTGGCCATAGTGGAGTTTGGAGTGTGACTGTTTGAGGTTGTGGACAGGTGTCTTTATACTGATAACAAGTTCAAACAGGTGCCATTAATACAGGTAATGAGTGGAGGACAGAGGAGCCTCTTAAAGAAGTTACAGGTCTGTGAGAGCCAGAAATCTTGCTTGTTTGTATGTGACCAAATACTTATTTTCCACCATAATTTGCAAATAAATTCATAAAAAATCCTACAATGTGATTTTCTGGATTTATTTTCCTCATTTTGTCTGTCATAGTTGAAGTGTACCTATGATGAAAATTACAGGCCTCTCTCATCTTTTTAAGTGAGAGAACTTGCACAATTGGTGGCTGACTAAATACTTTTTTTCCCCACTGTACAAGGTGTTGAAAGCGTTCCACATGGATGCTGGCCCATGTTGACTCAAATGCTTCCCACAGTTGTGTCAAGTTGGCTAGATGTCCTTTCGGTGGTGGACCATTCTTAAGCATGGAAAAACTTATTGACACAAACCGATGTGCCTGGCACCTACTACCATACCCCGTTCAAAGGCACTTCAATCTTCATGCCTTGCCCATTCACTCTCTGAATGGCACACATACACAATCCGTGTCTCAAAAATCCTTCTTTAACCTGTCTCCTCCCCTTCATTTACACTGTTTGAAGTGGATTTAAAAAGTGACAACAATAAGGGATCATAGCTTTCACCTGGATTCACCTGGTCAGTCTATGTCATGGAAAAGCAGGTGTTCTTAATATTTTGTACACTCAGTGTACATTCAGTTTATTAAGTACACCCATCTAGTACCGGGTCGGACCCCTCCAGAACAGCCTGAAATCTTCGGGGCGTGGAAACATTGCTCAATTGGTTTCAAGGTACCTAACATGTGCCAGGAAAACATTCCCCACACCATTACACCACCAGCCTGTACCATTAACACCAGGCTGGATGGGGCCATGGAGTCATGCTGCTTACGCCAAATCCTGACTCTGCCACCAGCATGACGCAACAGGAACCGGGTTTTGTCAGACAAGGCAATGTTTTTCCACTCCTCAATTGTCCAGTGTTGGTGATCACGCTCAAAGTCGCTTAGGTCACTCGTTTTGCTCGTTTGATCAAACAGTAACTGAATGCCTGTCTGCCTGCTTTATATAGTAAGCCATGGCCATATAGTAAGCCACGACTTAGTGGTAGGAGCTAACCATTTTCGTGAACGGGGTGGTGTACCTAATAAACTGTGTATAGCTCTATATTGTGTTACAGTATGAAGAGGTGAACTTAATGTTGTCTGTTGTCTGTGGATGCATTGCAAATGGTCCCCTATTCCCAATGTAGGGAGTAGGGGAGCATTGGGGATGCTGCCAGTGGGTTAGGTGAGGAGGCAGACTGACGTAGTGCCTCGTGATGTCTGTCTACAGAAGAGCAGGCCAGAGACAGAAGCTTCTTTGTGAGTGGCCAGGCGAGGCGGTGCTGTCCCTGGCATGGTCTTCGTCCCCCTGGGGAATGTTGTGTGTGTAACACACTGTTGTTTCAGCACAGTGCCAGGCCATGCTGCTGTGGGCTCATGTTGTTCTGTTACCACATCTCTCTCAGCACACTGCCAACCTCTCAGCTCAGTCAAAAGACCTCAGCACACTGCCAACCTCTCAGCTCAGTCAAAAGACCTCAGCACACAAAACACCTCAGAGGACACATGATACAAGAGCTCTTTCTATTTTCACTGGACTCTCCCTCGCTCTTTTTCTCGTTCTTTCTCTCACTCTTTCTATCTTTCTTTCTCCTCGCTCTCTCACACTCTCTACCGGGGCGGCAGGTTAGAGCGTTGGACTTGTAACCGGAAGGTAAAAAAAAATGTATATGTTGTTCTGCCCCTGAACAAGGCAGTTAACCCACTGTTCCCCGGGCTGACTAGGTACCCCCCTTTCCCATCAGTCTATGGAACTTTCCACCTCCGCTGCCTGTCAGCTGACTAGATTATACTGCATGATTAGCTGTGTGTACGTTGCTGTGCACTGCAGTATGCACATGCATGATTGAAGAGGGTGATAGAACAAACCACTGGCTGTGAAGACCCAACATGATACATCTGGGTGACAACTCAATCACAGTTGGCCCATATGAACTACTGAACCTCACCCACCACAGGTATACTCACCAGCTGGGACAGTCTCCAACGTCTCTTACTTTTTCTATCCTTTTCTCCTCGTTTTCTCTCACACCTTTCTCTCTCTTTCCGTCTCTTGTCTGTCTGCCTTTCACTTCCTGTCCTGTCTGACTGGTGGTAAAGGGGGAGGGCGAAAGGGACGCTCGTGTGTGTGTCTTTAAGTCTGGCTGAAGTGTGTAAAACAGTGTGTGTGTGTGCGTCTGCCTGTGTGTGTGTGCGTGCTGTCTGTCTAGCAGCAGTGTGTGCAGGGAGCAGCGTTTGGTAGGAACAGGTCTTTTATCACTGTGTTCATGTGACAGACTCCTCTAGCCCAGAGCCAAACATAACAAGCAGATTGGAATATATTTCCCCTTTCAATGATACAGCATGGCTAACTCACTTCCTTTGACTGTTAGGCTTTTTTCATTCCATTGTTTGTGTCTGGTTTTATCAGGCTGCTTGTTATGGATCCAGCCTCTTAATCAGACTTTTTGTTAGTGTTTTGGAATGCGTACAATTCTAACTTTCTATTCTAACAGGACAACTGCTTATGACTGAGACAGTAGTGGTGCCAAAGTACATGATGGTGGCACAGTGTGTGTGTGTAGTGTGTGTTTGTTCATGTTAGAGGTCGACCGATTAATCGGTATGGCTGATTAATTAGGGCCGATTTCAAGTTTTCATAACAATCGGTAATCGGCATTTTTGGACGCCGACTATGGCCGATTACATTGCACTCCACGAGGAGACTGCGTGGCAGGCTGACCACCTGTTACGCGAGTGCAACAAGGAGCCAACGTAAGTTGCTAGCTAGCATTAAACTTATCTTATAAAAAACAATCAATCTTCACATAATCACTAGTTAACTAAACATGGTTGATGATATTACTAGGTTAACTAGCTTGTCCTGCGTTGCATATAATCAATGCGGTGCCTGTTAATTTATCATCGAATCACAGCCTACTTTGCCAAACGGGGGGATGTTTTAACAAAAGCGCATTTGCGAAAAAAGCACAATCATTGCAAGAATGTACCTAACCATAAACATCAATGCCTTTATTAAAATCAATACACAGAAGTATATATTTTTAAACCTGCATATTTAGTTAAAAGAAATTCATGTTAGCAGGCAATATTAACTAGGGAAATTGCACGCAGAGTCAGGGTATATGCAACAGTTTGGGCCGCCTGGCTCGTTGCGAACTAATTTGCCAGAATTTTACATAATTATGACATAACATTGAAGGTTGTGCAATGTAACAGCAATATTTAGACTTAGGGTTGCCACCCGTTCGATAAAATACGGAACGGTTTTGTATTTCCCTGAAAGAATAAACGTTTTGTTTTCAAAATGATAGTTTCTGGATTTGACCATATTAATGACCAAAGGCTCGTATTTCTGTGTTTTATTTTATTATATTATAATTAAGTCTATGATTTGATATTTGATAGAACAGTCTGACGTGGTGGTAGTGGTGGTAGGCAGCAGCAGGCTTGTAAGCATTCATTTTCCAGCAGCTCTTAGCAATGCGTGATTCACAACGCTGTTTATGTCTTCAAGCCTATCAACTCCTGAGATTAGGCTGGCAATACTAAAGTGCCTATTAGAACCTCCAATAGTCAAAGGTATATGAAATACAAATGGTATAGAGAGAAATAGTCGACGCGTCATAATTCCTATAATAACTACAACCTAAAACTTCTTAACTGGGAATATTGAAGAACTGGGAATATTGAACGACCAGCTTTCGTATGTTGTGAGCAAGGAACACGTTAGCTTTTTTACACGGCACATATTGCACTTTTACTTTCTTCTCCAACACTGTTTTTGCATAATTTAACCAAATTGAGCATGTTTCATCATTTACTTTTAGACTAAATAGATGTTATTTTTGTATTATATTAAGGTAAAATAGTGTTCATTGTTCATTCAGTATTGTTGTAATTGTCATTATTACAAATATATATATAAAAAAATTGGCCGATTAATCGATATCGGCTTTTTTTGTCCTCCAATAATCGGTAACGGCGTTGAAAAATCATAATCTGTCGACCTCTAGTTCATGTCTGTTGTGTTGTGTTCCAGGGAGCTGTGTGAAGTGTAACAAGGCGGTGTACGGAGCCACTGAGGCCTGCCAGGCTATGGGAAGCCTCTATCATGATGTCTGCTTCACCTGCAGTGCCTGCAGTAAGTACTACGACAGTAAACCCTGTCTACCTCACCTACTCTCTCCTTACCTCTAACATGACACCTACTTCACCTGAACTAAGTAACCTACCACCTTATATATATATATATATATATATATATATATATATATATATATATATATATATATATATATATATATATATATATACACAATGAGGGAAAAAGTATTTGATCCCCTGCTGATTTTGTACATTTGCCCACTGACAAAGAAATGATCAGTCTATAATTTTAATGGTAGGTTTAAAAATTAAAAAATCCAGAAAAATGCATGTGAAAAATTGTATAAATGGAATTGCATTTTAATGAAGGAAATAAGTATTTGACCCCTCTGCAAAACATGACTTACTACTTGGTGGCAAAACCCTTGTTGGCAATCACAGAGGTCAGACGTTTCTTGTAGTTGGTCACCAGGTTAACACACATCTCAGGAGGGATTTTGTCCCACTCCTCTTTGCAGATCTTCTCCAAGTCATTAAGGTTTCGAGGCTGACGTTTGGCAACTCGCACCTTCAGCTCCCTCCACAGATTTTCTATAGGATTAAGGTCTGGAGACTGGCTAGGCCACTCCAGGACCTTAATGTGCTTCTTCTTGAGCCACTCCTTTGTTGCCTTGGCCGTGTGTTTTGGGTCATTGTCATGCTGGAATACCCATCCACGACCCATTTTTCAATACCCGTCCATCGTCCCTTTGATGCGGTGAAATTGTCCTGTCCCCTTAGCAGAAAAACACCCCCAAAGCATAATGTTTCCACCTCCATGTTTGACGGTGGGGATGGCTTCCTTGGCGTCATAGGCAGCCTTCCTCCTCCTCCAAACACGGCGAGTTGAGTTGATGCCAAAGAGCTCAATTTTGGTCTCATCTGACCACAACATTTTCACCCAGATGTCCTCTGAATCATTCAGATGTTCATTGGCAAACTTCAGACGGGCATGTATATGTGCTTTCTTGAGCAGGGGGACCTTGCGGGCGCTGCAGGATTTCAGTCCTTCACGGCGTAGTGTGTTACCAATTGTTTTCTTGGTGACTATGATCCCAGCTGCCTTGAGATCATTGACAAGATCCTCCCATGTAGTTCTGGGCTGATTCCTCACCGTTCTCATGATCATTGCAACTCCATGAGGTGAGATCTTGCATGGAGCCCCAGGCCGAGGGAGATTGACAGTTCTTTTGTGTTTCTTCCATTTGCGAATAATCACACCAACTGTTGTCACCTTCTCACCAAGCTGCTTGGCGAAGGTCTTGTAGCCCATTCCAGCCTTGTGTAGGTCTACAATCTTGTCCCTGACATCCTTGGAGAGCTCTTTGTTCTTGGCCATGGTGGAGAGTTTGAAATCTGATTGATTGATTGCTTCTGTGGATAGGTGTCTTTTATACAGGTAACAAGCTGAGATTAGGAGCACTCCCTTTAAGAGTGTGCTCCTAATCTCAGCTCGTTGCCTGTATAAAAGACACCTGGGAGCCAGAAATCTTTCTGATTGAGAGGGGGTCAAATACTTATTTCCCTCATTAAAATGCAATTCCATTTATAACATTTTTCACATGTGTTTTTCTGGATTTTTTTATTGTTATTCTGTCTCTCACTGTTCAAATAAACCTACCATTAAAATTATAGACTGATAATTTCTTTGTCAGTGGGCAAACTTACAAAATCAGCAGGGGATCAAATACTTTTTTCCCTCACTGTGTGTGTGTGTGTGTGTGTGTGTGTGTGTGTGTGTGTGTGTGTGTGTGTGTGTGTGTGTGTGTGTGTGTGTGTGTGTATATTCAAACAAAAAAAAGTATTTATTTTTTTATGGATGGTGAAACGCTTTCAGTGTGTAAACTTAAATGACTTAAACAGAGATAAAGTATGTAGAAATTATAATGGAGCTATATATTTTAAATATGATCATCTTTTGAGAACTAACAATCACCAAAATAAAAACTAGACAGGGAAAATTAAAAAAATGTCATGGCATGGGGCCCCCATTGATTTTGTTATAATGTTATTGTTACTCAGATGTAATGATCAGTTGGTTATTTGAATCAGCTGTGTAGTGCTAGGGCAAAAACCACAACATGCACCCAGACGTGGGGGCCACAGGAGCGAGTTTGGGAAACCCTGACCTAGTCCTCCCAGTGTGTTGAACAGGCTCCCATGCAGCTTGTATGCTGAGTTCCTGTTCTACTAAATTGAACTGTCACGTCATCTCTCCGACACTCATCCCCCGCCCCAGGCACACACACATACACACACACACACACACACACACACACACACACACACACACACACACACACACACACACACACACACACACACACACACACACAATACTGCACACATATACACACACCATCAGCTCCACCTACCCTGACCTTGCATGTCTGTCTCCTCACCTCCCCTGACCTTGGCTTCTCCCATAGATGAGCTTGGCCCTGTCTTTTCACTGTGATCTCCTTACTAGAACTTCAGAGGGATTCCAGAACCATCCTGTCTAGATGATTGCTGCTTTGGTATCTATAGATGAGTCGACCAATTAAAATCCCCCTGTGGAGATGATCTGTGACCTCTGCCCATGCCCATTAGAGGGCAGTGTGAGGCCTCCTGACCCCTGACCTGAAAGCTCATGCTCTACAATTGCTGATTAACACACCGTGTGTTGTCCTTTATCTTCCCAACCGTTTGTGTGTGTATGTGGGTACGTGTGTGCGTATGAGAGAGAGAGAGTGTGACTATGAGGCACTAAAAAGAAGAGCCACGGAATGGAGAGAGTTAGGGAGGCTGGTGGGGTCTAAACTGGGGGGAGTTAGGTGGATACACTCTGACTGCATACCTCCCATACCCTTCTCCATCTGAGGGCACAGAGGCTGCGGCCGGCTCCACAGGGAGAGGGACCGGGACGGGGAGGAATGCATGCGTAGGGGGCCTCCGGGTGGGAATCCGAGGAGAGGACACAGACTGGTGTTATGCCAGCTGGACCCAGGGAGGTAGGGGTGCACGGGGCAGGACAGGAGGACCATTCAGAACTATCTACCACACACTGTCAGGTTCCACCTACGCTGGAACAGACACACACACATACACACACACACACACACACACACACACACACACACACACACACACACACACAGCAACGGTCTTGTTAAGCAGACTCTCTCTCCCCCTTAACCCCTCTACCACCTTCATGGTTCTTTTGTTGCATAACAGAATCTTTATGACCCTGAACTTAAAATACTTAAAGGTGAATGTCTCCCCCCTTCCTCAAGGTGCCTGGGAGACAGGCAGGGTGGAGGCAGGGTGGAGGCAGGGTGGAGGTAGGGGAGGTAGGGGGAGGCAGGGTGGAGGTAGGGGGAGGTAGCGGGGAGGCAGGGTGGAGGTAGGGGGCAGGGGAGGTAGGGGGAGGTAGGGGGAGGTAGGGGGAGGCAGGGGAGGTAGGGGGCAGGGGAGGTAGGGGAGGCAGGGGAGGTAGGGGGGCAGGGGAGGCAGGGGAGGTAGGGGGAGGCAGGGTGGAGGTAGGGGGAGGCTGGGTGGAGGTAGGGGGAGACAAGGCGTACATCCTTTGTTAGGCAGGAGGTTCAAGCTGTATGTCTAGGACAGAAGACAGAAGACACATCGCTCACAGACGGTTCCAGTTAAAGCAGCTTCTAGTAAGGTCACAAGCATGCCTTTAAAGCACCAGCACACAGCAGCCCAAAACACTACTCAACCCCCTTTAATTCCCTGGAACTCCCCTTCACCCAGGGGAGATATGGGCTTGTTTGTAAAAGAGGAGAAGGGCTTCCAGGTAGTCTATGACAATAATCTGGTCAAGACAAAGGGCTGTTAGAAGGAGCAACGAAACCAGAAGGTGAGCGGAGACAGCAAAGCTCCAGCAGGATGCTAAAGACCAGAGTAGGTGAGAATGAGAGTGAAGGATTGTGGGGGATTACATATCTCAGCCTCAGAGCAGATCAGCAGACTAGACGGCTGGGAAGCCATGGGGCGGCAGGTAGCGCGTTGGGCCAGTAACCGAAAGGTTTCTAGATCGAATCCCCAAGCTGACAAGGTAAAAATCTGTCGTTCTGCCCCTGAATAAGGCAGTTAACCCACTGTTCCTAGGCTGTTATTGTAAATAAGAATTTGTTCTTAACTGACTGCCTAGTTAAATAAAGGTTAAATAAATAAATACATAAAAAAAGCACACTGGACAGAAAATAACTCTCGTGTATTTTCTGCATTTTGCAATGATATGGGCAGCAACCAACACACAGAAGTGCACTGGTTATCAAGGGGCAAAGTATTGACACGTTGAGATGAGCTTAAAGATTTCTTTACTAACCATGGTTTTCACTTGTCTGACCACTTGTATAATGACAAGTTTCTCACACGACTGGCCTATCTAGGTGATGTTTTTTCTCGCCTGAATGATCTGAATCTAGGATTACAGGGACTCTCCGCAACTATATTCAATGTGCGGGACAAAACTGAGGCTATGATTAAGAAGTTGGATTAAGAAGTTTTCTGTCTGCATTAACAAGGACAACACACAGGTCTTTCCATCATTGTCTGATTTTTTTGTGTGCAAATGAACTCAAGCTTACGGACAATGTCAAATGTGATATAGTGAAGCACCTGAGTGAGCTGGGTGCGCAATTGCACAAGTACTTTCCCGAAACGGACAACACAAACAACTGGATTCGTTATCCCTTTCATGCCCTGCCTCCAGTCCACTTACCGATATCTGAACAAGAAAGGCTAATCGAAATTGCAACAAGCGGTTCTGTGAAAATTGAATTTAATGAGAAGCCACTTCCAGATTTCTGGATAGGGCTGCACTCAGAGTTTCTTGTCTTGGCAAATCGCGCTGTTAAGACACTGATGCCCTTTGCAAACATGTACCTCTGTGAGAGTGGATTCTCGGCCCTCACTAGCATGAAAAATAAATACAGTCATAGACTGTGTGTGGAAAATTATTTAAGACTGAGACTCTCTCCAATACAACCTAACATTGCAGAGTTATGTGCAACCTTTCAAGCACACCCTTCTCATTAACCCATGGTGAGTTATTCATAATTTTTATGTAAGATGGCTAAATATAAGCACAATTATTGATTATTATTATTTGTGCCCTGGTCCTATAAGAGCTCTTTGTCACTTCCCACGAGTGGGGGTTGTGACAAAAACTCACTCATTCTTATGTTTAATAAATGTATCGTATAGTGTGTGTGGCAGGCTTACCATGATGGCAAAAACCAACATTTGAGAGTGCGCTGACCCTGGTGCTAGAGGGGGTACGCTGCTGGAGGTTGAATGTTTGAAGGGGTACGGACTATAAAACGTTTGGGAACCACTGGACTAGAGCTTTTGGCTGAGATGAGACTGGAGGTGGGTTGGACTAGAGCATTTGACTGAGGTGAGACTGGAGGTGGGTTGGACTAGAGCTTTTGGCTGAGATGAGAATGGAGATGGGTTGGACTAGAGCATTTGACTGAGGTGAGACTGGAGGTGGGTTGGACTAGAGCTTTTGGCTGAGGTGAGAATGGAGATGGGTTGGACTAGAGCATTTGACTGAGGTGAGACTGGGGGTGGGTTGGACTAGAGCCTTTGCCTGAGGTGAGACTGGAGGTGGGTTGGACTAGAGCTTTTGGCTGAGGTGAGACTGGAGGTGGGTTGGACTAGAGCTTTTGGCTGAGGTGAGAATGGAGATGGGTTGGACTAGAGCTTTTGGCTGAGATGAGACTGGTGGGTTGGACTAGAGCTTTTGGCTGAAGTGAGACTGGAGGTGGGTTGGACTAGAGCTTTTGGCTGAGGTGAGACTGGGGGTGGGTTGGACTAGAGCTTTTGGCTGAGGTGAGACTGGGGGTGGGTTGGACTAGAGCTTTTGGCTGAGGTGAGACTGGGGGTGGGTTGGACTAGAGCTTTTGGCTGAGGTGAGACTGAGAGTGGGTTGGACTAGAGCTTTTGGCTGAGGTGAGACTGAGGGTGGGTTGAACTAGAGCTTTTGGCTGAGGTGAGACTGGGGGTGGGTTGTTTTTTTGTGAGAAAAGAAGTGTAATTGTTGCTGTGTCCTGAGCCCAACCAATCCCAACCCACCTTACAGCCTCTCCAACTAATCTTCTGCCGTTATAGAACGCAAACAAGGATTGGATGTGACGTTAGTGATCTGAAAACTGCTGTGGTTTGATTGCTGGCACTCTTAGATGGTGGATCGTTTGTGAAGCTAGAACACCCTACCCTGTCCCTGTGTCCACACTCTACATCTGATACATGTGATTGAGGTACGGCAGGACATTGCTGTGAGTAACAATTTCCTCCAAATAAACACTTCTAGGCCCTATTGGACACATGTTGTTGTGCTGGGGAAATAAGGATTAGAAAGGATTCAACTAAATGAACCTAAATTCACATGCTTTTTGAGAAC
Organism: Brachymystax lenok tsinlingensis; assembly: GCA_030435695.1. Classification (NCBI taxonomy): domain Eukaryota; kingdom Metazoa; phylum Chordata; class Actinopteri; order Salmoniformes; family Salmonidae; genus Brachymystax; species Brachymystax lenok. The sequence continues at coordinate 46,753,814 of CM059789.1, forward strand.
CATTACAGCTTTTCTAAGGAAGAGTGGGTTATGGGTATTATGAATGTTTTCAGTACATGTGAAATGTGGTCAATTCTCTTTTGCTGTGATGGTATCTGATCTGTGCATTTCTCACATAGCTCTTGTGATTTTCTTCCTAGATTGCTAGTGTTTATAGTACAGTAATAGACAGACTCATACATACTTCATTAAAGGTGTTGGAGAAGTGGACAGATAGATCTTAGAATCAATTAAAGAATGTTTCATTAGAAAACAGCCCAGGCCTGTGTGTGTTTTCTGTCTCTGAGGCATTTATTATTTATATTAGGGGGGACATAGTCGTCATTCTTCTGGAACTCTTTCATTACTGTCAGCCCAGACTTCTTCTGACATTCATTAATCTTATCTTCTCACAAGGCTCCCTGCCTTTCTCTCTCATCCCCCATTCCCTCCATCACTCCTTTCTTCGTTCCTGAGGGAAATGAAGGGGAAAATAGGGTTATTAAATTATGATTATTCAAGGGACAGTTTTGCACCTTTTCCTGATGCAGAGATGGTTGTATTTTTGTTCTTGTAACGATTGCTTTTCTTACCTTGATATTGTCAGTTTATCCCACTGAAGTACAAGGAGGATAGGCATGTCATATGGCACTTATTACAAAGGAATGTTACAGTCCATTAAAATCAGTTCAATGTAATTCAATTAAATGTTGTACATGATAAGACCGTTAGTTCCCAGTTTTGTCAGGAAGCTTGGCCAGTTTCATAATGCTACTGCATGCGTAGGTTCAAAGCCTTGATAGAAGTATAGTACAGGATGTCTCATTGTTAAGCTCCTCTATCCATGTCCGTAAGAGGATCTGACACTTCAGATGGCTGCTGTGGGCTTTCAGGAGCTCTACTGGGATTTAGTGTCTTATTGTTACCCCTGAGAGGGTCCCACGTGGCATTAGATGTTTTTAGGATAATGTGGGTTCTGGGTTTATCGCGGATTTAGAGTTAAAGTACCAGAGAGGAGGAATCAGTGGAAAGTCTTAGGGGTCACTAGGGTCATGTTCAGTAGGGGAGAAAACCTTTTGAAACTCAGGGAAACGGGGAGGTACTACCTGAACTTCAGTGTTCTTATTGGCCAAAACTACCTGAACTGTCCAATAAGAACACACATGTCCGTTTTCCATTGCAAAAGGTTTCGCTACAGTGTGCCCTAGCTGTTTATCTGAACTCTGCTGCGTCCTCAATGGCATGATCAGGTCACCACTGGTATCATTGCAACCGGTGCTCTGCTCTTCTCTCCATCCCAGGCCTGTTGTGTTAAGACCCCAATTCCCTCAGCCAGCCATCTCTGACAATGAGACCTGTGAATGAAACATATTAGTTCCTAATCGGTTAGTGATTATTTTAACACCATCGCTCTACTCGCCTTCCACCATTTTTGATTAGTCTAATGTGTGTAGCTAATAGCTCTGTGGCAGCCAGGATATGAAGAAGGCTCCCATTCACTAGTGTTAACCCCGTCCTCTCTCTCTCTCCCTCCTCCCTCCCTCTCTCCCCCGTCCCTCCTTCACCTCCTCCCTGAAAATGTCTGGAATGTTTCCCCTTCCTGTGGGATGGGCTGTAGGAATGGAGGGAGGGGAGATGAGAAGGGGGTATATTATGAACGAGAGGAGGAGAGGGAGATTCAGACAGACAGACAGGAAGTGCTCTCGGTGTGTGGAGTGATCTTGGAGAGAACAGACAGAAAGCAGGAAAGAAGAGGGAAAGAAGAAGAACTAGCGCTGCCTCTGGGCCTGAGGCCTGGGTCTCTCTCTCTCTCTCTCTCTCTCTCTCTCTCTCTCTCTCTCTCTCTCTCTCTCTCTCTCTCTCTTTGCCACATGAAGCAAACCATTAGAGAACTATGTTTTAATCAGTTACGCTCTGTTTAGTCATTGTATTCAATCACACCATTTTCTCCTCATGTGGTAGTGATTGTCTCAGCGAGGTCCCAGATGTGTTCCCAGTAGTTCCCAGTGTAGCAGAAAGCTGCCCAACCAGGCCAGTCTCTCTCTGAAGCAGATTAAATCAAGAGGCTGCTACAGTATTAGACTCAGTGTTTATTTGAGTTGGTGTCTGGGAATTAGCAAGACTTAATGGATTCTGTCTGACGTTCTGGAGCCTTTGAACTGAAATAAGTTACCACAGCGCTTCTGGGCATTCTTCTGGTGTGACTTAGGGGAGATGTATAGGGCTCATTAGCCTGGTCCCAGATCAGTTTGTGCTGTCTAATAAATCTGAGACCAGGCTAGGATTTCATATGGAGTTCACATATCTCCGAATACTCCCAAATGCCTCCGGTGTGAAAGTAATGTTAGTCTAATCATGGTCAGACAGTTTGGTCTCATGGTTTGGCCCAGCCCAAACAGTTCAGTGTTGTTTCAGTTAAGTTTATATTCTAAATGCCCATCTCTCTGTTCTTCGCCCCAGGCAGAAGGCTACGAGGGAAAGCATTTTACTACGTCGGTGGGAAGGTGTTCTGTGAAGAGGACTTTCTGGTAAGCAGTCCGTCTGAATACTGTATCTAGAACCCTGCATAGTTTAGCAGTATGTGAATAGGGTATTATCTATATTTCTGACAGCAGATATGTGTCTTCCCCCGTGTGCTACTGTGACTATATGTGACCGTGACCTCTGGACTCCAGATTATAGTTTAAATTTGATTTCTTCACCTCGTGGCCCAAGTTCAAGTTTCTAAGAGATTCTGGATCAGTTTACTCCTGTAGGGGCATTAGGGAGGGGGGTTGGGTAACTCGAGCTTGTACTTATCCATGTTTTAGAGGCATATGCCCCTGTGCTTTGCACAGTGACACCTTGTATAAAGAAGAACGCGCAGGAGGACCCATGTTTACCTCAGCTGGGCTCATATGAGAAGAAGACTATGAGTCAGTCTAAGATGCCAGCAGTTTCCTATGAGATGATGTAGCAGCCATAACCTCACTGTCCTCCCCTCTCCTCTGCCTGTTCCAGTATTCTGGATTCCAGCAGTCTGCAGACAAATGTAACGCATGCGGACATCTGATCATGGATATGGTGAGTGAGTGAGTGTGTGTTTGCGTGCGTGTGTGTGCCCTCCATCAGTGTGTTGAGCAGCAGTAACATGGAGTCACTCTTCCCTCAGAGAACTTCCTGTGGGCACATCTGGATAAAGCTTAGGAGGAAGTGGTGGTTTCAGGACACGCGCACACAAATACACACACACACACACACACACACACACGCACACACACACACTAGGGTAAAACCAGGACACATAGAAAGAATGTAAAACCCAAGTCCAGAAGTCATCAGCAGGTGCAGTAATACATGAAAAGATTTACCATGACATGGCTTTACACATGTTAACCATACAGAACTGTAGCAGGGGGGACAGATCTGTTTTCCTATTATCACTATCTCTCTCTCCAACACACTGCTTCCCTCAGCTACTAACTCACTGAAAGACAGAATCAACTCTATGCTCCGTGGATGAGTGATCAGTGATCCACTACTTGTTATATATGATAAAGCATTGAAATTGTCTCTCTATCTATCTCTCTCTCTCCTTCTCCCCTTCTCTCTCTCTCTCTCTCTCCCTCTCTCTCCCTCTCCCCTTCTCACTTTCTGTCTCTCTCCCTCCACCCTCTCTCTCTCTCTTTCTCTCTCCCATTCTCTTTCTCTCTCTCTCTCCCCTCTCTCTTTATATCTCTTCCCCCTCGACATCTATAGATCTTGCAGGCCCTTGGGAAGTCCTACCACCCTGGCTGTTTCCGTTGTGTTATCTGTAACGACAGTCTGGACGGAGTGCCCTTCACCGTGGACACAGAGAACAAGATTTACTGTGTCAAAGACTACCACAGGTACATGGGTACAACCATTATGAACACTGCAAAACATAAATAGATTAGTTTAACTGGTGCTAACAATATGGCCAGAAGTCATGTTGCCATAACAGAAGTCAGCAGCAGTTCCATTTGGACATAGCAGGATCAGGTTTTTGCCAGGTGGAGAGGAAGGGGGAGAGAGGAGATGTTAGGTAGGGAGGGATGAGTGTCCTGTGGAAGGGAGTAGCAGCATGGGGTCACCTCAGCCAAGCACAACAAACACACTGAATCAGGAATCTGGTCACAATGGAATCCGCAGCAGCCGGCCAGGCCAGACCAGGGCAACAGCCCAGTATATTGACAGAACCTTGGGGAAAGTAAGAGCCATGGGCCTTATGTTAGAGCAATCAGAGCTCAGTGTACTGAAGCATCCAGATGTCTTTTCCCGCCTAGTCATGGTGAATCGTCACTAGCATTTATTCACTAGCATACTGTTGCTTTGATTAAAGGGATAGTTCCCCCAAATTACAAAATGACACATTGGTTTCCTTAACCTATAGGCAGTCTATGGACAAGGTATGACATCAATCAATGCTCAAACCCTCTTAGGTCTCACTCCCCTCTATCTGAGATATCTACTGCAGCCCTCACTCTTTATGTAGGGTTGTGTTGTCTCTCTTGTTGTGATGTGTGTCAAGCCCCCATCCCCGCAGGAGGCCTTTTGCCTTTTGGATAGAGCGTCATTGTAAATAAGAATTTGTTCTTAACTGACTTGCCTAGTTAAATAAAAATACAAAATTAAATAAAAAAATTGTTGTGAAGCTCAAAATTTACATTTTTTAGCGACTTACAAGAGAAATTAGGTTTAAGTGCCTTGCTCAAGGTTACATCACCAGATTTTTCACCTAGTCGGCTCGTGGATTCAAACCAGCATCCTCAACAGTCACTTAGATGCTTTGAACACGATGCGGAAAAAATGCTAATATTGGTCCCATGACTTGAATGGGATTTGTACCACAAAAGCTAAAACGTTAACATGTGGAAACAGTGCCAAAGTAACTAAACCAAAGCATGGATTGCTGTTATACCTTGTCCATAGACTGCTTACAGGATAAGGAAACCATGTGTAATTTGGGTGAACTATCCCTTTAACGCAATTCAAGGTCAGTGGTTTTACACTGGGCTATTAACACAATAATACTCTTATAAATACTACACAGAGTCCAGGAAAAAAAGGGAATTTAATACAGATACCCTATTACGCATATATCTAGTACAAGACATGTGTGTGGTTTCTCAATCAGACCTAGTCATGCCCACTACACTGAGAGGGCCTTTGTTTTACAGACTCAGACATTCAGGTGCCAGCCAGCTGCACGGTGTGTGTGGGGAAAGAATGAATGTATTTTTCTGGATTGGTTGAATCACGTGTGAGGCTGAGCCAGCACATCTGCAGACCTGGAGACTCACCACCTCTCCTTAGCAGTCTCAACGCTCTCATACACACACAGACTGAAGGGGAGAGAGGGGGAAAGGAGGAGAGAAGGGGTGAAGAGGACTGGTGAAAGAGACAAAGTATTAACCAGAAAAAAGAGTAACAGATACAAGTGCTGTATCTATATCAAGTCTGGTGGTTTTTCTGTAGGGAACCAGTATAAACCAGACATATATTTTCAATCTGAAACTGTTATTATTTCTATCAATTGATTTATCTTCATGTGTTCTCTCGTTTTCTCAGGGTCTTGGCCCCCAAATGTGCAGCATGTAACCAGCCCATTCTGCCTTCAGAGGTAAGCTCTCTTTGAACACAACATCTTCAAGTAATAGCCTAAGGACTTACATGTATACGACCATAAAATAGGGGTTTTTCTGATCATCTGCATGTCATGGATGACAAAATACCAAATTGATCGGTTGACTAATAGTATAATGAACAGGGCCTGGAATGGTTCCTGTCTGCAAAGTGATTTCAACAGGAAGAACTCCTGTCCCTAGTAATGATGAATGATAATCAAAATGTTCAGGCATATATTATGGTTTACGATGCAAACACTTCCACTCCCGTTCCATGTCGATGTAGACAGTCACATTGCAACCCCTGACCTGATTCCCTCAGGGTAAAGATTGATAACCAACCCCAGTGTTGAACCTGAGACAGGAGCCAGATGTGAGGAGAGAGTTCCTCTGGCATAGCAAACGATCAAGTGTCCTACTGAGGCAGTAGCAAACATCAAGTATTCTACTGAGGCAGTAGAAAACGATCAAGTATCCTACTGAGGCAGTAGAAAACGATCAACTATCCTACTGAGGCAGAAGCAAACGATCAAGTATCCTACTGAGGCAGTAGAAAACGATCAAGGATCCTACTGAGGCAATAGCAAACGATCAAGTATGCTACTATCCTAGGTCAGGCTCTAGTGCAAGAGAAGGAGGAGGAGGAGGAAGGGGTGTGCTGTGTTTTAACATGTTGCATATGAGCAGGTATCCATTTAAGCAACTGTTTGGATGTAGAGGGACTTGAAAGGGATCTCAGGCATGATGATCAGCTTTCCATCTTTAAACATTTGGAATTTGTCTCTGAAGTCTCGCTCTCTCCTGAGCCAAGCAAGCTGCAGTCAGGATTCAGGAAGACATACATTTTCACAGCTATTTACTCAGTCTAAGGTCTGGGCTGAAACAATAAACCAACCTGATAACAGACCTGGGAACATCTCTTGTTGTAATGGTTGCCATAGTTACACGCAGGTCAGCAGACACCCCCCCAAACATTTTATTTATTTATTTATTTAGTGCTTGATTGAGCTGGCACAATGGAACCAATGGAAAAGTCCCAAAAGAGCAAACCCAGATGATCTGGCACTCCATTCAGGCTTAATCAAACTATCAACGTATCTGAAAGAGCACTATTTTAACCAGAGGCCCTACTAGGACACCATCCACTGAGGTGTAGATTCAGGGCTGGGCTTCTATTAGGCCTACGTGGGGTGGTTTTGGGAGCGGTGTTGTTTGCATATTTTGGTGTGTGATTCAGATGCAGACACTGTACCCTACGCCTCACTCAGTGCAAACGTTAAACGTTATCCCTCCCTCTTAAAAAAAAATCCAAAATTAGAGTTGACTCTACAGGAATGTTGACCCTCCTCACTGAGGCTATAACGGTAGAATTTCGAGCAGGGGGGCAGTTTGTGTTGCACGTGCATGTACGTCATCATGAAAAAGGCCAGATAAATTCATGCCTACTAGCAGGTGGTTTGTAGAAGGGACCACAGTGCAGTATACGTTTAGAATAGCTTTTATTTCATGTGTATAACTGGTTTTAAATGAGTTGAGATAGCTGAAAATCTTCCATATACCCTCCTGCTGTGTGTGTCTGGCTGATATAGAATATAAGAAGTCAGTTAGCTGAATAGTTAATTCTATCATAATGTCAATTCTGACAAGCCTCACTTCATTATCACATAACAATGGTATATAACCACATGTCCATGATGAATAGCTTGCGTGATGACGGTAATAATTGGTGAAAGTCTGATATATACGGAACATTCCAGCTGTAGTACCTGCCCTCTGAAGCTGTAGCAGGCTGAACCCAGACTGTCTGTCAGAAGCTGACTGTTGGTTTAGCAATATGTGTCCTTTTACTTCCAACCTTTACAAACTACAACATTTGAAATAGGCCTACTTATAGGCTAAGATTGGCAAGATGGTAGTTGTGTAGAAACTTGTCCTTTGGCCAACACCAACATTCTGAACAGTACTGTGAACCTTCACCTGAGAAAACAGACAGGTGTCAAAGATGCCAGGTGTCTGTTACTGCCAAAATCTACTTATGGTTTTGTCCATAAAACAAACAAACAAAACAACTTTGCTGATAACTACTGATGAAAAATGTACATACTATGACTGTGATAAGTGGTTGTCTCACCCATAGAATAATTTAATAGGATCTTTATGGTCTCAACTATCTTAAGATGCACTAACTGTAAATCGCTCTGGATAAGAAAGGCTGCTAAATGTCTACATTATTTATATATAATTTGAAAGGTCCACTGAACAGAGCCACCTGTCACATGTTTCTCCCACACCTGACATTGGCCGCAGGAAAAATTGGAGTTGTCCGGGCCGTGCACGCCATGTTTAACTGTTTAAATGAACCGATCCAGCCTATACTGATAGCTACTCTGGTTCAGTGGACACTGAAAAGGCTGTCTGTTTGTCTCCACAGGGCTCTGATGAAACCATCCGAGTGGTATCCATGGATAAAGACTATCACGTGGAGTGCTATCACTGTGAAGTGGGTAAACATTAAGATACACATTCCCTTTTCTATTTCCTTGTTGTTTTCCCTATATCATTGTAGAGACTGGATGTTCTGTGTTGTTGGTGACAAGACTAAATGTTAAAGCTGTCATCTTAGTAAGTATATCCACTATAAAATGCCTCGTTATTTCTCCACATGAATGTGCTTAAATACCAGGGGGTAGATCCTATACCATATGTCAGCCTTCTCATCATATCAAGAACTCCATATTTCAGTCATCATTTAGTCTTTTAAAATAAACGTTAGAGAGATTTGGTTATGGGTTCTGAGATTAGTCATCATAAAGTAAACAGTGTCAGGAGAATAGTCTCACTTCGCATGGTCGCATATTCTGGAAAGCTATTTACTGCACACAGATCATAGACAAGGTGGTCCCAGTGCTTAATTACAGTCTTGGTACTAATTGCGAGCTAGAAAGAGGAGCTCAAGCACATGTTAATTTGCTTCGCTCGTCAACACTGTCTGATGATTCTCCTCAAGTGGCTCTTCTCCTGACTCCCGCCTCAACAGCATTTGATTGACATATGGATTCTGAGAACACTTGAAGACAAACAGCAGTGAGCCGTGTGGAGACGAGAGCTTTTGAGGATCTCTCTCTGAACAGCTCCACTGTGGAAGCCAGTTAAACAATTAATAGGAGTGGAGAGAGGACAAGAGGACACCCACTGCCCGTCTCATACAGTGTTTAGTCTGTCAAGCCTGCTGGGCAATTCAAGGGGATTTAAGAATCCCTTCATGTTCTTTTGCCTTTGACACGGTTTTGTTCTTCTCAAATATGTTTACATTGGAGGATAGAATGGCCCACAATTCACCTTGCTGGCATAGATACAGTGGGGGAAAAAGTATTTGATCCCCTGCTGATTTTGTACGTTTGCCCACTGACAAAGAAATGATCAGTCTATAATTTTAATGGTAGGTTTATTTGAACAGTGAGAGACAGAATAACAACAAAAAAATCCAGAGAAACGCATGTGAAAAATGTTATAAATTGATTTGCATTTTAATGAGGGAAATAAGTATTTGACCCCCTCTCAATCAGAAAGATTTCTGGCTCCCAGGTGTCTTTTATACAGGTAATGAGCTGAGATTAGGAGCACACTCTTAAGGGAGTGCTCCTAATCTCAGTTTGTTACCTGTATAAAAGACACCTGTCCACAGAAGCAATCAATCAATCAGATTCCAAACTCTCCACCATGGCCAAGACAAAAGAGCTCTCCAAAGATGTCAGGGGCAAGATTGTAGACCTACACAAGGCTGGAATGGGCTACAAGACCATCGCTAAGCAGCTTGCTGAGAAGGTGACAACAGTTGGTGCGATTATTCGCAAATGGAAGAAACACAAAAGAACTGTCAATCTCCCTCGGCCTGGGGCTCCATGCAAGATTTCACCTCGTGGAGTTGCAATGGTCATGAGAACGGTGAGGAATCAGCCTAGAACTACACGGGAGGATCTTGTCAATGATCTCAAGGCAGCTGGGACCTTAGTCACCAAGAAAACAATTGGTAACACACTACGCCGTGAAGGACTGAAATTCTGCAGCGCCCGCAAGGTCCCCCTGCTCAAGAAAGCACATATACATGCCCGTCTGAAGTTTGCCAATGAACATCTGAATGATTCAGAGGACATCTGGGTGAAAGTGTTGTGGTCAGATGAGACCAAAATGGAGCTCTTTGGCATCAACTCAACTCGCCGTGTTTGAAAGAGGAATAATGCTGCCTATGACCTCAAGAACACCATCCCCACCGTCAAACATGGAGGTGGAAACATTATGCTTTGGGGGTGTTTTTCTGCTAAGGGGACAGGACGACTTCACCACATCAAAGAGACGATGGACGGGGCCATGTACCGTCAAATCTTGGGTGAGAACCTCCTTCCCTCAGCCAGGGCATTGAAAATGGGTCGTGGATGGGTATTCCAGCATGACAATGACCCAAAACACACGGCCAAGGCAACAAAGGAGTGGCTCAAGAAGAAGCACATTAAGGTCCTGGGGTGGCCTAGCCAGTCTCCAGACCTTAATCCCATAGAAAATCTGTGGAGTGAGCTGAAGGTTCGAGTTGCCAAACGTCAGCCTCGAAACCTTAATGACTTGGAGAAGATCTGCAAAGAGGAGTGGGACAAAATCCCTCCTGAGATGTGTGCAAACCTGGTGGCCAACTACAAGAAACGTCTGACCCCTATGATTGCCAACAAGGGTTTTGCCACCAAGTACTAAGTCATGTTTTGCAGAGGGGGTCAAATACTTATTTCCCTCATTAAAATGCAAATCAATATATAACATTTGTCACATGCGTTTTTCTGGATTTTTTTGTTGTTATTCTGTCTCTCACTGTTCAAATAAACCTACCATTAAAATTATAGACTGATCATTTCTTTGTCAGTGGGCAAACTGACAAAATCAGCAGGGGATCAAATACTTTTTTTCCCTCACTGTAGCTATACCTCTGGAATATAGACGTGTATTTTAAACCATTGTTTTGAATGCAAATGTTGCAGTTCAGATCCCATAGAATCGGATAGACGTAGATGGAATCACAATCACCTTTTGGGGTAATGTTCAAGTGTTATTAGATTTATTTGATAGGCTTTTATCTTCCTCATCCCTCTGTGTTGGTCTGTAGGACTGTGAGATGGAGCTGAACGACGAGGAGGGGCACCGCTGCTACCCGCTGGACGGCCACCTCCTCTGCCACGCCTGCCACCTGAAGCACATCGAGCCGGGCTGCGCCTCGCCCACCGCTGCCTCCTACCAGCACCAGTTCTAGTTTTAGGATCTAGTGCATGGTGCCACCAGGTGGCCCTCTGAACTAACTGCCAATAACCAACCACAACCAATCTGCCAAAAAAAGGGTTAATTGTGCGATTGGTTGATTGATTGATTGCGTGTGTGGGAGGCTGCTTCTGAATGAGATAGACCTTTTTTTTTATGTAAAAATCTATTTCTCTATTAAAGACATTTGTTTATTAGTTGTAAAGTGTTGAACTTTCATCTGACACGAATGTTAATACTCTGGAAATAACAAACTTTGTATTTTAAATATATATTTAAATACCAATGCCAAAGCACAGTTATATTTTAATGACTGATACCAAAACAATTAAGCATGGAATTATAACAATACAATTTATAGTCTCAATTAGGTGCATTGTGTGTAAATAAATATGCATTTCATGTGCTTGTGTAAATATCCTGATCTTAATTTCCCCCTTTGTGTCCCACCAATTTCAGTTGCTCAGTTTGAATCAATGTATTTGTAGATACTGATACAGTAGAAATAGTTTGCATAGCTTAATAGAGCACATGCCCAGTTTTGTTGTATGTCTCTGTGTGTGGGTTATGAAGGTGTGTTTCCATTACATTTTTTACAAGAAATACTTTCATTACTCATTTTAGCTAATATGCAGGCAGTGTCTAGAAAGTCTAAGTTAGCAATTTAATACACAAACTGTACATGGTCCTTTATTATTCCATGTCAGTGGGAATCATGTTGTATTAGTAGTACATTTTTATTGTTAAATTAACCCTGGATGTTCTGTTCCCAACACAGATACTGGGCTAATATTCCTACTGTCCTCTGTCACACACCACTCATAGAATATATTTATATTAGATTATTAGATTATTAACCCAAATATGGCAGTTATGTTATGTCCGAGTCAACAATGTTTCCAAAATCCCTGTACACAATTACCACCTAAGTAAATAGATAACTAGGTTTATTCTATTCCAATAAACCCCCGAATGCAATATCTATGAACAACCCCTGATAACCCATTTTGGTTTGTAGTGATAAAAAAGTGACTCTAAATGATTAAGTTTCAGTAGGCTTAGTCTATCATATTTCATGATTTATTATATTGTTTAAAAAAATTCCCATGGTCATTAATCATTTGTTCAAAGTACATGACGTATGTGAAGTATTCCTGTAGTTTACTGTATTTAAAAATGATTTGAGAGATGTCCATATCAAATATTTAAAAAAATAAATGCATTATAATAGATTGTCAAATTGTCTGTCTCTTCTTCATGAACAAGTAGCCTGTATACAACACAAGCTTTTCACACTTGTAGTAGGTATATCTTTACACAGGTATTTAGGATAATCCACACTTAAAGGGCCAATCAGCAGTTGCAACGACAACAAAGCGTGTCCTCCCCACCACTGTTTCAGTAAAAAACAGGAATTGGGTTGGAGAAATGTAATCCCTCTCATGATTGATGCAAAATTTGTTTTTATCAATTTTTTGAGGCTATACAGTGTTAATTGACATTTACTTTGTTTTTAAAAACATTAAGTAAAACAAACTTATATTTTTGGTTCTGATTGGCGTACGTCAGTTAAACTAAATTTATGAAGCATTTATAAATTCTATTCTTCAAGAATCAATGGGTACAGAGCATTAATGTATGGATATATCAACTGCTGATTGTCCCTTTAAGGCTATTAGGACACACAAAAACATATAGAATACAAAAGTTTGATCAACAGTAATATGAGCAGTAACGTTAGACCAGATAGCGATGTTTTTTCAACAAACTCGCGGCAGGGCAAAATCAAATATGCAGTAGCTCCTAGGCGAGGAAAAGGTCCGAATCGGAAGATCCGAGTCAGCCAACAGTCGAACTCAATCAAACAACTCATGATACCTTCGAAAAAAAGAATAATGTCTTCATTCATCATGACAACAAACAACCTAAAGGACAATCTTCGGATAAAAAATATAAGAGAAGATCTGGAGAGAAAAAAGAACCGAGCTAGCCAGGAGTCGAACCTAGAATCTTCTGATCCGTAGTCAGACGCGTTATCCATTGCGCCACTAGCCCGCTGAAAGTGGTAGGGGGACTGTTGGTTTATAACGTTTTCATGATCTGATTTGAGGATTCGTACGATTACTAAACTGTAACTTTGATAAAATAAAGGGGTCTCTCTCATGTGCTACCTATACTTTATCATGGTTTGCAAATTTACTACGATGCTAAATGTCTGGACCTGGACGCGAACTCCGGTCCAGCCATAATACACAATGAGCACATTCATTGACACGTCACTAGGTCAGACCTCTAAAGATGGCGACCGCCTACGAGAAATTCAACCTGTAAGTCTTGAAAATATATATCGTTTTCAGTCTTTTATTTTCAGAAGCTAGCTACTACAACTTTTCTGAAAACATTGCCATATTTTGATGAGAGAAAATTGCAGTAGGTGTAAAACTAGAGCTAGCTAGCAGATGATAAGCTAGTTAACTAAGGTTCAACAGCAATTACAGGCTGCAGTCATTCGTATGCAGGATTTGTTTCAGTCTACAGTATTGTAGCTAGCTTACAGTTATGTCAAGGATGTGTAATTGTGTTGTCCGTAACAGGACTTATCTGTTACAATCAATCTTGTTGATGAAGCAGCTAGTTAGCTAAAAAATACAGTTAGCGTAGCTGTTGACGTTAGTTGGCCATTGAGCCAGCTAGTATGTATGTGTGAGCTAGCTTGTGGTGACGTTAGCCACTAACGAAGTTGAGCTTTGCCAAATCAAGCCAATGTTTTCCCTTTGTATAAGGCGTCACCATGCCAGATGTTCGTCTACCAAGGTCACTGATTTTGTATGTCCATCCTCTGTGCCCACTCTCCCCCTATAGGCACACTACCCCAGAGAAGTTTTACATTGAGGCTTGTGATGACGGCTCCAATGATGTACTGTCCATTGATAGGGTGTCCACAGAAATGATCCTCACTGGTAAGTTGAGTAGGCCTATATTTGTGTGTGTTATATCATCATGGCATGATACTGTCTTATGCTGACCAAGTCCATTGTATATATTTTTATTTAACTAGGCAAGTCAGTTAAGAACAAATTCTTATTTACAATGACTGCCTACCAAAAGGCCTCCTGCGGGGATTGGGGGCTGGGATTAAAAATACATGTAAATAAAAATATAGGACAAAACACGCATCATGACAAGAGATCAACACAGCACTACATAAAGAGAGACTTAAAACGACAAAATAGCATGGCAGCAACACATGACAACACAGCATGGTAGCAACACAACATGACAACGACATGGTAGCAACACAACATGGCAGCAGCACAAAACAGGGTACAAACATTATTGGGCACAGACAACAGCACAAAGGGCAAGAAGGTAGCGACAACAATACATCACACAAAGCAGCCACAACTGTAAGTAAGAGTGTCCATGATTGAGTCTTTGAATGAAGAGATTGAGATAACTGTCCAGTTTGAGTGTTTGTTGCAGCTTGTTCCAGTCGCTAGCTGCAGCGAACTGAAAGATGAGCGAATGGTGGTTTGTGATCATAAAGGAAATGAAAAAATGATGTGGCTCAGTTGGTAGAGCACTGTACTTGCAACGGCAGAGTTGTGGGTTTGATTCCCATGGAGACCAGTACAAAAAAAGTATGAAAATGTATGTACTCACTACTGTAAGTCACTCTGGATAAGCGTGTCTGCTAAATGACTAAAATGTTAAGAAAATGATGATTATTTGTCTCTGTCCCTCTAGTGAAGAAGGACATTCCTCCCCATGCGGTCACCAAGCCAATATGTGGGATCATGGGAACTATCCGTCTTGTGGCAGGTAGGTTCAATCTTGCACTCTGTCAACATGAGTCAGTTCAGACTCTCCAGTAAAATTATCCATTGAGAAGACTTTACCTGTGTATTACACACACATTTTCTCAACAGGGTGAGTGTTTACTTTAGCGACACCTGTGCCCCTCTGCCTACCCTCCCCAGGCACGTACCTCATCGTTATCACAAAGAAGAAGAAGGTGGGTGACCTGTTGGGCCATGCCGTGTGGAAAGCTATGGACTTTGACGTTATCTCTTACAAGAAGACTGTGCTGCACCTTACAGACAACCAGGTAGGGAGGTGTGAGTTGGGGCCCCAGTGCCATCCCACAAGCACCCAAGCTCAACATGACTGTGGATGATTCCTTATTAATGACAGTGGGCTGTTTTGTTGTGGATGCTGACCAGTCGAAAACCCTAGCCTGATACTCTAGGTTATTTGCTAGCTGCAGAAGTCACTTGCCTTCGCTACTGTATGTGACCAATACGAAAGCAGCATATTGGACTGAGAATGCTAGGCATCTGAGCTGACATAGATGCCATGTGTTGAATTGGCTATGGAGCCGGTCAACAACAGCCAGTGTGTCTGTAGACAGTCAAGTGTATGTGAAGGGCAAAGCTGTCTATCAGTCAGAGAGAGAGACCCCTTCTCACAGACAGAACAAGTACTGCTTTCAGACGGTATCATCATCATGTAGCTGTTACAAGAACACTCTGTTCTGTCCCCAAGTCTAGACATGTGTTTCTCTATTAGTGGGCATCTCTACGTCGGCTTCTAGTTGCAGTACTGGTGGAGGAGATGTTATTTATAGTATATATTTATAGTTTATAAGTTTAGATTCTTTGTATATATTATTTCAGAAAGATAGTGGTCATCCGATACTTTCTAACCATCGTTCCACCTAACTTCTGTTTTGCTTTCCTTCTTCAACCTTCCTCCTGACCTCTCACCTTTGACCTCTGTGCTTTCCTTCTTAAACCTGCCTCCTGACCTATCTTTGACCTCTGACCTTATCAGATGCAGGACAACAAAGCCTTCCTGTCCATGATCAACAGTGTTCTGCTCACAGACGGTTTCTACTTTGCCACAGGCTACGACCTGACCCACACTCTGCAGAGACTTGCCAACACCAGCCCTGAGTTCCAGGAGATGAGCCTGCTGGAAAGGGTGAGGGAATGAGGATATATATATATATGCATGTATTTTTGTATGTATGTATGAGGGAATAAAATAATGTAAAAACATGTTTCCATTTGGAGATTCATGAAAACACGAGTAATGTGTTTGTACTTGTGTCCTGTACAGATGCAGATATTTCCTATGCAGGGCATGTGGAAACAAGTCGAATGGTATGATAAAGATGTGGTGTTTTCTTGCCCTCGTTTTTAGGCAGATCAACGGTTTGTGTGGAATGGTCACCTTTTGAGAGAATTCATGCCACAGCCAGAGGTAAGGACAGAACTGACACATGTTAACCACTTGTGGTAAATATAAAATGAATACGCTCCAGTATAGATCTTATGATCTTTCTAAACTGCATTGTCTCTGTTCTTCTCTTGACAGCTGCACAGGTTTGCTTACCCAGTTGTCCACGGCTGTATCCTTTCATGTTTTTTTTTGTTTGTTACAAACTCCAGATGAAGACTTTTCCCACTCTTCAATTCTCATAAACAGGAAGACCTCATTACCACTTCCTGTAAGACAACATATATTGCCCATGTGAGATATGTCATTCACGGTTGTTTAGAGTGACTGAACTGTTAAACAGCACTGCAGTTTAAACCCTGTAATCTGTCATTGGTTGGAAATCTACCCTCTGTGATCAGTTGCACGTGTGCACAACACACTAGATCACATGGTCATTTTCACATTCACATTTTGCATGGGGTTTAGCGGTCTGAGTGACTGGATGTAAAGCAGCTAGTGATTCCCCCATTACTCTGGATTAGTCTTGTCATTCTTTTCCCTGAGAAAAACAGACAGACCATGTACAGTCGTGGCAAAAATGGAGAATGACACAAATATTAATTTCTACAAAGTTTTCTGCTTCAGTGTCTTTAGATATTTTTGTCAGATGTTACTATGGAATACTGAAGTATAATTACAAGCAATTCATAAGTGTTAAAGGCTTTTATTGACAACTACATGAAGTTGATGCAAAGAGTCAATATTTGCAGTGTTGACCCTTCTTTTTCAAGACCTCTGCAATTCGCCCTGGCATGCTCTCAATTAACTTCTGGGCCACATCCTGACTGATGGCAGCCCATTCTTGCATAATCAATGCTTGGAGTTTTTTTTTTTGTCCACCCGCCTCTTAAGGTCTGTGGAGTTTCCTGGCCATGGACCCAAAATATCGATGTTTTGTTCCCCGAGCCACTTAGTTATCACTTTTGCCTTTTGGCAAGGTGCTCCATTATGCTGGAAAAGGCATTGTTCGTCACCAAACTGCTCTTGGATGGTTGGGAGAAGTTGCTCTCGGAGGATGTGTTGGTACCATTCTTTATTCATGGCTGTGTTCTTAGGCAAATTGTGAGTGAGCCCAATCCCTTGGCTGAGAAGCCACCCCACACATGAATGGCCTCAGGATGCTTTACTGTTGGCATGACACAGGACTGATGGTAGCTCTCACCTTGTCTTCTCCGGACAAGCTTTTTTCCGGATGCCCCGAACAATCAGAAAGGGGATTCATCAGAGAAAATGACTTTACCACAGTCGTCAGCAGTCCAATCCCTGTACATTTTGCAGAATATCAGTCTGTCCCTGATGTTTTTTCTGGAGAGAAGTGGCTTCTTAGCTGCCCTTCTTGACACCAGGCCATCCTCCAAAAGACTTCGCCTCCCTGTGCGTGCAGATGCACTCACACCTGCCTGCTGCCATTCCTGAGCAAGCTCTGTACTGGTGGTGCCCCGATCCCGCAGCTGAATCGACTTTAGGAGACGGTCCTGGACTTTCTTGGGCGCCCTGAAGCCTTCACAACAATTGAACCGCTCTCCTTGAAGTTCTTGATGATCCGATAAGTGGTTGATTTAGGTGCAATCTTACTGGCAGCAATATCCTTGCCTGTGAAGCCCTTTTTGTGCAAAGCAATGATGACTGCACGTGTTTCCTTGCAGATAACCATGGTTGACAGAGGAAGAACAATGATTCCAAGCACCACCCTCCTTTTGAAGCTTCCAGTCTATTATTTGAACTCAATCAGCACGACAGAGTGATCTCCAGCCTTGTCCTAGTCAACACTCACACCTGTGTTAATGAGAGAATCACTGACATGATGTCAACTGGTCCTTTTGTGGCAGGGCTGAAATGCAGTGGAAATGTTTTTTGGGGATTCAGTTAATTTGCATGGCAAAATAGGGACTTTGCAATTAATTGCAATTCATCGGATCACTCTTCATGACATTCTGGAGTATATGCAAATTGCCATCATACAAACTGAGGCAGCAGACTTTGTGAAAATGTATATTTGTGTCATTCTCAACTTTTGGCCATGACTGTATGTTAATAGAAGTGAACATGTTGTTTGCTCCTTTAGCCACAAGGGGGAGCTATAGATTCAAATAGGTCGCATTATAATTGGGAAATTAGGGATATTGTATTTACAGACAATGGAAAGTGGATCCATTGACATAATATGATGGAGCCCACTTTTCTAAGCATCACAACACTCACAACACATTTTCTGAAAAGGAGGCAGAGAAAGGTTGAATTCAGAAGTTAAAGTTAGGCTTTACTGGTTAAGACCGTGTTATCCCTAACCATGTGTTGTCCAGTCATCTTTATGAAGTCCTGCTGCATCAATGGGAAGATTTTTGACTGGAACATCATCTCCAGACGGAGCTGCTTCAGGGCTGGAGTACGCTACTACGTCAGAGGTGACTGACTCATTATCTTGAAGGAGTTCCCACATATGCTGAGCACTTGTTGGCTGCTTTTCCTTCAGTCCAAACCATCTCAATTGGGTTGAGGTTTGGTGATTGTGGAGGCCAGGTCATCTGATGCAACACTCCATCACTCTCCTTCTTGGTCAAATAGCCCTTAAACAGCCTTGGGGTGTATTGGGTCATTGTGCTGTTTAAAAAAAAAAAAAATGAAAGTCCCACTAAGTGCAAACCAGATGGGATCGTGTATCGCTGCAGAATGCTGTGGTAGCCATGCTGGTTAAGTGTGACCTTGAATTCTAAATAAATCACGACAGTATCACAAGCAAAGCACTCCCACACCTCCATACTTCACGGTGGGACCCACACGTGTGGAGATCATCCATTCACCTACTCTGCGTCTCACAAAGACACAGCGGTTGGAACCAAAATTCTGAAATTTGGACTCATCAGACCAAAAGACAGATTTCCACCAGTCTAATGTCCATTGCTCGTGTTTCTTGGCCCAAGCATGTCTCCTTCTTATTGGTGTCTTTTAGTAGTGGTTTCTTTGCAGCAATTTCACCTTGAAGGCCTGATTCATGCAGTCTCCTCTGAACAGTTTACGTTGAGATGTCGGTTACTTGAGCTCTGAAGCTATTGGAAGGTGTTTTTTGCAAAATAACCATAGGACAACCACACTCTCACCAAGCTCTAAGAAACATGGTTCTCAGAACGTTATATGCTAGCTAGGTCTTCAATCAATATTTTGATAAGTGTTATCAGGTTGTTTACTGCTGGGTTGGAACAAAACCTTGCACACACACCAGCCCTTTGCAGATAATATTGGCCTGTCCACTTCTTTATATTTTTACTGTCAAACACTCCTCACTCAGACGGATCATTACATAATGTCTATTTGGTCCATCAGGCATTGACTCAGAGGGTCATGCAGCTAACTTTGTGGAGACAGAGCAGATTGTCCAGTACAACGGGGGCAAGGCTTCATTCGTACAGACCCGAGGCTCCATCCCCTTCTACTGGTCCCAAAGACCCAACCTCAAGTACAAACCAAAACCTCAGATCAGCAAAACCATTGACCATGTAAGTTACCTGTTACAATATTCATCTTTTTTATTTCATGTTCAAATGTAAAAACATTTTAATGTACAGTAGAAGTAGTCATTTAATTACAGTAGAGGTATATGATATTGAGTATTACTATACTGAGTCATAAAGTCTTTCTGACCCTTATTGTCCTGTCCTGCTTTCACAGCTGGACGGCTTCCAAAGGCATTTTGACTCGCAGATCATCATTTATGGAAAGCAAGTGATTTTAAATCTGATCGACCAGAAAGGCTCAGAGAAGCAATTGGAACAGGCCTTTGACAAAATGGTGTCCAGCTTGGGCAACTGCATGGTCAAGTAAGGACTATAGCTTTTCCCCATCATTCATTCTGATCCCACTATGCCTGTCTTCTTCTAACATCATTCATGTATTTTCTTTAGGGGTGAACATTCTGTCTAAAGCCATGTAACTCCAAATAACCCCTTAAAGAAAATGATTTAATAGGATTTTACATAACTTTTCTCCCTCTACCGTGCACCTCTAGGTACATAGCATTTGACTTCCACAAGGAATGCAGTCGGATGAGGTGGCATCGCCTGCAGATCTTAGTCGATATGGTGACAGAGATGCAGGATGAGTATGGGTAAGTATTTAGTCTGCATGGCCGGCCATGTTATTCTGGGTTTGTGTACTTCGTTTTTTGGGGGGTGTTCATCTCTGTGGTTTGCGGATTTTGTTTTGTGACAAATGTTATTGTGGAATCAAATTGTTTGATTGGTTGGTCAGGTACTTCCTGGTTGATGTCGATGGGAACGTTCTGGTGCAACAGGAAGGGATGTTCCGCAGTAACTGCATGGACTGTCTGGACCGTACCAACGTCATCCAGAGTCTGCTGGCACGGCGCTCACTGCAGTCACAGCTGGAGGTGGGAACCACCAACCAGACACTCCCAAACTGACTAGACATGTCCATTTATATATATATATATATATATGACACTCCCACTAGTTCTAGACACTCCTACCACATCCATCTAGACCACAGGTGTCAAACTCATTCCACGGAGGGCCAATTGGCAGCGGGTTCTCTCCTCCCTTGTACTTGATTGAGGAATTAAGGTCACTAATTAGTAATGAACTCTCCACACCTGGCTGTCTAGGTCTTAATTGCAAGGAAAAACCAAAAACCAGCAGACACTAGGCCCTCCATGGAATGAGTTTGACATCCCGGATCTGTACACTTCCACCACATCTAGACTCACTCTCTGTCTTTGACATAATGAGCAATGTCATGTTCCACCTCAGGGGTTTTACTGTTCAATAAAGGTGTAGACCTAGCCTCCCCTTTTACATTCTGTAAAAGCAATGGTAAAAATCTTAATGGCAAACTACATTTTATGAGGAGCTCGTCCTTTTTGACCTGACATAGACCTTTGACTTGACAAAGTCATACGTTTCACAACTACTACTTTGACTCACTTGACCCACATTTGCAAATGAGCAACAAACAGACAAAACAGAGACTGGAAAACCCAAACTCTACGTTGAAGGCCTCTGACTAAAGCTGCTGTCTCTGTGGACTGACTGGGCTGTTTAGTTATCTGACCCTATGTGGGCTGTAAAAAGATCAGGTCTCATCTCACCCAGGTACAATAAATACACCAGGTACCATTTGTGTTTTATTCAACTGTTTTAGCACTGTGGGTTAAACGGTCATTGAAACGTGTTAATAGTGTAGTAGTTTGGCTGCTGGTTGACCCACAGGGTGATGAAGGTGCAGTTGGATCAAGGTCTTTCTGGTAAACAACAGTGCTGAATCTGATGGTGACCATCTTGGTTCCGCCTTGCCCCCTGTGGTCAGGCCACTGCAGTATCTCACCACACATCTTTGTTTATCTGCAGCGACTGGGAGTTCTCCACATGGGCCAGAGGATTGAAGATCAGGCCGACTTCGAGAAGATCTACAAAAATGGTGATCCTCAGCTGAAATCTGCACACTTCCCTTCCCCTCTACCAGCACGAGCACAGCATTGTCTTCCTTATGAGATTATTCCAACACTATGGTTTAACATGATTGTTCCACCTTTTTCCACTGACTAAATCAGTTTTGTCTTTCTTCCACCCCCCTTTCCCTCTCTAACCCTTGCTCGCTGCAGCGTGGGCAGACAATGCCAATGCGTGTGCCAAGCAGTATGCTGGCACAGGGGCCTTGAAGACAGACTTCACAAGGTGAGCGAGAGGGGCTCATGTGCTTCTTGCTAATCTGGTGATTAGCAAACTAGGGCACAAGACTGGCTCTCTTCATAGAAACGCACTCCATTCCATCGGGAAGTCACTGAGTTCACCTGGCTGTAGGAGGATATTATGGATTCCAATAGAACTTGTCCATTATACAATGACAGAGAACTAGTTGTCTTTCTGCTGGCACAGTACCACCCCACACACCCATGAAGTTGGCCATGCATTATTGTCTATGAACTACATAAAAACATTGTACTGGTTTTGGTGATGAGTGTAGAATGGACTGGTGCCCTTAGAACAGGGAGCAGTAGGATGTTTTGCTAGTGATAACCAGGAAGATAACTCTGAGTAAGAGCGTGCTCCGGGAAGGGTGGAGGATGACGACGATGATTATTTGTAGTTTGTTTTGAGAGATGATTGTGACAGGGATGACTGAAGAGTTGCTCATGTCTCAGAACAGGGAAGAGGACACAATGGGGGCTGGTGATGGACGGCTGGAACTCCATGATCAGATACTACAAGAACAACTTCTCAGATGGCTTCAGACAGGTGTGTGTGTGTGTCTACTGTGCGTGTGTGCCAGTTATTAGTCATGTTTTTGTAAATGTGACTAATAAAAAATCCTTGATGTGTGTGGTAACTGATAATTGAGACGTCTCTCCTGACAATCAGGACTCTATTGATCTGTTCCTGGGTAACTATTCCATTGACGAGGCAGACATGACCACACCCCTTCACGAGACCAAAGACTGGAAGTTCCTCACGGTGAGATCTGATTGGCTAGGCCTGATCAGTGCTCTGTGCTTCTACACCTGCATTGCTTTCTGTTTGGGGTTTTAGGCTGGGTTTCTGTACAGCACTTTGTGACATCAGCTGATGTAAGAAGGGCTTTATGAATAAATTTGATTTGATATGTATACTGATTGGCTACGATATGTGTTGGTTTCAGTCACAGGAGGTAGATTGAGATTCCGTTATCTTATTTAACTCCCGTTTCCCCTCTCCCCCTCTAGTTGCCCATTATCATGGTTGTGGCATTCTCCATGTGTATCATCTGCCTCCTCATGGCTGGTAAGACAGCAGTGGACTCCCTTGTCAGTTCTGCATTGAATCCTAATAGGGGCATGGAATTTGTTTGAAAATTCTAGCTACACCTGCACCGATCTCAAGTTAGGATTTGGTCTATAAACACATTTTGCAGTACTTTATTTTACAACACTGTTTCCACTGGTACTAAACTGGTATTGACTAGGCAAGTATGTGCTATCAATGGGTACTTTTTCGGTACTTAGTTATTACCCATAGTGACCCTCAGTGTCCCCCCCTCAGGTGACACGTGGACGGAGACCCTGGCGTATGTGCTGTTCTGGGGCACAGCTAGCTTCGTTACGGCCGGCGTCATACTCTTCAACGGTCGGGAGTTTGTAGACGCGCCCAAGCTGGTCCAGAAGGAGAAGATGGACTGAATGTGTGCGTGTGGAAAGCAGCTACGCCCCACAGACTTCTCCTCTTCCACTTCATCCCACTCTTCTTCATCATCGTACCATCAGCATCAGCGGGCCTGCAGCCTGTACTGATTACTGAGCCAACGGCATGAGGAGGGTGAGGGTGGGGGGTGGGGTGAGAGAAAGGCCAGGTGTATGATGTAGAGCTGTGAAGCATACAGGGACTCTCTGCACTGGCCTGCTGCTGTCCACACCACTAAGCACATTGTTTGGGCTGGGGCTAGGGAAGATCCCTACCCTTGTCCATAGACTGACTGTATAAGCTGAAAACAGTCTGATTTTATGATACAATACCCCACTACGGTAACACAGTTACCACGCTGCACGGAATGCATATGAACTGCCACTGCTGTTGTTTCCATAGCAACCTTGACAAGGGAACTACTTTACATTTTATGTCGTTGTTTTTTGTTGATTTGTCGCCTACTAGCTACATCATGTCATATTTTCTCTGTTGGTTGCCATATTGTTTATGTCTTTGCCATGACTGGTCTATCTGAACGTAGTGTCTCAGTGTGATAGCTGACCTATTGGGTGCCAGTGGCTGTCTGTCGGCCCAGCCCAAGCCATGATCCCAAAACTAGCTCACCAATAGTCATGGAGAGAATGTGCTAGCTGGCCAATGGTTGGGGAGAGAATGTTCTAGCAAAACTCCATCCTTCCAAAACATGCTGAAATTTCAGGCGGTCTTTTCAAACACTAAAAGAGCATTTTAATTTTCACAATTTCACAGTATTATTCCAACCTTGAAATGTATATGAAACACGGGAAAATCTAGTTTTTGACTGAACTGGGCATTTTAAACAAACCATGGGGCATTGGGGATTTTAAATGCCACTTGTCCCCTATGACGATTTCTAAGTGTTTTAGTGTGTCTCTGGGTGGGAATGTGAACTGTTGCTCTCTCTTACACCATCTTTCTCTATATTATTTATCCTTTGATTATTGGCTGTTCTGTAGCACTAGCCCCAAGTCAAATTCTGCTGCCTTACCACAGGTCATTATAAGAGACGGGGTGTTTAGAAGCAGGATTGGGGCCAATCCCATTTAAATTCAGTCAATAAAATCCAATTCACAATATCATTCTCATTGAAAAGCATTGAACATGTTTAATTGGAATGGGAATTTCAGTTTACTTCCTGAATTGAAATTAAGTTGAGGCCAACCCTGTTGTATAGTGTACATAATCATTACAGGATCCCACTTCTTACCTGCTGATCTGAGAATGTTAAGAAAAAAGAATGTAATATTGTTAATATTAAATTGATTATATTGCCGCTTATGTGTCTTTCCACTTCCACTGTAGTGGTCCAAAATGACAATGAGATAGAGTACGTATGTCCTATAACTTTAAATGTAGTGGTCCAATAATACATTAGTGTATGGTTACAATGATAAAGCATAAGTCCAGTTACTATGTTTCTCAAAGCTATAATACTGAAATGGCTCACTTGCTGTAGCTATAACCCTCGGAACACATCGGATGCCATGCCAATGGACAACAGTACATTCCACTGTGCGTTATCAGCCATAAACCTATCAAATTAAAGAATCAGCCAGCATAGTGTCTCTTTCTGATCTGTGTTTTAAAACAGATGATTTAGGTGCCATGTAAGCCTAGATACAATTTACTGTAATGATTGTATGCTTGTAAGAATCATACGCAAAATTATCATGCAAATGATTGTGCTATTTAATCTGAGTAATGTTTGATCAGTTTTAGACATCTTTTTGGTTTGACTGCTTTACCAATGAAAATGGGTTGCTACTGTTGGCTCAATGCAGTATGAAGAAAACAAGCTGGCCCACAGTTTTAATTGTTTTATAGGCCTATATTATTGTCACATGTTTTTGTTTTGTTTCATTGGATTTACTTTGGGACAGTTATTTTCCAGGACATTAATTTATTGTTGTGATTTTTGTCACTTTAAACATCATTGTGTCCAAGAAATGTGTAATAAATATATCAGTCATTCTGTTCCGTTTCCTAATATTGTTCTATAAAATGTGTTATTTTACACTAAATGTAGCCTATTTATTGTCCATAGTGTTTTCTGGTTTAGTTAAGTTTTAAGTGACAATATGGAGCGTACTATTGGTACCGTAATAAGAAGCAATGTCCTTCCTTATTTCCTTTAGAGGGTAGTTTATGAACGTGTGTTGCAGTCCATATTAGCAAGAGCATTCTTTATTAAATAATGGTTCATCATTGTCTGATTTCTTTTCAGAACTTTTATACAGTATGTAAGGCTTTTATGTTCCTCATAACATTTAATAGGATCACTTCCATAGCATGTTTCAATACATTTCCATAGCATGTGTCAGCACATTTCCATAGCTTGTGTCAATACATTTCCATAGCATGTTTCAATACATTTCCATAGCATGTGTCAATACATTTCCATAGCATGTGTCAATACATTTCCATAGCATGAGTCAGTACATTTCCATAGCTTGTGTCAATACATTTCCATAGCATGTTTCAATACATTTCCATAGCATGTGTCAATACATTTCCATAGCATGAGTCAGTACATTTCCATAGCATGTGTCAGTACATTTCCATAGCCTGTGTCAGTACATTTCCATAGCATGTGTCAGTACATTTCCATAGCTTGTGTCAGTACATTTCCATAGCATGTGTCAATACATTTCCATAGCACCCCAGTACATTTCCATAGCATGTGTCAATACATTTCCATAGCATGTGTCAGTACATTTCCATAGCATGTGTCAGTACATTTCCATAGCATGTATCAGTACATTTCCATAGCATGTGTCAATACATTTCCATAGCTTGTGTCAATACATTTCCATAGCATGTTTCAATACATTTCCATAGCATGTGTCAATACATTTCCATAGCATGAGTCAGTACATTTCCATAGCATGTGTCAGTACATTTCCATAGCTTGTGTCAGTACATTTCCATAGCATGTGTCAATACATTTCCATAGCCTGTGTCAGTACATTTCCATAGCATGTGTCAGTACATTTCCATAGCTTGTGTCAGTACATTTCCATAGCATGTGTCAATACATTTCCATAGCATGTGTCAGTACATTTCCATAGCTTGTGTCAGTACATTTCCATAGCATGTGTCAATACATTTCCATAGCATGTGTCAGTAGATTTCCATAGCCTGTGTCAGTACATTTCCATAGCATGTGTCAGTACATTTCCATAGCTTGTGTCAGTACATTTCCATAGCATGTGTCAATACATTTCCATAGCACCCCAGTACATTTCCATAGCATGTGTCAATACATTTCCATAGCATGTGTCAGTACATTTCCATAGCTTGTGTCAGTACATTTCCATAGCATGTGTCAGTACATTTCCATAGCACCCCAGTACATTTCCATAGCATGTATCAGTACATTTCATAGCATGTGTCAATACATTTCCATAGCATGTGTCAATACATTTCCATAGCATGTGTCAATACATTTCCATAGCATGTGTCAGTACATTTCATAGCATGTGTCAATACATTTCCATAGCACGTGTCAGTACATTTCCATAGCATGTGTCAATACATTTCCATAGCTTGTGTCAGTACATTTCCATAGCATGTGTCAATACATTTCCATAGCACCCCAGTACATTTCCATAGCATGTGTCAGTACATTTCATAGCATGTGTCAATACATTTCCATAGCATGTGTCAGTACATTTCCATAGCATGTGTCAATACATTTCCATAGCATGTGTCAATACATTTCCATAGCTTGTGTCAGTACATTTCCATAGCATGTGTCAATACATTTCCATAGCACCTCAGTACATTTCCATAGCATGTGTCAGTACATTTCCATAGCATGAGTCAGTACATTTCCATAGCATGTGTCAGTACATTTCCATAGCATGTGTCAATACATTTCCATAGCTTGTGTCAGTACATTTCCATAGCATGTGTCAGTACTTTTCCATAGCATGTGTCAATATATTTCCATAGCTTGTGTCAGTACATTTCCATAGCTTGTGTCAGTACATTTCCATAGCATGTGTCAGTACTTTTCCATAGCATGTGTCAGTACATTTCCATAGCATGTGTCAGTACATTTCCATAGCATGTGTCAATATATTTCCATAGCTTGTGTCAGTACATTTCCATAGCATGTGTCAGTACATTTCCATAGCATGTGTCAGTACATTTCCATAGCCTGTGTCAATATATTTCCATAGCTTGTGTCAGTACATTTCCATAGCATGTGTCAATACATTTCCATAGCTTGGGTCAATACATTTACATAGCATGTTTCAATACATTTCCAAAGCATGTGTCAGTACATTTCATAGCATGTGTCAATACATTTCCATAGCATGTTTCAATACATTTCCATAGCATGTGTCAATACATTTCCATAGCATGAGTCAGTACATTTCATAGCATGTGTCAATACATTTCCATAGCATGTGTCAGTACATTTCCATAGCATGTGTCAATACATTTCCATAGCTTGTGTCAGTACATTTCCATAGCATGTGTCAGTACATTTCCATAGCATGTGTCAGTACTTTTCCATAGCATGTGTCAGTACATTTCCATAGCATGTGTCAGTACATTTCCATAGCATGTGTCAATACATTTACATAGCTTGTGTCAGTACATTTCCATAGCATGTGTCAGTACATTTCCATAGCATGTGTCAGTACATTTCCATAGCCTGTGTCAATATATTTCCATAGCTTGTGTCAGTACATTTCCATAGCATGTGTCAATACATTTCCATAGCTTGGGTCAATACATTTACATAGCATGTTTCAATACATTTCCATAGCATGTGTCAGTACATTTCCATAGCATGTGTCAATACATTTCCATAGCATGTTTCAATACATTTCCATAGCATGTGTCAATACATTTCCATAGCATGAGTCAGTACATTTCCATAGCATGTGTCAATACATTTCCATAGCATGTGTCAGTACATTTCCATAGCATGTGTCAGTACATTTCCATAGCCTGTGTCAATATATTTCCATAGCTTGTGTCAGTACATTTCCATAGCATGTGTCAATACATTTCCATAGCTTGGGTCAATACATTTACATAGCATGTTTCAATACATTTCCAAAGCATGTGTCAGTACATTTCCATAGCATGTGTCAATACATTTCCATAGCATGTTTCAATACATTTCCATAGCATGTGTCAATACATTTCATAGCATGAGTCAGTACATTTCCATAGCATGTGTCAATACATTTCCATAGCATGTGTCAGTACATTTCCATAGCATGTGTCAATACATTTCCATAGCATGTGTCAGTACATTTCCATAGCATGTTTCAATACATTTCCATAGCATGTGTCAGTACATTTCCATAGCATGTGTCAATACATTTCCATAGCTTGTGTCAGTACATTTCCATAGCATGTGTCAATACATTTCCATAGCACTCAGTACATTTCCATAGCATGTGTCAATACATTTCCATAGCACTCAGTACGTTTCCATAGCACCAGTACATTTCCATAGCATGTGTCAGTACATTTCCATAGCTTGTGTCAGTACATTTCCATAGCATGTGTCAGTACATTTCCATAGCATGTGTCAATACATTTCCATAGCATGAGTCAGTACATTTCCATAGCATGTGTCAGTACATTTCCATAGCATGTGTCAATACATTTCATAGCTTGTGTCAGTACATTTCCATAGCATGTGTCAGTACTTTTCCATAGCATGTGTCAATATATTTCCATAGCTTGTGTCAGTACATTTCCATAGCTTGTGTCAGTACATTTCCATAGCATGTGTCAGTACATTTCCATAGCATGTGTCAGTACATTTCCATAGCATGTGTCAGTACATTTCCATAGCATGTGTCAATATATTTCCATAGCTTGTGTCAGTACATTTCCATAGCATGTGTCAGTACATTTCCATAGCATGTGTCAGTACATTTCATAGCCTGTGTCAATATATTTCCATAGCTTGTGTCAGTACATTTCCATAGCATGTGTCAATACATTTCCATAGCTTGGGTCAATACATTTACATAGCATGTTTCAATACATTTCCATAGCATGTGTCAGTACATTTCCATAGCATGTGTCAATACATTTCCATAGCATGTTTCAATACATTTCCATAGCATGTGTCAATACATTTCCATAGCATGAGTCAGTACATTTCCATAGCATGTGTCAATACATTTCCATAGCATGTGTCAGTACATTTCCATAGCATGTGTCAATATATTTCCATAGCTTGTGTCAGTACATTTCCATAGCTTGTGTCAGTACATTTCCATAGCATGTGTCAGTACTTTTCCATAGCATGTGTCAGTACATTTCCATAGCATGTGTCAGTACATTTCCATAGCATGTGTCAATATATTTCCATAGCTTGTGTCAGTACATTTCCATAGCATGTGTCAGTACATTTCCATAGCATGTGTCAGTACATTTCCATAGCCTGTGTCAATATATTTCCATAGCTTGTGTCAGTACATTTCCATAGCATGTGTCAATACATTTCCATAGCTTGGGTCAATACATTTACATAGCATGTTTCAATACATTTCCAAAGCATGTGTCAGTACATTTCCATAGCATGTGTCAATACATTTCATAGCATGTTTCAATACATTTCCATAGCATGTGTCAATACATTTCCATAGCATGAGTCAGTACATTTCCATAGCATGTGTCAATACATTTCCATAGCATGTGTCAGTACATTTCCATAGCATGTGTCAGTACATTTCCATAGCCTGTGTCAATACATTTCCATAGCTTGTGTCAGTACATTTCCATAGCATGTGTCAATACATTTCCATAGCTTGGGTCAATACATTTACATAGCATGTTTCAATACATTTCCAAAGCATGTGTCAGTACATTTCCATAGCATGTGTCAATACATTTCCATAGCATGTTTCAATACATTTCCATAGCATGTGTCAATACATTTCCATAGCATGAGTCAGTACATTTCCATAGCATGTGTCAATACATTTCCATAGCATGTGTCAGTACATTTCCATAGCATGTGTCAGTACATTTCCATAGCATGTGTCAGTACATTTCCATAGCATGTTTCAATACATTTCCATAGCATGTGTCAGTACATTTCCATAGCATGTGTCAATACATTTCCATAGCTTGTGTCAGTACATTTCCATAGCATGTGTCAATACATTTCCATAGCACTCCATGTACATTTCATAGCATGTGTCAATACATTTCCATAGCACTCAGTACGTCATCAGTAGCATTTCATAGCACTCCAGTACATTTCCATAGCTTGTGTCAGTACATTTCCATAGCATGTGTCAGTACATTTACAGTACATGTGTCAATACATTTCATAGCATGTGTCAGTACATTTCCATAGCATGTGTCAGTACATTATAGCCTGTGTCAATATATTTCCATAGCTTGTGTCAGTACATTTCCATAGCATGTGTCAATACATTTCATAGCATAGCATGCATGTCAATACATTTCATAGCATGTGTCAGTACATTTCCATAGCATGTGTCAGTACATTTCATAGTTTAGTACATTTATAGTATGTCAATACATTTCCATAGCATGAGTCAGTACATTTCCATAGCATGTGTCAATACATTTCATAGCATGTGTCAGTACATTTCCATAGCATGTGTCAATACATTTCCATAGTATGTGTCAGTACATTTCCATAGCATGTGTCAATACATTTCCATAGCATGTGTCAGTACATTTCATAGCATGTGTCAATACATTTCCATAGCATGTGTCAGTACATTTCCATAGCATGTGTCAATACATTTCCATAGCATGTGTCAGTACATTTCCATAGCATGTGTCAATACATTTCCATAGCATGTCAGTACATTTCATAGCCTGTGTCAATACATTTCCATAGCATGTGTCAGTACATTTCCATAGTCAGTACATTTCCATAGCTATGTGTCAGTACATTTCCATAGCATGTGTGTCAGTACATTTCATAGCATGTGTCAGTACATTTCCATAGCATGTGTCAATACATTTCATAGCATGTGTCAATACATTTCCATAGCATATACATTTCCATAGCATATGTCAGTACATTTCCATAGCATGTGTCAATACATTTCCATAGTATGTCAGTACATTTCCATAGCATGTGTCAGTACATTTCCATAGCATGTGTCAATACATTTCCATAGCTATGTGTCAGTACATTTCCATAGCATGTGTCAGTACATTTCCATAGCATGTGTCAATACATTTCCATAGCATGTGTCAATACATTTCCATAGCATGTGTCAATACATTTCCATAGCATGTGTCAGTACATTTCCATAGCATGTGTCAATACATTTCCATAGCATGTGTCAGTACATTTCCATAGCATGTGTCAGTACATTTCCATAGTATGTGTCAGTACATTTCCATAGCATGTGTCAATACATTTCCATAGCTTGTGTCAGTACATTTCCATAGCATGTGTCAATACATTTCCATAGCATGTGTCAGTACATTTCCATAGCATGTGTCAGTACATTTCCATAGCATGTGTCAGTACATTCCATAGCTTGTGTCAGTACATTTCCATAGCATGTGTCAATACATTTCCATAGCTAGCATTTCATAGCATGTGTCAATACATTTCCATAGCATGTGTCAGTACATTTCCATAGCATGTGTCAGTACATTTCCATAGCATGTGTCAGTACATTTCCATAGCATGTGTCAGTACATTTCCATAGCATGTGTCAGTACATTTCCATAGCATGTGTCAGTACATTTCCATAGCATGTGTCAATACATTTCCATAGTATGTGTCAATACATTTCCATAGCATGTGTCAATACATTTCCATAGCATGTGTCAGTACATTTCCATAGCATGTGTCAATACATTTCCATAGCAGTACATTTCATAGTATGTGTCAATACATTTCCATAGCATGTGTCAGTACATTTCCATAGCATGTGTCAATACATTTCCATACATTTCATAGCATGTGTCAGTACATTTCCATAGCATGTGTCAATACATTTCCATAGCATGTGTCAGTACATTTCCATAGCATGTGTCAGTACATTTCCATAGCATGTGTCAATACATTTCCATAGCTTGTGTCAGTACATTTCCATAGCATGTGTCAATACATTTCCATAGCATGTGTCAGTACATTTCCATAGCATGTGTCAGTACATTTCCATAGCATGTGTCAGTACATTTCCATAGCATGTGTCAATACATTTCCATAGCATGTGTCAATACATTTCCATAGCATGTGTCAGTACATTTCATAGCATGTGTCAGTACATTTCCATAGCATGTGTCAATACATTTCCATAGCTTGTGTCAGTACATTTCCATAGCATGTGTCAGTACATTTCCATA
Source organism: Brachymystax lenok tsinlingensis (assembly GCA_030435695.1). Lineage (NCBI taxonomy): Eukaryota > Metazoa > Chordata > Actinopteri > Salmoniformes > Salmonidae > Brachymystax > Brachymystax lenok. The sequence goes on from CM059789.1 coordinate 46,786,542, forward strand.
GCATGTGTCAGTACATTTCCATAGCATGTGTCAGTACATTTCCATAGCATGTGTCAATACATTTCCATAGCATGTGTCAATACATTTCCATAGCATGTGTCAGTACATTTCCATAGCATGTGTCAGTACATTTCCATAGCATGTCAATACATTTCCATAGCTTGTGTCAGTACATTTCCATAGCATGTGTCAGTACATTTCCATAGCATGTGTCAATACATTTCCATAGCATGTGTCAGTACATTTCCATAGCATGTGTCAGTACATTTCCATAGCATGTGTCAATACATTTCCATAGCATGTGTCAATACATTTCCATAGCATGTGTCAATACATTTCCATAGCATGATGTCAGTACATTTCATAGCATGTGTCAATACATTTCCATAGCATGTGTCAGTACATTTCATAGCATGTGTCAATACATTTCCATAGCATGTGTCAGTACATTTCCATAGTATGTCAGTACATTTCCATAGCATGTGTCAGTACATTTCCATAGCATGTGTCAGTACATTTCCATAGCATGTGTCAATACATTTATAGTATTCATACATTTCCATAGTCAGTACATTTCATAGTATGTCAATACATTTCATAGCTGTGTCAGTACATTTCCATAGCATGTGTCAATACATTTCCATAGCATGTGTCAATACATTTCCATAGCATGTGTGTCAGTACATTTCCATAGCATGTGTCAATACATTTCCATAGCATGTGTCAGTACATTTCCATAGCTTGTGTCAGTACATTTCCATAGCATGTGTCAATACATTTCCATAGCATGTGTCAGTACATTTCCATAGCATGTGTCAGTACATTTCCATAGCATGTGTCAATACATTTCCATAGCATGTGTCAGTACATTTCCATAGCATGTGTCAATACATTTCCATAGCATGTGTCAGTACATTTCCATAGCATGTGTCAGTACATTTCCATAGCTTGTGTCAGTACATTTCCATAGCATGTGTCAATACATTTCCATAGCTTGTGTCAATACATTTTACATTTCATAGCATGTGTCAATACATTTCATAGCATGTGTCAATACATTTCATAGCTTAGTCAGTACATTTATAGCATGTGTCAATACATTTCCATAGCATGTCAGTACATTTCATAGCATGTGTCAGTACATTTCCATAGTATGTGTCAATACATTTCCATAGCATGTGTCAGTACATTTCCATAGCATGTGTCAATACATTTCCATAGCATGTGTCAATACATTTCCATAGCATGTGTCAGTACATTTCCATAGCATGTGTCAATACATTTCCATAGCTTGTGTCAGTACATTTCCATAGCATGTGTCAGTACATTTCCATAGCATGTGTCAGTACATTTCCATAGCATGTGTCAGTACATTTCCATAGCATGTGTCAATACATTTCCATAGCTTGTGTCAGTACATTTCCATAGCATGTGTCAGTACATTTCCATAGCATGTGTCAATACATTTCATAGCTTGTGTCAATACATTTCCATAGCATGTGTCAGTACATTTCCATAGCATGTGTCAATACATTTCCATAGCATGTGTCAGTACATTTCCATAGCATGTGTCAGTACATTTCCATAGCATGTGTCAGTACATTTCCATAGCATGTGTCAATACATTTCCATAGCTTGTGTCAGTACATTTCCATAGCATGTGTCAATACATTTCCATAGCATGTGTCAGTACATTTCCATAGCATGTGTCAATACATTTCCATAGCTTGTGTCAGTACATTTCCATAGCATGTGTCAATACATTTCCATAGCTTGTGTCAGTACATTTCCATAGCATGTGTCAATACATTTCCATAGCATGTGTCAGTACATTTCCATAGCATGTGTCAATACATTTCCATAGCATGTGTCAATACATTTCCATAGCATGTGTCAATACATTTCCATAGCATGTGTCAGTACATTTCCATAGCATGTGTCAGTACATTTCATAGCATGTGTCAATACATTTCCATAGCATGTGTCAGTACATTTCCATAGCATGTGTCAGTACATTTCATAGCATGTGTCAGTACATTTCCATAGCATGTGTCAATACATTTCATAGCATTAGTGTCAGTACATTTCCATAGCATGTGTCAATACATTTCATAGCTTGTGTCAGTACATTTCCATAGCATGTGTCAATACATTTCCATAGCATGTGTCAGTACATTTCCATAGCATGTGTCAATACATTTCCATAGCATGTGTCAGTACATTTCCATAGCATGTGTCAATACATTTCCATAGCATGTGTCAGTACATTTCCATAGCATGTGTCAATACATTTCCATAGCATGTGTCAGTACATTTCCATAGCATGTGTCAATACATTTCCATAGCTTGTGTCAGTACATTTCCATAGCATGTGTCAATACATTTCCATAGCTTGTGTCACAGTACATTTCATAGCATGTGTCAATACATTTCCATAGCATGTGTCAGTACATTTCATAGCATGTGTCACAGTACATTTCCATAGCATGTGTCAGTACATTTCCATAGCATGTGTCAGTACATTTCCATAGCATGTGTCAGTACATTTCCATAGCATGTGTCAATACATTTCCATAGCATGTGTCAATACATTTCCATAGCATGTGTCAATACATTTCCATAGCATGAGTCAGTACATTTCCATAGCATATGTCAGTACATTTCCATAGCATGTGTCAGTACATTTCCATAGCATGTGTCAATACATTTCATAGCATGTGTCAGTACATTTCATAGCATGTGTCAATATATTTCCATAGCACCTCAATACATTTCCATAGCATGTGTCAATACATTTCCATAGCTTGTGTCAGTACATTTCCATAGCATGTGTCAGTACATTTCCATAGCATGTGTCAATACATTTCCATAGCATGTGTCAGTACATTTCCATAGCATGTGTCAGTACATTTCCATAGCATGTGTCAATACATTTCCATAGCATGTGTCAGTACATTTCCATAGCATGTGTCAATACATTTCCATAGCATGTGTCAATACATTTCCATAGCTTGTGTCAGTACATTTCCATAGCATGTGTCAATACATTTCCATAGCACTCAGTACATTTCCATAGCATGTGTCAGTACATTTCCATAGCATGAGTCAGTACATTTCCATAGCATGTGTCAGTACATTTCCATAGCATGTGTCAATACATTTCCATAGCTTGTGTCAGTACATTTCCATAGCATGTGTCAGTACATTTCCATAGCATGTGTCAATATATTTCCATAGCTTGTGTCAGTACATTTCCATAGCATGTGTGTCAGTACATTTCCATAGCATGTGTCAGTACTTTTCCATAGCATGTGTCAGTACATTTCCATAGCATGTGTCAGTACATTTCCATAGCATGTGTCAATATATTTCCATAGCTTGTGTCAGTACATTTCCATAGCATGTGTCAGTACATTTCCATAGCATGTGTCAGTACATTTCATAGCCTGTGTCAATATATTTCCATAGCTTGTGTCAGTACATTTCATAGCATGTGTCAATACATTTCCATAGCTTGGGTCAATACATTTCCATAGCATGTGTCAATACATTTCCATAGCATGTGTCAGTACATTTCCATAGCATGTGTCAATACATTTCCATAGCATGTGTCAGTACATTTCCATAGCATGTGTCAATACATTTCCATAGCATGAGTCAGTACATTTCCATAGCATGTGTCAATACATTTCCATAGCATGTGTCAGTACATTTCCATAGCATGTGTCAATACATTTCCATAGCATGTGTCAGTACATTTCCATAGCATGTGTCAATACATTTCCATAGCATGTGTCAGTGCTTTTCCATAGCATGTGTCAATACATTTCCATAGCTTGTGTCAGTACATTTCCATAGCATGTGTCAATACATTTCCATAGCATGTGTCAGTACATTTCCATAGCATGTTTCAATACATTTCCATAGCATGTGTCAGTGCATTTCCATAGCATGTGTCAGTACATTTCCATAGCATGTGTCAGTACATTTCCATAGCATGTGTCAATACATTTCCATAGCATGTGTCAGTACATTTCCATAGCATGTGTCAATACATTTCCATAGCATGTGTCAGTACATTTCATAGCATGTGTCAATACATTTCCATAGCATGTGTCAATACATTTCCATAGCATGTGTCAGTACATTTCCATAGCATGTGTCAGTACATTTCCATAGCATGTGTCAGTACATTTCCATAGCATGTGTCAGTACATTTCCATAGCATGTGTCAATACATTTCCATAGCATGTGTCAGTACATTTCCATAGCATGTGTCAATACATTTCCATAGCATGTGTCAATACATTTCCATAGCATGTGTCAGTACATTTCCATAGCATGTGTCAGTACATTTCCATAGCATGTGTCAGTACATTTCCATAGCATGTGTCAGTACATTTCCATAGCATGTGTCAGTACATTTCCATAGCATGTGTCAGTACATTTCCATAGCTTGTGTCAGTACATTTCCATAGCATGTGTCAGTACATTTCCATAGCATGTGTCAATACATTTCCATAGCATGTGTCAGTACATTTCCATAGCATGTGTCAGTACATTTCCATAGCATGTGTCAGTACATTTCCATAGCATGTGTCAGTACATTTCCATAGCATGTGTCAGTACATTTCCATAGCATGTGTCAATACATTTCCATAGCATGTGTCAGTACATTTCCATAGCATGTGTCAATACATTTCCATAGCATGTGTCAGTACATTTCCATAGCATGTGTCAATACATTTCCATAGCATGTGTCAGTACATTTCCATAGCATGTGTCAATACATTTCCATAGCATGTGTCAGTACATTTCCATAGCATGTGTCAATACATTTCCATAGCATGTGTCAGTACATTTCCATAGCATGTGTCAATACATTTCCATAGCATGTGTCAATACATTTCCATAGCATGTGTCAATACATTTCCATAGCATTGTGTCAGTACATTTCCATAGCATGTGTCAATACATTTCCATAGCATGTGTCAGTACATTTCCATAGCATGTGTCAATACATTTCCATAGCATGTGTCAGTACATTTCCATAGCATGTGTCAATACATTTCCATAGCATGTGTCAGTACATTTCCATAGCATGTGTCAATACATTTCCATAGCTTGTGTCAGTACATTTCCATAGCATGTGTCAATACATTTCCATAGCATGTGTCAGTACATTTCCATAGCATGTGTCAATACATTTCCATAGCACTCCAGTACATTTCCATAGCATGTGTCAGTACATTTCCATAGCATGTGTCCAGTACATTTCCATAGCTTGTGTCAGTACATTTCCATAGCATGTGTCAGTACATTTCCATAGCATGTGTCAATACATTTCCATAGCATGTGTCAATACATTTCCATAGCATGTGTCAATACATTTCCATAGCATGTCAGTACATTTCCATAGCATGTGTCAGTACATTTCCATAGCATGTGTCAGTACATTTCCATAGCATGTCAATACATTTCCATAGCTTGTGTCAGTACATTTCCATAGCATGTGTCAATACATTTCCATAGCATGTGTCAGTACATTTCCATAGCATGTGTCAGTACATTTCCATAGCATGTGTCAATACATTTCCATAGCATGTGTCAGTACATTTCCATAGCATGTGTCAATACATTTCCATAGCATGTGTCAGTACATTTCCATAGCATGTGTCAATACATTTCCATAGCATGTGTCAGTACATTTCCATAGCATGTGTCAGTACATTTCCATAGCATGTGTCAATACATTTCCATAGCATGTGTCAGTACATTTCCATAGCATGTGTCAATACATTTCCATAGCATGTGTCAATACATTTCATAGTACATTTCCATAGCATGTGTCAATACATTTCCATAGCATGTGTCAGTACATTTCCATAGCATGTGTCAGTACATTTCCATAGCATGTGTCAATACATTTCCATAGCATGTCAGTACATTTCCATAGTACATTTCCATAGCATGTGTCAGTACATTTCCATAGCTTGTGTCAGTACATTTCCATAGCATGTGTCAGTACATTTCCATAGCATGTGTCAGTACATTTCCATAGCATGTGTCAGTACATTTCCATAGCATGTGTCAATACATTTCCATAGCATGTGTCAATACATTTCCATAGCATGTGTCAATACATTTCCATAGCATGTGTCAGTACATTTCCATAGCATGTGTCAATACATTTCCATAGCATGTGTCAGTACATTTCCATAGCATGTGTCAATACATTTCCATAGCATGTGTCAGTACATTTCCATAGCATGTGTCAATACATTTCCATAGCATGTGTCAGTACATTTCCATAGCATGTGTCAGTACATTTCCATAGCATGTGTCAGTACATTTCCATAGCATGTGTCAGTACATTTCCATAGCATGTGTCAATACATTTCCATAGCATGTGTCAATACATTTCCATAGCTTGTGTCAGTACATTTCCATAGCATGTGTCAATACATTTCCATAGCATGTGTCAGTACATTTCCATAGCATGTGTCAGTACATTTCCATAGCATGTGTCAGTACATTTCCATAGCATGTGTCAGTACATTTCCATAGCATGTGTCAATACATTTCCATAGCATGTGTCAGTACATTTCCATAGCATGTGTCAGTACATTTCCATAGCATGTGTCAATACATTTCCATAGCATGTGTCAGTACATTTCCATAGCTTGTGTCAGTACATTTCCATAGCATGTGTCAATACATTTCCATAGCATGTGTCAGTACATTTCCATAGCATGTGTCAGTACATTTCCATAGCATGTGTCAGTACATTTCCATAGCATGTGTCAGTACATTTCCATAGCATGTGTCAATACATTTCCATAGCATGTTTCAATACATTTCCATAGCATGTGTCAGTACATTTCCATAGCATGTGTCAATACATTTCCATAGCATGTGTCAGTACATTTCCATAGCATGTGTCAATACATTTCCATAGCATGTGTCAATACATTTCCATAGCATGTGTCAGTACATTTCCATAGCATGTAGTCAGTACATTTCCATAGCATGTGTCAGTACATTTCCATAGCATGTGTCAGTACATTTCCATAGCATGTGTCAGTACATTTCCATAGCATGTGTCAATACATTTCCATAGCATGTGTCAATACATTTCATAGCATGTGTCAATACATTTCCATAGCATGTGTCAGTACATTTCCATAGCATGTGTCAGTACATTTCCATAGCATGTGTCAGTACATTTCCATAGCATGTGTCAATACATTTCCATAGCTTGTGTCAGTACATTTCCATAGCATGTGTCAATACATTTCCATAGCATGTGTCAGTACATTTCCATAGCATGTGTCAATACATTTCCATAGCATGTGTCAGTACATTTCCATAGCATGTGTCAGTACATTTCCATAGCATGTGTCAGTACATTTCCATAGCATGTGTCAGTACATTTCCATAGCATGTGTCAATACATTTCCATAGCATGTGTCAATACATTTCCATAGCTTGTGTCAGTACATTTCCATAGCATGTGTCAATACATTTCATAGTACATTTTCCATAGCATGTGTCAGTACATTTCCATAGCATGTGTCAGTACATTTCCATAGCATGTGTCAGTACATTTCCATAGCATGTGTCAATACATTTCCATAGCATGTGTCAGTACATTTCCATAGCATGTGTCAGTACATTTCCATAGCATGTGTCAGTACATTTCCATAGCATGTGTCAATATATTTCCATAGCTTGTGTCAGTACATTTCCATAGCATGTGTCAATACATTTCCATAGCATGTGTCAATACATTTCCATAGCATGTTTCAATACATTTCCATAGCATGTGTCAGTACATTTCCATAGCATGTGTCAATACATTTCCATAGCATGTGTCAGTACATTTCCATAGCATGTGTCAATACATTTCCATAGCATGTGTCAGTACATTTCCATAGCATGTGTCAATACATTTCCATAGCATGTGTCAGTACATTTCCATAGCATGTGTCAATACATTTCCATAGCATGTGTCAGTACATTTCCATAGCATGTGTCAGTACATTTCCATAGCATGTGTCAGTACATTTCCATAGCATGTGTCAATACATTTCCATAGCTTGTGTCAGTACATTTCCATAGCATGTGTCAATACATTTCCATAGCACTCCAGTACATTTCCATAGCATGTGTCAATACATTTCCATAGCATGTGTCAGTACATTTCATAGCATGTGTCAGTACATTTCCATAGCATGTCATACATTTCATAGCATGTGTCAGTACATTTCCATAGCATGTGTCATCAGTACATTTCCATAGCATGTCAGTACATTTCCATAGCATGTGTCACATTTCCATAGTACAGTACATTTCCATAGCATGTGTCAGTACATTTCCATAGCATGTGTCAATACATTTCATAGCATGTGTCAGTACATTTCCATAGCATTTCCATAGCATGTGTCAATACATTTCCATAGCATAGTGTGTCAGTACATTTCCATAGCTTGTGTCAATACATTTCCATAGCATGTGTCAGTACATTTCCATAGCATGTGTCAATACATTTCCATAGCATGTGTCAGTACATTTCCATAGCATGTGTCAGTACATTTCCATAGCACAGTACATTTCCATAGCATGTGTCAATACATTTCCATAGCATGTGTCAATACATTTCCATAGCATGTGTAATACATTTCCATAGCATGTGTCAATACATTTCCATAGCATGTGTCAGTACATTTCCATAGCTTGTGTCAGTACATTTCCATAGCATGTGTCAATACATTTCCATAGCACCCAGTACATTTCCATAGCATGTGTCAGTACATTTCCATAGCATGAGTCAGTACATTTCCATAGCATGTGTCAATTACATTTCCATAGCATGTGTCAATACATTTCCATAGCTTGTGTCAGTACATTTCCATAGCATGTGTCAGTACTTTTCCATAGCATGTGTCAATATATTTCCATAGCTTGTGTCAGTACATTTCCATAGCTTGTGTCAGTACATTTCCATAGCATGTGTCAGTACTTTTCCATAGCATGTGTCAGTACATTTCCATAGCATGTGTCAGTACATTTCCATAGCATGTGTCAATATATTTCCATAGCTTGTGTCAGTACATTTCCATAGCATGTGTCAGTACATTTCCATAGCATGTGTCAGTACATTTCCATAGCCTGTGTCAATATATTTCCATAGCTTGTGTCAGTACATTTCCATAGCATGTGTCAATACATTTCCATAGCTTGGGTCAATACATTTACATAGCATGTTTCAATACATTTCCATAGCATGTGTCAGTACATTTCCATAGCATGTGTCAATACATTTCCATAGCATGTTTCAATACATTTCCATAGCATGTGTCAATACATTTCCATAGCATGTGTCAGTACATTTCCATAGCATGTGTCAGTACATTTCCATAGCCTGTGTCAATATATTTCCATAGCATGTGTCAATACATTTCCATAGCATGTGTCAATACATTTCCATAGCATGTGTCAATACATTTCCATAGCATGTGTCAGTACATTTCCATAGCATGTGTCAGTACATTTCATAGCATGTGTCAATACATTTCCATAGCATGTTTCAATACATTTCCATAGCATGTGTCAATACATTTCCATAGCATGTGTCAATACATTTCCATAGCATGTGTCAATACATTTCCATAGCATGTGTCAGTACATTTCATAGCATGTGTCAATACATTTCCATAGCATGTGTCAGTACATTTCCATAGCATGTGTCAATACATTTCCATAGCATGTGTCCAGTACATTTCCATAGCATGTGTCAATACATTTCCATAGCTTGTGTCAGTACATTTCCATAGCATGTGTCAATACATTTCCATAGCACTCCAGTACATTTCCATAGCATGTGTCAATACATTTCCATAGCATGTGTCAGTACATTTCTATAGCATGTGTCAGTACATTTCCATAGCATGTGTCCAGTACATTTCCATAGCTTGTGTCAGTACATTTCCATAGCATGTGTCAGTACATTTCCATAGCATGTGTCAGTACATTTCCATAGCATGTGTCAATACATTTCCATAGCATGTGTCAATACATTTCCATTGCATGTGTCAGTACATTTCCATAGCATGTGTCAGTACATTTCCATAGCATGTGTCAGTACATTTCCATAGCATGTGTCAATACATTTCCATAGCATGTGTCAGTACATTTCCATAGCATGTGTCAATACATTTCCATAGCATGTGTCAGTACATTTCCATAGCATGTGTCAGTACATTTCCATAGCATGTGTCAATACATTTCCATAGCATGTGTCAGTACATTTCCATAGCATGTGTCAATACATTTCCATAGCATGTGTCAGTACATTTCCATAGCATGTGTCAATACATTTCCATAGCATGTGTCAGTACATTTCCATAGCATGTGTCAGTACATTTCCATAGCCTGTGTCAGTACATTTCCATAGCATGTGTCAGTACATTTCCATAGCTTGTGTCAGTACATTTCCATAGCATGTGTCAATACATTTCCATAGCATGTGTCAGTACATTTCCATAGCATGTGTCAGTACATTTCCATAGCATGTGTCAGTACATTCCCATAGCTTGTGTCAGTACATTTCCATAGCATGTGTCAATACATTTCCATAGCACCCCAGTACATTTCCATAGCATGTGTCAATACATTTCCATAGCATGTGTCAGTACATTTCCATAGCATGTGTCAGTACATTTCCATAGCACCCCAGTACATTTCCATAGCATGTATCAGTACATTTCCATAGCATGTGTCAATACATTTCCATAGCATGTGTCAATACATTTCCATAGCATGTGTCAATACATTTCCATAGCATGTGTCTGTACATTTCCATAGCATGTGTCAATACATTTCCATAGCGTGTCAGTACATTTCCATAGCATGTGTCAATACATTTCCATAGCTTGTGTCAGTACATTTCCATAGCATGTGTCAATACATTTCCATAGCACCCAGTACATTTCCATAGCATGTGTCAGTACATTTCCATAGCATGTGTCAATACATTTCCATAGCATGTGTCAGTACATTTCCATAGCATGTGTCAATACATTTCCATAGCATGTGTCAATACATTTCCATAGCTTGTGTCAGTACATTTCCATAGCATGTGTCAATACATTTCCATAGCACCCCAGTACATTTCCATAGCATGTGTCAGTACATTTCCATAGCATGAGTCAGTACATTTCCATAGCATGTGTCAGTACATTTCCATAGCATGTGTCAATACATTTCCATAGCTTGTGTCAGTACATTTCCATAGCATGTGTCAGTGCTTTTCCATAGCATGTGTCAATATATTTCCATAGCTTGTGTCAGTACATTTCCATAGCTTGTGTCAGTACATTTCCATAGCATGTGTCAGTACTTTTCCATAGCATGTGTCAGTACATTTCCATAGCATGTGTCAATACATTTCCATAGCATGTGTCAGTACATTTCCATAGCATGTGTCAATACATTTCCATAGCATGTGTCAGTACATTTCCATAGCATGTTTCAATACATTTCCATAGCATGTGTCAGTACATTTCCATAGCATGTGTCAATACATTTCCATAGCTTGTGTCAGTACATTTCCATAGCATGTGTCAATACATTTCCATAGCACTCCAGTACATTTCCATAGCATGTGTCAATACATTTCCATAGCACTCCAGTACGTTTCCATAGCACTCCAGTACATTTCCATAGCACTCCAGTACATTTCCATAGCTTGTGTCAGTACATTTCCATAGCATGTGTCAGTACATTTCCATAGCATGTGTCAATACATTTCCATAGCATGTTTCAATACATTTCCATAGCATGTGTCAATACATTTCCATTGCATGAGTCAGTACATTTCCATAGCATATGTCAGTACATTTCCATAGCATGTGTCAGTACATTTCCATAGCATGTCAATACATTTCCATAGCTTGTGTCAGTACATTTCCATAGCATGTGTCAATATATTTCCATAGCACCCCAGTACATTTCCATAGCATGTGTCAATATATTTCCATAGCTTGTGTCAGTACATTTCCATAGCATGTGTCAGTACATTTCCATAGCATGTGTCAATACATTTCCATAGCATGAGTCAGTACATTTCCATAGCATGTGTCAGTACATTTCCATAGCATGTGTCAATACATTTCCATAGCATGTGTCAGTACATTTCCATAGCATGTGTCAATACATTTCCATAGCATGTGTCAATACATTTCCATAGCTTGTGTCAGTACATTTCCATAGCATGTGTCAATACATTTCCATAGCACCCCAGTACATTTCCATAGCATGTGTCAGTACATTTCCATAGCATGAGTCAGTACATTTCCATAGCATGTGTCAGTACATTTCCATAGCATGTGTCAATACATTTCCATAGCTTGTGTCAGTACATTTCCATAGCATGTGTCAGTACTTTTCCATAGCATGTGTCAATATATTTCCATAGCTTGTGTCAGTACATTTCCATAGCTTGTGTCAGTACATTTCCATAGCATGTGTCAGTACTTTTCCATAGCATGTGTCAGTACATTTCCATAGCATGTGTCAGTACATTTCCATAGCATGTGTCAATATATTTCCATAGCTTGTGTCAGTACATTTCCATAGCATGTGTCAGTACATTTCCATAGCATGTGTCAGTACATTTCCATAGCCTGTGTCAATATATTTCCATAGCTTGTGTCAGTACATTTCCATAGCATGTGTCAATACATTTCCATAGCTTGGGTCAATACATTTACATAGCATGTTTCAATACATTTCCATAGCATGTGTCAGTACATTTCCATAGCATGTGTCAATACATTTCCATAGCATGTTTCAATACATTTCCATAGCATGTGTCAATACATTTCCATAGCATGAGTCAGTACATTTCCATAGCATGTGTCAATACATTTCCATAGCATGTGTCAGTACATTTCCATAGCATGTGTCAATACATTTCCATAGCATGTGTCAGTACATTTCCATAGCATGTTTCAATACATTTCCATAGCATGTGTCAGTACATTTCATAGCATGTGTCAATACATTTCCATAGCTTGTGTCAGTACATTTCCATAGCATGTGTCAATACATTTCCATAGCACTCCAGTACATTTCCATAGCATGTGTCAATACATTTCCATAGCACTCAGTACGTTTCCATAGCACTCAGTACATTTCCATAGCACTCAGTACATTTCCATAGCTTGTGTCAGTACATTTCCATAGCATGTGTCAGTACATTTCCATAGCATGTGTCAATACATTTCCATAGCATGTTTCAATACATTTTCATAGCATGTGTCAATACATTTCCATTGCATGAGTCAGTACATTTCCATAGCATATGTCAGTACATTTCCATAGCATGTGTCAGTACATTTCCATAGCATGTCAATACATTTCCATAGCTTGTGTCAGTACATTTCCATAGCATGTGTCAATACATTTCCATAGCACCCCAGTACATTTCCATAGCATGTGTCAGTACATTTCCATAGCATGTGTCAATACATTTCCATAGCATGTGTCCGTACATTTCCATAGCATGTGTCAATACATTTCCATAGCATGTGTCAGTACATTTCCATAGCATGTGTCAATACATTCCCATAGCATGTGTCAGTGCATTTCCATAGCATGTGTCAGTACATTTCCATAGCCTGTGTCAGTACATTTCCATAGCATGTGTCAGTACATTTCCATAGCTTGTGTCAGTACATTTCCATAGCATGTGTCAATACATTTCCATAGCATGTGTCAGTACATTTCCATAGCCTGTGTCAGTACATTTCCATAGCATGTGTCAGTACATTCCCATAGCTTGTGTCAGTACATTTCCATAGCATGTGTCAATACATTTCCATAGCACCCCAGTACATTTCCATAGCATGTGTCAATACATTTCCATAGCATGTGTCAGTACATTTCCATAGCTTGTGTCAGTACATTTCCATAGCATGTGTCAGTACATTTCCATAGCATGTATCAGTACATTTCCATAGCATGTGTCAGTACATTTCCATAGCATGTGTCAATACATTTCATAGCATGTGTCAATACATTTCCATAGCATGTGTCAGTACATTTCCATAGCATGTGTCAATACATTTCCATAGCATGTGTCAGTACATTTCCATAGCATGTGTCAATACATTTCCATAGCTTGTGTCAGTACATACATTTCCATAGCATGTGTCAATACATTTCCATAGCATGTGTCAGTACATTTCCATAGCATGTGTCAGTACATTTCCATAGCATGTGTCAGTACATTTCCATAGCATGTGTCAATACATTTCCATAGCATGTGTCAGTACATTTCCATAGCATGTGTCAATACATTTCCATAGCATGTGTCAATACATTTCCATAGCTTGTGTCAGTACATTTCCATAGCATGTGTCAGTACATTTCCATAGCTTGTGTCAGTACATTTCCATAGCATGTGTCAGTACTTTTCCATAGCATGTGTCAGTACATTTCCATAGCATGTGTCAATACATTTCCATAGCATGTGTCAGTACATTTCCATAGCATGTGTCAGTACATTTCCATAGCATGTGTCAGTACATTTCCATAGCATGTGTCAATACATTTCCATAGCATGTGTCAATACATTTCCATAGCATGTGTCAATACATTTCCATAGCATGTGTCAGTACATTTCCATAGCATGTGTCAATACATTTCCATAGCATGTGTCAGTACATTTCCATAGCATGTGTCAGTACATTTCCATAGCATGTGTCAGTACATTTCCATAGCATGTGTCAGTACATTTCCATAGCATGTGTCAGTACATTTCCATAGCATGTGTCAATACATTTCCATAGCATGTGTCAGTACATTTCCATAGCATGTGTCAATACATTTCCATAGCATGTGTCAATACATTTCCATAGCTTGTGTCAGTACATTTCCATAGCATGTGTCAATACATTTCCATAGCACCCCAGTACATTTCCATAGCATGTGTCAGTACATTTCCATAGCATGAGTCAGTACATTTCCATAGCATGTGTCAGTACATTTCCATAGCATGTGTCAATACATTTCCATAGCATGTGTCAGTACATTTCCATAGCATGTGTCAGTACATTTCCATAGCATGTGTCAATATATTTCCATAGCTTGTGTCAGTACATTTCCATAGCATGTGTCAGTACATTTCCAT
This sequence comes from Brachymystax lenok tsinlingensis, assembly GCA_030435695.1. Lineage (NCBI taxonomy): Eukaryota > Metazoa > Chordata > Actinopteri > Salmoniformes > Salmonidae > Brachymystax > Brachymystax lenok. The sequence continues at coordinate 46,801,738 of CM059789.1, forward strand.
AGCATGTGTCAGTACATTTCCATAGCATGTGTCAATACATTTCCATAGCATGTGTCAGTACATTTCCATAGCATGTGTCAATACATTTCCATAGCATGTGTCAGTACATTTCCATAGCATGTGTCAGTACATTTCCATAGCATGTGTCAGTACATTTCCATAGCATGTGTCAATATATTTCCATAGCATGTGTCAATACATTTCCATAGCATGTGTCAATACATTTCCATAGCATGTGTCAATACATTTCCATAGCATGTGTCAGTACATTTCCATAGCATGTGTCAATACATTTCAGTACATTTCCATAGCATGTGTCAATACATTTCCATAGCATGTGTCAGTACATTTCCATAGCATGTGTCAATACATTTCCATAGCATGTGTCAGTACATTTCCATAGCATGTGTCAATACATTTCCATAGCATGTGTCAGTACATTTCCATAGCATGTTTCAATACATTTCCATAGCATGTGTCAGTACATTTCCATAGCATGTGTCAATACATTTCCATAGCTTGTGTCAGTACATTTCCATAGCATGTGTCAATACATTTCCATAGCATGTGTCAGTACATTTCCATAGCATGTGTCAATACATTTCCATAGCATGCTCAGTACATTTCCATAGCATGTGTCAGTACATTTCCATAGCATGTGTCAGTACATTTCCATAGCTTGTGTCAGTACATTTCCATAGCATGTGTCAGTACATTTCCATAGCATGTGTCAATACATTTCCATAGCATGTGTCAATACATTTCCATAGCATGTGTCAATACATTTCCATAGCATGTGTCAGTACATTTCCATAGCATGTGTCAGTACATTTCCATAGCATGTGTCAGTACATTTCCATAGCATGTGTCAATACATTTCCATAGCTTGTGTCAGTACATTTCCATAGCATGTGTCAATACATTTCCATAGCATGTGTCAGTACATTTCCATAGCATGTGTCAGTACATTTCCATAGCATGTGTCAATACATTTCCATAGCATGTGTCAGTACATTTCCATAGCATGTGTCAATACATTTCCATAGCATGTGTCAGTACATTTCCATAGCATGTGTCAGTACATTTCCATAGCATGTGTCAATACATTTCCATAGCATGTGTCAGTACATTTCCATAGCATGTGTCAGTACATTTCCATAGCATGTGTCAGTACATTTCCATAGCATGTGTCAGTACATTTCCATAGCATGTGTCAATACATTTCCATAGCATGTGTCAATACATTTCCATAGCATGTGTCAGTACATTTCCATAGCATGTGTCAGTACATTTCCATAGCATGTGTCAGTACATTTCCATAGCATGTGTCAATACATTTCCATAGCATGTGTCAGTACATTTCCATAGCATGTGTCAATACATTTCCATAGCATGTGTCAGTACATTTCCATAGCATTGTGTCAGTACATTTCCATAGCATGTGTCAGTACATTTCCATAGCATGTGTCAGTACATTTCCATAGCATGTGTCAATACATTTCCATAGCATGTGTCAATACATTTCCATAGCATGTGTCAATACATTTCCATAGCATGTCAGTACATTTCCATAGCATGTGTCAATACATTTCCATAGCATGTGTCAGTACATTTCCATAGCATGTGTCAATACATTTCCATAGCACCCCAGTACATTTCCATAGCATGTGTCAGTACATTTCCATAGCATGTGTCAATACATTTCCATAGCATGTGTCAGTACATTTCCATAGCATGTGTCAATACATTTCCATAGCATGTGTCAATACATTTCCATAGCATGTGTCAGTACATTTCCATAGCATGTGTCAATACATTTCCATAGCATGTGTCAGTACATTTCCATAGCATGTGTCAATACATTTCCATAGCTTGTGTCAGTACATTTCCATAGCATGTGTCAATACATTTCCATAGCATGTGTCAATACATTTCCATAGCATGTGTCAGTACATTTCCATAGCATGTGTCAATACATTTCCATAGCATGTGTCAGTACATTTCCATAGCTTGTGTCAGTACATTTCCATAGCATGTGTCAGTACATTTCCATAGCATGTGTCAGTACATTTCCATAGCATGTGTCAGTACATTTCCATAGCATGTGTCAATACATTTCCATAGCATGTGTCAATACATTTCCATAGCATGTGTCAATACATTTCCATAGCATGTGTCAATACATTTCCATAGCATGTGTCAATACATTTCCATAGCATGTGTCAGTACATTTCCATAGCATGTGTCAATACATTTCCATAGCTTGTGTCAGTACATTTCCATAGCATGTGTCAATACATTTCCATAGCATGTGTCAGTACATTTCCATAGCATGTGTCAGTACATTTCCATAGCATGTGTCAATACATTTCCATAGCATGTGTCAGTACATTTCCATAGCATGTGTCAATACATTTCCATAGCATGTGTCAATACATTTCCATAGCTTGTGTCAGTACATTTCCATAGCATGTGTCAATACATTTCCATAGCATGTGTCAGTACATTTCCATAGCATGTGTCAGTACATTTCCATAGCATGTGTCAGTACATTTCCATAGCATGTGTCAGTACATTTCCATAGCATGTGTCAGTACATTTCCATAGCTTGTGTCAGTACATTTCCATAGCATGTGTCAGTACATTTCCATAGCATGTGTCAATACATTTCCATAGCTTGTGTCAGTACATTTCCATAGCATGTGTCAGTACATTTCCATAGCATGTGTCAGTACATTTCCATAGCATGTGTCAATACATTTCCATAGCATGTGTCAGTACATTTCCATAGCATGTGTCAATACATTTCCATAGCTTGTGTCAGTACATTTCCATAGCATGTGTCAGTACATTTCCATAGCATGTGTCAGTACATTTCCATAGCATGTGTCAATACATTTCCATAGCATGTGTCAATACATTTCCATAGCATGTGTCAGTACATTTCCATAGCATGTGTCAGTACATTTCCATAGCATGTGTCAATACATTTCCATAGCATGTGTCAATACATTTCCATAGCATGTGTCAATACATTTCCATAGCATGTGTCAGTACATTTCCATAGCATGTGTCAATACATTTCCATAGCATGTGTCAGTACATTTCCATAGCATGTGTCAATACATTTCCATAGCTTGTGTCAGTACATTTCCATAGCATGTGTCAATACATTTCCATAGCATGTGTCAGTACATTTCCATAGCATGTGTCAGTACATTTCCATAGCATGTGTCAATACATTTCCATAGCATGTGTCAGTACATTTCCATAGCATGTGTCAATACATTTCCATAGCATGTGTCAATACATTTCCATAGCTTGTGTCAGTACATTTCCATAGCATGTGTCAATACATTTCCATAGCACCCCAGTACATTTCCATAGCATGTGTCAGTACATTTCCATAGCATGAGTCAGTACATTTCCATAGCATGTGTCAGTACATTTCCATAGCATGTGTCAGTACATTTCCATAGCTTGTGTCAGTACATTTCCATAGCATGTGTCAGTACATTTCCATAGCATGTGTCAATACATTTCCATAGCTTGTGTCAGTACATTTCCATAGCATGTGTCAGTACATTTCCATAGCTTGTGTCAGTACATTTCCATAGCATGTGTCAGTACTTTTCCATAGCATGTGTCAGTACATTTCCATAGCATGTGTCAATACATTTCCATAGCTTGTGTCAGTACATTTCCATAGCATGTGTCAATACATTTCCATAGCATGTGTCAGTACATTTCCATAGCATGTGTCAGTACATTTCCATAGCATGTGTCAATACATTTCCATAGCATGTGTCAGTACATTTCCATAGCATGTGTCAATACATTTCCATAGCATGTGTCAATACATTTCCATAGCTTGTGTCAGTACATTTCCATAGCATGTGTCAATACATTTCCATAGCACCCAGTACATTTCCATAGCATGTGTCAGTACATTTCCATAGCATGTGTCAGTACATTTCCATAGCATGTGTCAGTACATTTCCATAGCATGTGTCAATACATTTCCATAGCATGTGTCAGTACATTTCCATAGCATGTGTCAGTACATTTCCATAGCATGTGTCAATACATTTCCATAGCATGTGTCAGTACATTTCCATAGCTTGTGTCAGTACATTTCCATAGCATGTGTCAGTACATTTCCATAGCATGTGTCAGTACATTTCCATAGCATGTGTCAGTACATTTCCATAGCATGTGTCAATATATTTCCATAGCTTGTGTCAGTACATTTCCATAGCATGTGTCAGTACATTTCCATAGCATGTGTCAGTACATTTCCATAGCATGTTTCAATACATTTCCATAGCATGTGTCAGTACATTTCCATAGCATGTGTCAATACATTTCCATAGCATGTTTCAATACATTTCCATAGCATGTGTCAATACATTTCCATAGCATGTGTCAGTACATTTCCATAGCATGTGTCAATACATTTCCATAGCATGTGTCAATACATTTCCATAGCATGTGTCAATACATTTCCATAGCATGTGTCAGTACATTTCCATAGCATGTGTCAGTACATTTCCATAGCATGTGTCAGTACATTTCCATAGCATGTGTCAATACATTTCCATAGCATGTGTCAGTACATTTCCATAGCATGTGTCAATACATTTCCATAGCATGTGTCAATACATTTCCATAGCATGTGTCAGTACATTTCCATAGCATGTGTCAATACATTTCCATAGCATGTGTCAATACATTTCCATAGCATGTGTCAGTACATTTCCATAGCATGTGTCAGTACATTTCCATAGCATGTGTCAATACATTTCCATAGCATGTGTCAATACATTTCCATAGCATGTGTCAATACATTTCCATAGCATGTGTCTGTACATTTCCATAGCATGTGTCAATACATTTCCATAGCATGTGTCAGTACATTTCCATAGCATGTGTCAATACATTTCCATAGCATGTGTCAGTACATTTCCATAGCATGTGTCAATACATTTCCATAGCTTGTGTCAGTACATTTCCATAGCATGTGTCAATACATTTCCATAGCACCCCAGTACATTTCCATAGCATGTGTCAGTACATTTCCATAGCATGTGTCAATACATTTCCATAGCATGTGTCAGTACATTTCCATAGCATGTGTCAATACATTTCCATAGCATGTGTCAATACATTTCCATAGCTTGTGTCAGTACATTTCCATAGCATGTGTCAATACATTTCCATAGCACCCAGTACATTTCCATAGCATGTGTCAGTACATTTCCATAGCATGAGTCAGTACATTTCCATAGCATGTGTCAGTACATTTCCATAGCATGTGTCAATACATTTCCATAGCTTGTGTCAGTACATTTCCATAGCATGTGTCAGTACTTTTCCATAGCATGTGTCAATATATTTCCATAGCTTGTGTCAGTACATTTCCATAGCTTGTGTCAGTACATTTCCATAGCATGTGTCAGTACTTTTCCATAGCATGTGTCAGTACATTTCCATAGCATGTGTCAGTACATTTCCATAGCATGTGTCAGTACATTTCCATAGCATGTGTCAATATATTTCCATAGCTTGTGTCAGTACATTTCCATAGCATGTGTCAATACATTTCCATAGCATGTGTCAGTACATTTCCATAGCATGTGTCAGTACATTTCCATAGCATGTGTCAGTACATTTCCATAGCATGTGTCAATACATTTCCATAGCATGTGTCAATACATTTCCATAGCATGTGTCAGTACATTTCCATAGCTTGTCTCAGTACATTTCCATAGCATGTATCAGTACATTTCCATAGCATGTGTCAGTACATTTCCATAGCATGTGTCAATACATTTCCATAGCATGTTTCAATACATTTCCATAGCATGTGTCAATACATTTCCATTGCATGAGTCAGTACATTTCCATAGCATATGTCAGTACATTTCCATAGCATGTGTCAGTACATTTCCATAGCATGTCAATACATTTCCATAGCTTGTGTCAGTACATTTCCATAGCATGTGTCAATATATTTCCATAGCACCCCAGTACATTTCCATAGCATGTGTCAATATATTTCCATAGCTTGTGTCAGTACATTTCCATAGCATGTGTCAGTACATTTCCATAGCATGTGTCAATACATTTCCATAGCATGAGTCAGTACATTTCCATAGCATGTGTCAGTACATTTCCATAGCATGTGTCAATACATTTCCATAGCATGTGTCAGTACATTTCCATAGCATGTGTCAATACATTTCCATAGCATGTGTCAATACATTTCCATAGCTTGTGTCAGTACATTTCCATAGCATGTGTCAATACATTTCCATAGCACCCCAGTACATTTCCATAGCATGTGTCAGTACATTTCCATAGCATGAGTCAGTACATTTCCATAGCATGTGTCAGTACATTTCCATAGCATGTGTCAATACATTTCCATAGCTTGTGTCAGTACATTTCCATAGCATGTGTCAGTACTTTTCCATAGCATGTGTCAATATATTTCCATAGCTTGTGTCAGTACATTTCCATAGCTTGTGTCAGTACATTTCCATAGCATGTGTCAGTACTTTTCCATAGCATGTGTCAGTACATTTCCATAGCATGTGTCAGTACATTTCCATAGCATGTGTCAATATATTTCCATAGCTTGTGTCAGTACATTTCCATAGCATGTGTCAGTACATTTCCATAGCATGTGTCAGTACATTTCCATAGCCTGTGTCAATATATTTCCATAGCTTGTGTCAGTACATTTCCATAGCATGTGTCAATACATTTCCATAGCTTGGGTCAATACATTTACATAGCATGTTTCAATACATTTCCATAGCATGTGTCAGTACATTTCCATAGCATGTGTCAATACATTTCCATAGCATGTTTCAATACATTTCCATAGCATGTGTCAATACATTTCCATAGCATGAGTCAGTACATTTCCATAGCATGTGTCAATACATTTCCATAGCATGTGTCAGTACATTTCCATAGCATGTGTCAATACATTTCCATAGCATGTGTCAGTACATTTCCATAGCATGTTTCAATACATTTCCATAGCATGTGTCAGTACATTTCCATAGCATGTGTCAATACATTTCCATAGCTTGTGTCAGTACATTTCCATAGCATGTGTCAATACATTTCCATAGCACTCAGTACATTTCCATAGCATGTGTCAATACATTTCCATAGCACTCCAGTACGTTTCCATAGCACTCCAGTACATTTCCATAGCACTCCAGTACATTTCCATAGCTTGTGTCAGTACATTTCCATAGCATGTGTCAGTACATTTCCATAGCATGTGTCAATACATTTCCATAGCATGTTTCAATACATTTTCATAGCATGTGTCAATACATTTCCATTGCATGAGTCAGTACATTTCCATAGCATATGTCAGTACATTTCCATAGCATGTGTCAGTACATTTCCATAGCATGTCAATACATTTCCATAGCTTGTGTCAGTACATTTCCATAGCATGTGTCAATACATTTCCATAGCACCCCAGTACATTTCCATAGCATGTGTCAGTACATTTCCATAGCATGTGTCAATACATTTCCATAGCATGTGTCCGTACATTTCCATAGCATGTGTCAATACATTTCCATAGCATGTGTCAGTACATTTCCATAGCATGTGTCAATACATTCCCATAGCATGTGTCAGTGCATTTCCATAGCATGTGTCAGTACATTTCCATAGCCTGTGTCAGTACATTTCCATAGCATGTGTCAGTACATTTCCATAGCTTGTGTCAGTACATTTCCATAGCATGTGTCAATACATTTCCATAGCATGTGTCAGTACATTTCCATAGCCTGTGTCAGTACATTTCCATAGCATGTGTCAGTACATTCCCATAGCTTGTGTCAGTACATTTCCATAGCATGTGTCAATACATTTCCATAGCACCCCAGTACATTTCCATAGCATGTGTCAATACATTTCCATAGCATGTGTCAGTACATTTCCATAGCTTGTCTCAGTACATTTCCATAGCATGTGTCAGTACATTTCCATAGCACCCCAGTACATTTCCATAGCATGTATCAGTACATTTCCATAGCATGTGTCAATACATTTCCATAGCATGTGTCAATACATTTCCATAGCATGTGTCAATACATTTCCATAGCATGTGTCAGTACATTTCCATAGCATGTGTCAATACATTTCCATAGCACGTGTCAGTACATTTCCATAGCATGTGTCAATACATTTCCATAGCTTGTGTCAGTACATTTCCATAGCATGTGTCAATACATTTCCATAGCATGTGTCAGTACATTTCCATAGCCTGTGTCAGTACATTTCCATAGCATGTGTCAGTACATTCCCATAGCTTGTGTCAGTACATTTCCATAGCATGTGTCAATACATTTCCATAGCACCCCAGTACATTTCCATAGCATGTGTCAATACATTTCCATAGCATGTGTCAGTACATTTCCATAGCTTGTCTCAGTACATTTCCATAGCATGTGTCAGTACATTTCCATAGCACCCCAGTACATTTCCATAGCATGTATCAGTACATTTCCATAGCATGTGTCAATACATTTCCATAGCATGTGTCAATACATTTCCATAGCATGTGTCAATACATTTCCATAGCATGTGTCAGTACATTTCCATAGCATGTGTCAATACATTTCCATAGCACGTGTCAGTACATTTCCATAGCATGTGTCAATACATTTCCATAGCTTGTGTCAGTACATTTCCATAGCATGTGTCAATACATTTCCATAGCACCCCAGTACATTTCCATAGCATGTGTCAGTACATTTCCATAGCATGTGTCAATACATTTCCATAGCATGTGTCAGTACATTTCCATAGCATGTGTCAATACATTTCCATAGCATGTGTCAATACATTTCCATAGCTTGTGTCAGTACATTTCCATAGCATGTGTCAATACATTTCCATAGCACCCCAGTACATTTCCATAGCATGTGTCAGTACATTTCCATAGCATGAGTCAGTACATTTCCATAGCATGTGTCAGTACATTTCCATAGCATGTGTCAATACATTTCCACAGCTTGTGTCAGTACATTTCCATAGCATGTGTCAGTGCTTTTCCATAGCATGTGTCAATATATTTCCATAGCTTGTGTCAGTACATTTCCATAGCTTGTGTCAGTACATTTCCATAGCATGTGTCAGTACTTTTCCATAGCATGTGTCAGTACATTTCCATAGCATGTGTCAGTACATTTCCATAGCATGTGTCAATATATTTCCATAGCTTGTGTCAGTACATTTCCATAGCATGTGTCAGTACATTTCCATAGCATGTGTCAGTACATTTCCATAGCCTGTGTCAATATATTTCCATAGCTTGTGTCAGTACATTTCCATAGCACCCCAGTACATTTCCATAGAATGTATCAGTACATTTCCATAGCATGTGTCAATACATTTCCATAGCATGTGTCAATACATTTCCATAGCATGTGTCAATACATTTCCATAGCATGTGTCAGTACATTTCCATAGCATGTGTCAATACATTTCCATAGCACGTGTCAGTACATTTCCATAGCATGTGTCAATACATTTCCATAGCTTGTGTCAGTACATTTCCATAGCATGTGTCAATACATTTCCATAGCACCCCAGTACATTTCCATAGCATGTGTCAGTACATTTCCATAGCATGTGTCAATACATTTCCATAGCATGTGTCAGTACATTTCCATACCATGTGTCAATACATTTCCATAGCATGTGTCAATACATTTCCATAGCTTGTGTCAGTACATTTCCATAGCATGTGTCAATACATTTCCATAGCACCCCAGTACATTTCCATAGCATGTGTCAGTACATTTCCATAGCATGAGTCAGTACATTTCCATAGCATGTGTCAGTACATTTCCATAGCATGTGTCAATACATTTCCATAGCTTGTGTCAGTACATTTCCATAGCATGTGTCAGTACTTTTCCATAGCATGTGTCAATATATTTCCATAGCTTGTGTCAGTACATTTCCATAGCTTGTGTCAGTACATTTCCATAGCATGTGTTAGTACTTTTCCATAGCATGTGTCAGTACATTTCCATAGCTTGTGTCAGTACATTTCCATAGCATGTGTCAGTACTTTTCCATAGCATGTGTCAGTACATTTCCATAGCTTGTGTCAGTACATTTCCATAGCATGTGTCAATACATTTCCATAGCACCCCAGTACATTTCCATAGCATGTGTCAGTACATTTCCATAGCATGTGTCAATACATTTCCATAGCATGTGTCAGTACATTTCCATAGCATGTGTCAATACATTTCCATAGCATGTGTCAATACATTTCCATAGCTTGTGTCAGTACATTTCCATAGCATGTGTCAATACATTTCCATAGCACCCCAGTACATTTCCATAGCATGTGTCAGTACATTTCCATAGCATGAGTCAGTACATTTCCATAGCATGTGTCAGTACATTTCCATAGCATGTGTCAATACATTTCCATAGCTTGTGTCAGTACATTTCCATAGCATGTGTCAGTACTTTTCCATAGCATGTGTCAATATATTTCCATAGCTTGTGTCAGTACATTTCCATAGCTTGTGTCAGTACATTTCCATAGCATGTGTCAGTACTTTTCCATAGCATGTGTCAGTACATTTCCATAGCATGTGTCAGTACATTTCCATAGCATGTGTCAATATATTTCCATAGCTTGTGTCAGTACATTTCCATAGCATGTGTCAGTACATTTCCATAGCATGTGTCAGTACATTTCCATAGCCTGTGTCAATATATTTCCATAGCTTGTGTCAGTACATTTCCATAGCATGTGTCAATACATTTCCATAGCTTGGGTCAATACATTTACATAGCATGTTTCAATACATTTCCAAAGCATGTGTCAGTACATTTCCATAGCATGTGTCAATACATTTCCATAGCATGTTTCAATACATTTCCATAGCATGTGTCAATACATTTCCATAGCATGAGTCAGTACATTTCCATAGCATGTGTCAATACATTTCCATAGCATGTGTCAGTACATTTCCATAGCATGTGTCAATACATTTCCATAGCATGTGTCAGTACATTTCCATAGCATGTGTCAGTACATTTCCATAGCCTGTGTCAATATATTTCCATAGCTTGTGTCAGTACATTTCCATAGCATGTGTCAATACATTTCCATAGCTTGGGTCAATACATTTACATAGCATGTTTCAATACATTTCCAAAGCATGTGTCAGTACATTTCCATAGCATGTGTCAATACATTTCCATAGCATGTTTCAATACATTTCCATAGCATGTGTCAATACATTTCCATAGCATGAGTCAGTACATTTCCATAGCATGTGTCAATACATTTCCATAGCATGTGTCAGTACATTTCCATAGCATGTGTCAATACATTTCCATAGCATGTGTCAGTACATTTCCATAGCATGTGTCAATACATTTCCATAGCTTGTGTCAGTACATTTCCATAGCATGTGTCAATACATTTCCTTAGCACCCCAGTACATTTCCATAGCATGTGTCAGTACATTTCCATAGCATGTGTCAATACATTTCCATAGCATGTGTCAGTACATTTCCATACCATGTGTCAATACATTTCCATAGCATGTGTCAATACATTTCCATAGCTTGTGTCAGTACATTTCCATAGCATGTGTCAATACATTTCCATAGCACCCCAGTACATTTCCATAGCATGTGTCAGTACATTTCCATAGCATGAGTCAGTACATTTCCATAGCATGTGTCAGTACATTTCCATAGCATGTGTCAATACATTTCCATAGCTTGTGTCAGTACATTTCCATAGCATGTGTCAGTACTTTTCCATAGCATGTGTCAATATATTTCCATAGCTTGTGTCAGTACATTTCCATAGCTTGTGTCAGTACATTTCCATAGCATGTGTTAGTACTTTTCCATAGCATGTGTCAGTACATTTCCATAGCTTGTGTCAGTACATTTCCATAGCATGTGTCAGTACTTTTCCATAGCATGTGTCAGTACATTTCCATAGCATGTGTCAGTACATTTCCATAGCATGTGTCAGTACATTTCCATAGCATGTGTCAATACATTTCCATAGCATGTGTCAGTACATTTCCATAGCATGTGTCAGTACATTTCCATAGCATGTGTCAATACATTTCCATAGCATGTGTCAATACATTTCCATAGCATGTGTCAGTATACATTTCCATAGCATGTGTCAATACATTTCCATAGCATGTGTCAGTACATTTCCATAGCATGTGTCAATACATTTCCATAGCATGTGTCAGTACATTTCCATAGCATGTGTCAGTACATTTCCATAGCATGTGTCAGTACATTTCCATAGCATGTGTCAATACATTTCCATAGCATGTGTCAGTACATTTCCATAGCATGTGTCAATACATTTCCATAGCATGTGTCAGTACATTTCCATAGCATGTGTCAGTACATTTCCATAGCATGTGTCAGTACATTTCCATAGCATGTGTCAGTACATTTCCATAGCATGTGTCAGTACATTTCCATAGCATGTGTCAATATATTTCCATAGCTTGTGTCAGTACATTTCCATAGCATGTGTCAGTACATTTCCATAGCATGTGTCAGTACATTTCCATAGCCTGTGTCAATATATTTCCATAGCTTGTGTCAGTACATTTCCATAGCATGTGTCAATACATTTCCATAGCTTGGGTCAATACATTTACATAGCATGTTTCAATACATTTCCAAAGCATGTGTCAGTACATTTCCATAGCATGTGTCAATACATTTCCATAGCATGTTTCAATACATTTCCATAGCATGTGTCAATACATTTCCATAGCATGAGTCAGTACATTTCCATAGCATGTGTCAATACATTTCCATAGCATGTGTCAGTACATTTCCATAGCATGTGTCAATACATTTCCATAGCATGTGTCAGTACATTTCCATAGCATGTGTCAGTACATTTCCATAGCCTGTGTCAATATATTTCCATAGCTTGTGTCAGTACATTTCCATAGCATGTGTCAATACATTTCCATAGCTTGTGTCAATACATTTACATAGCATGTTTCAATACATTTCCATAGCATGTGTCAGTACATTTCCATAGCATGTGTCAATACATTTCCATAGCATGTTTCAATACATTTCCATAGCATGTGTCAATACATTTCCATAGCATGAGTCAGTACATTTCCATAGCATGTGTCAATACATTTCCATAGCATGTGTCAGTACATTTCCATAGCATGTGTCAATACATTTCCATAGCATGTGTCAGTACATTTCCATAGCATGTTTCAATACATTTCCATAGCATGTGTCAGTACATTTCCATAGCATGTGTCAATACATTTCCATAGCTTGTGTCAGTACATTTCCATAGCATGTGTCAATACATTTCCATAGCACTCAGTACATTTCCATAGCATGTGTCAATACATTTCCATAGCACTCCAGTACGTTTCCATAGCACTCCAGTACATTTCCATAGCACTCCAGTACATTTCCATAGCTTGTGTCAGTACATTTCCATAGCATGTGTCAGTACATTTCCATAGCATGTGTCAATACATTTCCATAGCATGTTTCAATACATTTCCATAGCATGTGTCAATACATTTCCATTGCATGAGTCAGTACATTTCCATAGCATATGTCAGTACATTTCCATAGCATGTGTCAGTACATTTCCATAGCATGTCAATACATTTCCATAGCTTGTGTCAGTACATTTCCATAGCATGTGTCAATATATTTCCATAGCACCCCAGTACATTTCCATAGCATGTGTCAATATATTTCCATAGCTTGTGTCAGTACATTTCCATAGCATGTGTCAGTACATTTCCATAGCATGTGTCAATACATTTCCATAGCATGAGTCAGTACATTTCCATAGCATGTGTCAGTACATTTCCATAGCATGTGTCAATACATTTCCATAGCATGTGTCAGTACATTTCCATAGCATGTGTCAATACATTTCCATAGCATGTGTCAATACATTTCCATAGCTTGTGTCAGTACATTTCCATAGCATGTGTCAATACATTTCCATAGCACCCCAGTACATTTCCATAGCATGTGTCAGTACATTTCCATAGCATGAGTCAGTACATTTCCATAGCATGTGTCAGTACATTTCCATAGCATGTGTCAATACATTTCCATAGCTTGTGTCAGTACATTTCCATAGCATGTGTCAGTACTTTTCCATAGCATGTGTCAATATATTTCCATAGCTTGTGTCAGTACATTTCCATAGCTTGTGTCAGTACATTTCCATAGCATGTGTCAGTACTTTTCCATAGCATGTGTCAGTACATTTCCATAGCATGTGTCAGTACATTTCCATAGCATGTGTCAATATATTTCCATAGCTTGTGTCAGTACATTTCCATAGCATGTGTCAGTACATTTCCATAGCATGTGTCAGTACATTTCCATAGCCTGTGTCAATATATTTCCATAGCTTGTGTCAGTACATTTCCATAGCATGTGTCAATACATTTCCATAGCTTGGGTCAATACATTTACATAGCATGTTTCAATACATTTCCAAAGCATGTGTCAGTACATTTCCATAGCATGTGTCAATACATTTCCATAGCATGTTTCAATACATTTCCATAGCATGTGTCAATACATTTCCATAGCATGAGTCAGTACATTTCCATAGCATGTGTCAATACATTTCCATAGCATGTGTCAGTACATTTCCATAGCATGTGTCAATACATTTCCATAGCATGTGTCAGTACATTTCCATAGCATGTTTCAATACATTTCCATAGCATGTGTCAGTACATTTCCATAGCATGTGTCAATACATTTCCATAGCTTGTGTCAGTACATTTCCATAGCATGTGTCAATACATTTCCATAGCACTCCAGTACATTTCCATAGCATGTGTCAATACATTTCCATAGCACTCAATGCGTTTCCATAGCACTCCAGTACATTTCCATAGCACTCCAGTACATTTCCATAGCTTGTGTCAGTACATTTCCATAGCATGTGTCAGTACATTTCCATAGCATGTGTCAATACATTTCCATAGCATGTTTCAATAAATTTCCATAGCATGTGTCAATACATTTCCATTGCATGAGTCAGTACATTTCCATAGCATATGTCAGTACATTTCCATAGCATGTGTCAGTACATTTCCATAGCATGTCAATACATTTCCATAGCTTGTGTCAGTACATTTCCATAGCATGTGTCAATATATTTCCATAGCACCCCAGTACATTTCCATAGCATGTGTCAATATATTTCCATAGCTTGTGTCAGTACATTTCCATAGCATGTGTCAGTACATTTCCATAGCATGTGTCAATACATTTCCATAGCATGAGTCAGTACATTTCCATAGCATGTGTCAGTACATTTCCATAGCATGTGTCAATATATTTCCATAGCTTGTGTCAGTACATTTCCATAGCTTGTGTCAGTACATTTCCATAGCATGTGTCAATATATTTCCATAGCTTGTGTCAGTACATTTCCATAGCTTGTGTCAGTACATTTCCATAGCATGTGTCAATACATTTCCATAGCTTGGGTCAATACATTTACATAGCATGTTTCAATACATTTCCATAGCATGTGTCAGTACATTTCCATAGCATGTGTCAATACATTTCCATAGCATGTTTCAATACATTTCCATAGCATGTGTCAATACATTTCCATAGCATGAGTCAGTACATTTCCATAGCATGTGTCAATACATTTCCATAGCATGTGTCAGTACATTTCCATAGCATGTGTCAATACATTTCCATAGCATGTGTCAGTACATTTCCATAGCATGTTTCAATACATTTCCATAGCATGTGTCAGTACATTTCCATAGCATGTGTCAATACATTTCCATAGCTTGTGTCAGTACATTTCCATAGCATGTGTCAATACATTTCCATAGCACTCCAGTACATTTCCATAGCATGTGTCAATACATTTCCATAGCACTCCAGTACGTTTCCATAGCACTCCAGTACATTTCCATAGCACTCCAGTACATTTCCATAGCTTGTGTCAGTACATTTCCATAGCATGTGTCAGTACATTTCCATAGCATGTGTCAATACATTTCCATAGCATGTTTCAATACATTTCCATAGCATGTGTCAGTACATTTCCATAGCATGTGTCAATACATTTCCATAGCATGTTTCAATACATTTCCATAGCATGTGTCAATACATTTCCATAGCATGAGTCAGTACATTTCCATAGCATGTCAATACATTTCCATAGCTTGTGTCAGTACATTTCCATAGCATGTGTCAATACATTTCCATAGCACCCCAGTACATTTCCATAGCATGTGTCAGTACATTTCCATAGCATGTGTCAATACATTTCCATAGCATGTGTCCGTACATTTCCATAGCATGTGTCAATACATTTCCATAGCATGTGTCAGTACATTTCCATAGCATGTGTCAATACATTCCCATAGCATGTGTCAGTGCATTTCCATAGCATGTGTCAGTACATTTCCATAGCCTGTGTCAGTACATTTCCATAGCATGTGTCAGTACATTTCCATAGCTTGTGTCAGTACATTTCCATAGCATGTGTCAATACATTTCCATAGCATGTGTCAGTACATTTCCATAGCCTGTGTCAGTACATTTCCATAGCATGTGTCAGTACATTCCCATAGCTTGTGTCAGTACATTTCCATAGCATGTGTCAATACATTTCCATAGCACCCCAGTACATTTCCATAGCATGGGTCAATACATTTCCATAGCATGTGTCAGTACATTTCCATAGCTTGTGTCAGTACATTTCCATAGCATGTGTCAGTACATTTCCATAGCACCCCAGTACATTTCCATAGCATGTATCAGTACATTTCCATAGCATGTGTCAATACATTTCCATAGCATGTGTCAATACATTTCCATAGCATGTGTCAATACATTTCCATAGCATGTGTCAGTACATTTCCATAGCATGTGTCAATACATTTCCATAGCACGTGTCAGTACATTTCCATAGCATGTGTCAATACATTTCCATAGCTTGTGTCAGTACATTTCCATAGCATGTGTCAATACATTTCCATAGCACCCCAGTACATTTCCATAGCATGTGTCAGTACATTTCCATAGCATGTGTCAATACATTTCCATAGCATGTGTCAGTACATTTCCATAGCATGTGTCAATACATTTCCATAGCATGTGTCAATACATTTCCATAGCTTGTGTCAGTACATTTCCATAGCATGTGTCAATACATTTCCATAGCACCCCAGTACATTTCCATAGCATGTGTCAGTACATTTCCATAGCATGAGTCAGTACATTTCCATAGCATGTGTCAGTACATTTCCATAGCATGTGTCAATACATTTCCATAGCTTGTGTCAGTACATTTCCATAGCATGTGTCAGTGCTTTTCCATAGCATGTGTCAATATATTTCCATAGCTTGTGTCAGTACATTTCCATAGCTTGTGTCAGTACATTTCCATAGCATGTGTCAGTACTTTTCCATAGCATGTGTCAGTACATTTCCATAGCATGTGTCAGTACATTTCCATAGCATGTGTCAATATATTTCCATAGCTTGTGTCAGTACATTTCCATAGCATGTGTCAGTACATTTCCATAGCCTGTGTCAATATATTTCCATAGCTTGTGTCAGTACATTTCCATAGCACGCGTCAGTACATTTCCATAGAATGTATCAGTACATTTCCATAGCATGTGTCAATACATTTCCATAGCATGTGTCAATACATTTCCATAGCATGTGTCAATACATTTCCATAGCATGTGTCAGTACATTTCCATAGCATGTGTCAATACATTTCCATAGCATGTGTCAGTACATTTCCATAGCATGTGTCAATACATTTCCATAGCTTGTGTCAGTACATTTCCATAGCATGTGTCAATACATTTCCATAGCTCCCCAGTACATTTCCATAGCATGTGTCAATACATTTCCATAGCATGTGTCAGTACATTTCCATAGCATGTGTCAATACATTTCCATAGCATGTGTCAATACATTTCCATAGCTTGTGTCAGTACATTTCCATAGCATGTGTCAATACATTTCCATAGCATGTGTCAGTACATTTCCATAGCATGTGTCAGTACATTTCCATAGCATGAGTCAGTACATTTCCATAGCATGTGTCAGTACATTTCCATAGCATGTGTCAATACATTTCCATAGCTTGTGTCAGTACATTTCCATAGCATGTGTCAATACATTTCCATAGCATGTGTCAATACATTTCCATAGCTTGTGTCAGTACATTTCCATAGCTTGTGTCAGTACATTTCCATAGCATGTGTCAGTACATTTCCATAGCATGTGTCAGTACATTTCCATAGCATGTGTCAGTACATTTCCATAGCATGTGTCAATACATTTCCATAGCATGTGTCAGTACATTTCCATAGCATGTGTCAGTACATTTCCATAGCATGTGTCAGTACATTTCCATAGCATGTGTCAATACATTTCCATAGCATGTGTCAGTACATTTCCATAGCATGTGTCAATACATTTCCATAGCATGTGTCAGTACATTTCCATAGCATGTGTCAATACATTTCCATAGCATGTGTCAATACATTTCCATAGCATGTGTCAGTACATTTCCATAGCATGTGTCAGTACATTTCCATAGCATGTGTCAATACATTTCCATAGCATGTGTCAGTACATTTCCATAGCATGTGTCAATACATTTCCATAGCATGTGTCAGTACATTTCCATAGCATGTGTCAGTACATTTCCATAGCATGTGTCAGTACATTTCCATAGCATGTGTCAGTACATTTCCATAGCATGTGTCAGTACATTTCCATAGCATGTGTCAATACATTTCCATAGCTTGTGTCAGTACATTTCCATAGCATGTGTCAGTACATTTCCATAGCTTGTGTCAGTACATTTCCATAGCATGTGTCAATACATTTCCATAGCATGTGTCAGTACATTTCCATAGCATGTGTCAATACATTTCCATAGCATGTGTCAGTACATTTCCATAGCATGTGTCAGTACATTTCCATAGCATGTGTCAGTACATTTCCATAGCTTGTGTCAGTACATTTCCATAGCATGTATCAGTACATTTCCATAGCATGTGTCAATACATTTCCATAGCATGTGTCAATACATTTCCATAGCATGTGTCAATACATTTCCATAGCATGTGTCAGTACATTTCCATAGCATGTGTCAATACATTTCCATAGCACGTGTCAGTACATTTCCATAGCATGTGTCAATACATTTCCATAGCTTGTGTCAGTACATTTCCATAGCATGTGTCAATACATTTCCATAGCATGTGTCAGTACATTTCCATAGCATGTGTCAATACATTTCCATAGCATGTGTCAGTACATTTCCATAGCATGTGTCAATACATTTCCATAGCATGTGTCAATACATTTCCATAGCTTGTGTCAGTACATTTCCATAGCATGTGTCAATACATTTCCATAGCACCCCAGTACATTTCCATAGCATGTGTCAGTACATTTCCATAGCATGAGTCAGTACATTTCCATAGCATGTGTCAGTACATTTCCATAGCATGTGTCAATACATTTCCATAGCTTGTGTCAGTACATTTCCATAGCATGTGTCAGTGCTTTTCCATAGCATGTGTCAATATATTTCCATAGCTTGTGTCAGTACATTTCCATAGCTTGTGTCAGTACATTTCCATAGCATGTGTCAGTACTTTTCCATAGCATGTGTCAGTACATTTCCATAGCATGTGTCAGTACATTTCCATAGCATGTGTCAATATATTTCCATAGCTTGTGTCAGTACATTTCCATAGCATGTGTCAGTACATTTCCATAGCATGTGTCAATATATTTCCATAGCTTGTGTCAGTACATTTCCATAGCTTGTGTCAGTACATTTCCATAGAATGTATCAGTACATTTCCATAGCATGTGTCAATACATTTCCATAGCATGTGTCAATACATTTCCATAGCATGTGTCAATACATTTCCATAGCATGTGTCAGTACATTTCCATAGCATGTGTCAATACATTTCCATAGCACGTGTCAGTACATTTCCATAGCATGTGTCAATACATTTCCATAGCTTGTGTCAGTACATTTCCATAGCATGTGTCAATACATTTCCATAGCATGTGTCAGTACATTTCCATAGCATGTGTCAATACATTTCCATAGCATGTGTCAGTACATTTCCATAGCATGTGTCAATACATTTCCATAGCATGTGTCAATACATTTCCATAGCTTGTGTCAGTACATTTCCATAGCATGTGTCAATACATTTCCATAGCATGTGTCCCCAGTACATTTCCATAGCATGTGTCAGTACATTTCCATAGCATGTGTCAGTACATTTCCATAGCATGTGTCAGTACATTTCCATAGCATGTGTCAATACATTTCCATAGCTTGTGTCAGTACATTTCCATAGCATGTGTTAGTACTTTTCCATAGCATGTGTCAATACATTTCCATAGCTTGTGTCAGTACATTTCCATAGCTTGTGTCAGTACATTTCCATAGCATGTGTCAGTACATTTCCATAGCATGTGTCAGTACATTTCCATAGCATGTGTCAGTACATTTCCATAGCATGTGTCAATATATTTCCATAGCATGTGTCAGTACATTTCCATAGCATGTGTCAGTCAGTACATTTCCATAGCATGTGTCAGTACATTTCCATAGCATGTGTCAATACATTTCCATAGCTTGTGTCAGTACATTTCCATAGCATGTGTCAATACATTTCCATAGCTTGGGTCAATACATTTACATAGCATGTTTCAATACATTTCCATAGCATGTGTCAGTACATTTCCATAGCATGTGTCAATACATTTCCATAGCATGTTTCAATACATTTCCATAGCATGTGTCAATACATTTCCATAGCATGAGTCAGTACATTTCCATAGCATGTGTCAATACATTTCCATAGCATGTGTCAGTACATTTCCATAGCATGTGTCAATACATTTCCATAGCATGTGTCAGTACATTTCCATAGCATGTGTCAATACATTTCCATAGCATGTGTCAGTACATTTCCATAGCATGTGTCAATACATTTCCATAGCTTGTGTCAGTACATTTCCATAGCATGTGTCAATACATTTCCATAGCATGTGTCAGTACATTTCCATAGCATGTGTCAATACATTTCCATAGCACTCAGTACGTTTCCATAGCACTCCAGTACATTTCCATAGCATGTTTCAGTACATTTCCATAGCTTGTGTCAGTACATTTCCATAGCATGTGTCAGTACATTTCCATAGCATGTGTCAATACATTTCCATAGCATGTTTCAATACATTTCCATAGCATGTGTCAATACATTTCCATTGCATGAGTCAGTACATTTCCATAGCATATGTCAGTACATTTCCATAGCATGTGTCAGTACATTTCCATAGCATGTGTCAGTACATTCCCATAGCTTGTGTCAGTACATTTCCATAGCATGTGTCAATACATTTCCATAGCACCCCAGTACATTTCCATAGCATGTGTCAATACATTTCCATAGCATGTGTCAGTACATTTCCATAGCTTGTGTCAGTACATTTCCATAGCATGTGTCAGTACATTTCCATAGCACCCCAGTACATTTCCATAGCATGTATCAGTACATTTCCATAGCATGTGTCAATACATTTCCATAGCATGTGTCAATACATTTCCATAGCATGTGTCAATACATTTCCATAGCATGTGTCAGTACATTTCCATAGCATGTGTCAATACATTTCC
Organism: Brachymystax lenok tsinlingensis; assembly: GCA_030435695.1. Lineage (NCBI taxonomy): Eukaryota > Metazoa > Chordata > Actinopteri > Salmoniformes > Salmonidae > Brachymystax > Brachymystax lenok. Next base: position 46,823,531 of record CM059789.1, read on the forward strand.
ATAGCACGTGTCAGTACATTTCCATAGCATGTGTCAATACATTTCCATAGCTTGTGTCAGTACATTTCCATAGCATGTGTCAATACATTTCCATAGCACCCCAGTACATTTCCATAGCATGTGTCAGTACATTTCCATAGCATGTGTCAATACATTTCCATAGCATGTGTCAGTACATTTCCATAGCATGTGTCAATACATTTCCATAGCATGTGTCAATACATTTCCATAGCTTGTGTCAGTACATTTCCATAGCATGTGTCAATACATTTCCATAGCACCCCAGTACATTTCCATAGCATGTGTCAGTACATTTCCATAGCATGAGTCAGTACATTTCCATAGCATGTGTCAGTACATTTCCATAGCATGTGTCAATACATTTCCATAGCTTGTGTCAGTACATTTCCATAGCATGTGTCAGTGCTTTTCCATAGCATGTGTCAATATATTTCCATAGCTTGTGTCAGTACATTTCCATAGCTTGTGTCAGTACATTTCCATAGCATGTGTCAGTACTTTTCCATAGCATGTGTCAGTACATTTCCATAGCATGTGTCAGTACATTTCCATAGCATGTGTCAATATATTTCCATAGCTTGTGTCAGTACATTTCCATAGCATGTGTCAGTACATTTCCATAGCATGTGTCAGTACATTTCCATAGCCTGTGTCAATATATTTCCATAGCTTGTGTCAGTACATTTCCATAGCACCCCAGTACATTTCCATAGAATGTATCAGTACATTTCCATAGCATGTGTCAATACATTTCCATAGCATGTGTCAATACATTTCCATAGCATGTGTCAATACATTTCCATAGCATGTGTCAGTACATTTCCATAGCATGTGTCAATACATTTCCATAGCATTGTGTCAGTACATTTCCATAGCATGTGTCAATACATTTCCATAGCTTGTGTCAGTACATTTCCATAGCATGTGTCAATACATTTCCATAGCACCCCAGTACATTTCCATAGCATGTGTCAGTACATTTCCATAGCATGTGTCAATACATTTCCATAGCATGTGTCAGTACATTTCCATAGCATGTGTCAATACATTTCCATAGCATGTGTCAATACATTTCCATAGCTTGTGTCAGTACATTTCCATAGCATGTGTCAATACATTTCCATAGCACCCCAGTACATTTCCATAGCATGTGTCAGTACATTTCCATAGCATGAGTCAGTACATTTCCATAGCATGTGTCAGTACATTTCCATAGCTTGTGTCAGTACATTTCCATAGCATGTGTCAGTACTTTTCCATAGCATGTGTCAGTACATTTCCATAGCATGTGTCAGTACATTTCCATAGCTTGTGTCAATATATTTCCATAGCTTGTGTCAGTACATTTCCATAGCATGTGTCAGTACATTTCCATAGCATGTGTCAGTACATTTCCATAGCCTGTGTCAATATATTTCCATAGCTTGTGTCAGTACATTTCCATAGCATGTGTCAATACATTTCCATAGCTTGGGTCAATACATTTACATAGCATGTTTCAATACATTTCCATAGCATGTGTCAGTACATTTCCATAGCATGTGTCAATACATTTCCATAGCATGTTTCAATACATTTCCATAGCATGTGTCAATACATTTCCATAGCATGAGTCAGTACATTTCCATAGCATGTGTCAATACATTTCCATAGCATGTGTCAGTACATTTCCATAGCATGTGTCAATACATTTCCATAGCATGTGTCAGTACATTTCCATAGCATGTTTCAATACATTTCCATAGCATGTGTCAGTACATTTCCATAGCATGTGTCAATACATTTCCATAGCTTGTGTCAGTACATTTCCATAGCATGTGTCAATACATTTCCATAGCACTCCAGTACATTTCCATAGCATGTGTCAATACATTTCCATAGCACTCCAGTACGTTTCCATAGCACTCCAGTACATTTCCATAGCACTCCAGTACATTTCCATAGCTTGTGTCAGTACATTTCCATAGCATGTGTCAGTACATTTCCATAGCATGTGTCAATACATTTCCATAGCATGTTTCAATACATTTCCATAGCATGTGTCAATACATTTCCATTGCATGAGTCAGTACATTTCCATAGCATATGTCAGTACATTTCCATAGCATGTGTCAGTACATTTCCATAGCATGTGTCAGTACATTCCCATAGCTTGTGTCAGTACATTTCCATAGCATGTGTCAATACATTTCCATAGCACCCCAGTACATTTCCATAGCATGTGTCAATACATTTCCATAGCATGTGTCAGTACATTTCCATAGCTTGTGTCAGTACATTTCCATAGCATGTGTCAGTACATTTCCATAGCACTCAGTACATTTCCATAGCATGTATCAGTACATTTCCATAGCATGTGTCAATACATTTCCATAGCATGTGTCAATACATTTCCATAGCATGTGTCAATACATTTCCATAGCATGTGTCAGTACATTTCCATAGCATGTGTCAATACATTTCCATAGCACGTGTCAGTACATTTCCATAGCATGTGTCAATACATTTCCATAGCTTGTGTCAGTACATTTCCATAGCATGTGTCAATACATTTCCATAGCACCCCAGTACATTTCCATAGCATGTGTCAGTACATTTCCATAGCATGTGTCAATACATTTCCATAGCATGTGTCAGTACATTTCCATAGCATGTGTCAATACATTTCCATAGCATGTGTCAATACATTTCCATAGCTTGTGTCAGTACATTTCCATAGCATGTGTCAATACATTTCCATAGCACCCCAGTACATTTCCATAGCATGTGTCAGTACATTTCCATAGCATGAGTCAGTACATTTCCATAGCATGTGTCAGTACATTTCCATAGCATGTGTCAATACATTTCCATAGCTTGTGTCAGTACATTTCCATAGCATGTGTCAGTGCTTTTCCATAGCATGTGTCAATATATTTCCATAGCTTGTGTCAGTACATTTCCATAGCTTGTGTCAGTACATTTCCATAGCATGTGTCAGTACTTTTCCATAGCATGTGTCAGTACATTTCCATAGCATGTGTCAGTACATTTCCATAGCATGTGTCAATATATTTCCATAGCTTGTGTCAGTACATTTCCATAGCATGTGTCAGTACATTTCCATAGCATGTGTCAGTACATTTCCATAGCCTGTGTCAATATATTTCCATAGCTTGTGTCAGTACATTTCCATAGCACCCCAGTACATTTCCATAGAATGTATCAGTACATTTCCATAGCATGTGTCAATACATTTCCATAGCATGTGTCAATACATTTCCATAGCATGTGTCAATACATTTCCATAGCATGTGTCAGTACATTTCCATAGCATGTGTCAATACATTTCCATAGCACGTGTCAGTACATTTCCATAGCATGTGTCAATACATTTCCATAGCTTGTGTCAGTACATTTCCATAGCATGTGTCAATACATTTCCATAGCACCCCAGTACATTTCCATAGCATGTGTCAGTACATTTCCATAGCATGTGTCAATACATTTCCATAGCATGTGTCAGTACATTTGCATAGCATGTGTCAATACATTTCCATAGCATGTGTCAATACATTTCCATAGCTTGTGTCAGTACATTTCCATAGCATGTGTCAATACATTTCCATAGCACCCCAGTACATTTCCATAGCATGTGTCAGTACATTTCCATAGCATGAGTCAGTACATTTCCATAGCATGTGTCAGTACATTTCCATAGCATGTGTCAATACATTTCCATAGCTTGTGTCAGTACATTTCCATAGCATGTGTCAGTACATTTCCATAGCATGTGTCAATATATTTCCATAGCTTGTGTCAGTACATTTCCATAGCTTGTGTCAGTACATTTCCATAGCATGTGTCAGTACTTTTCCATAGCATGTGTCAGTACATTTCCATAGCATGTGTCAGTACATTTCCATAGCATGTGTCAATATATTTCCATAGCTTGTGTCAGTACATTTCCATAGCATGTGTCAGTACATTTCCATAGCATGTGTCAGTACATTTCCATAGCCTGTGTCAATATATTTCCATAGCTTGTGTCAGTACATTTCCATAGCATGTGTCAATACATTTCCATAGCTTGGGTCAATACATTTACATAGCATGTTTCAATACATTTCCATAGCATGTGTCAGTACATTTCCATAGCATGTGTCAATACATTTCCATAGCATGTTTCAATACATTTCCATAGCATGTGTCAATACATTTCCATAGCATGAGTCAGTACATTTCCATAGCATGTGTCAATACATTTCCATAGCATGTGTCAGTACATTTCCATAGCATGTGTCAATACATTTCCATAGCATGTGTCAGTACATTTCCATAGCATGTTTCAATACATTTCCATAGCATGTGTCAGTACATTTCCATAGCATGTGTCAATACATTTCCATAGCTTGTGTCAGTACATTTCCATAGCATGTGTCAATACATTTCCATAGCACTCCAGTACATTTCCATAGCATGTGTCAATACATTTCCATAGCACTCCAGTACGTTTCCATAGCACTCCAGTACATTTCCATAGCACTCCAGTACATTTCCATAGCTTGTGTCAGTACATTTCCATAGCATGTGTCAGTACATTTCCATAGCATGTGTCAATACATTTCCATAGCATGTTTCAATACATTTCCATAGCATGTGTCAATACATTTCCATTGCATGAGTCAGTACATTTCCATAGCATATGTCAGTACATTTCCATAGCATGTGTCAGTACATTTCCATAGCATGTGTCAATACATTTCCATAGCTTGTGTCAGTACATTTCCATAGCATGTGTCAATACATTTCCATAGCACCTCCAGTACATTTCCATAGCATGTGTCAATACATTTCCATAGCTTGTGTCAGTACATTTCCATAGCATGTGTCAGTACATTTCCATAGCATGTGTCAATACATTTCCATAGCATGAGTCAGTACATTTCCATAGCATGTGTCAGTACATTTCCATAGCATGTGTCAATACATTTCCATAGCATGTGTCAGTACATTTCCATAGCTTGTGTCAGTACATTTCCATAGCATGTGTCAATACATTTCCATAGCTTGTGTCAGTACATTTCCATAGCTTGTGTCAGTACATTTCCATAGCATGTGTCAATACATTTCCATAGCATGTGTCAGTACATTTCCATAGCATGTGTCAGTACATTTCCATAGCATGTGTCAATACATTTCCATAGCTTGTGTCAGTACATTTCCATAGCATGTGTCAGTACATTTCCATAGCATGTGTCAGTACATTTCCATAGCCTGTGTCAATATATTTCCATAGCTTGTGTCAGTACATTTCCATAGCATGTGTCAATACATTTCCATAGCATGTGTCAATACATTTACATAGCATGTTTCAATACATTTCCATAGCATGTGTCAATACATTTCCATAGCATGTTTCAATACATTTCCATAGCATGTGTCAGTACATTTCCATAGCATGTGTCAGTACATTTCCATAGCATGTGTCAATACATTTCCATAGCATGTGTCAGTACATTTCCATAGCATGTGTCAATACATTTCCATAGCATGTGTCAGTACATTTCCATAGCATGTTTCAATACATTTCCATAGCATGTGTCAGTACATTTCCATAGCATGTGTCAATACATTTCCATAGCTTGTGTCAGTACATTTCCATAGCATGTGTCAATACATTTCCATAGCATGTGTCAGTACATTTCCATAGCATGTGTCAATACATTTCCATAGCTTGTGTCAGTACATTTCCATAGCACTCCAGTACATTTCCATAGAATGTATCAGTACATTTCCATAGCTTGTGTCAGTACATTTCCATAGCATGTGTCAATACATTTCCATAGCATGTGTCAATACATTTCCATAGCATGTGTCAATACATTTCCATAGCATGTGTCAGTACATTTCCATAGCATATGTGTCAGTACATTTCCATAGCATGTGTCAGTACATTTCCATAGCATGTCAATACATTTCCATAGCTTGTGTCAGTACATTTCCATAGCATGTGTCAATACATTTCCATAGCATGTGTCAGTACATTTCCATAGCATGTGTCAGTACATTTCCATAGCATGTGTCAATACATTTCCATAGCATGTGTCAGTACATTTCCATAGCATGTGTCAATACATTTCCATAGCATGTGTCAGTACATTTCCATAGCATGTGTCAATACAGTACATTTCCATAGCATGTGTCAGTACATTTCCATAGCATGTGTCAGTACATTTCCATAGCATATGTCAGTACATTTCCATAGCATGTGTCAATACATTTCCATAGCATGAGTCAGTACATTTCCATAGCATGTGTCAGTACATTTCCATAGCATGTGTCAATACATTTCCATAGCTTGTGTCAGTACATTTCCATAGCATGTGTCAGTACATTTCCATAGCATGTGTCAGTACATTTCCATAGCATGTGTCAATATATTTCCATAGCTTGTGTCAGTACATTTCCATAGCATGTGTCAGTACATTTCCATAGCATGTGTCAGTACATTTCCATAGCCTGTGTCAATATATTTCCATAGCTTGTGTCAGTACATTTCCATAGCATGTGTCAATACATTTCCATAGCTTGGGTCAATACATTTACATAGCATGTTTCAATACATTTCCATAGCATGTGTCAGTACATTTCCATAGCATGTGTCAATACATTTCCATAGCATGTTTCAATACATTTCCATAGCATGTGTCAATACATTTCCATAGCATGAGTCAGTACATTTCCATAGCATGTGTCAATACATTTCCATAGCATGTGTCAATACATTTCCATAGCATGTGTCAGTACATTTCCATAGCATGTTTCAATACATTTCCATAGCATGTGTCAGTACATTTCCATAGCATGTGTCAATACATTTCCATAGCTTGTGTCAGTACATTTCCATAGCATGTGTCAATACATTTCCATAGCACTCCAGTACATTTCCATAGCATGTGTCAATACATTTCCATAGCACTCCAGTACGTTTCCATAGCACTCCAGTACATTTCCATAGCACTCCAGTACATTTCCATAGCTTGTGTCAGTACATTTCCATAGCATGTGTCAGTACATTTCCATAGCATGTGTCAATACATTTCCATAGCATGTTTCAATACATTTCCATAGCATGTGTCAATACATTTCCATTGCATGAGTCAGTACATTTCCATAGCATATGTCAGTACATTTCCATAGCATGTGTCAGTACATTTCCATAGCATGTCAATACATTTCCATAGCTTGTGTCAGTACATTTCCATAGCATGTGTCAATACATTTCCATAGCACCCCAGTACATTTCCATAGCATGTGTCAATATATTTCCATAGCTTGTGTCAGTACATTTCCATAGCATGTGTCAGTACATTTCCATAGCATGTGTCAATACATTTCCATAGCATGAGTCAGTACATTTCCATAGCATGTGTCAGTACATTTCCATAGCATGTGTCAATATATTTCCATAGCTTGTGTCAGTACATTTCCATAGCTTGTGTCAGTACATTTCCATAGCATGTGTCAATATATTTCCATAGCTTGTGTCAGTACATTTCCATAGCTTGTGTCAGTACATTTCCATAGCATGTGTCAGTACTTTTCCATAGCATGTGTCAGTACATTTCCATAGCATGTGTCAGTACATTTCCATAGCATGTGTCAATATATTTCCATAGCTTGTGTCAGTACATTTCCATAGCATGTGTCAGTACATTTCCATAGCATGTGTCAGTACATTTCCATAGCCTGTGTCAATATATTTCCATAGCTTGTGTCAGTACATTTCCATAGCATGTGTCAATACATTTCCATAGCTTGGGTCAATACATTTACATAGCATGTTTCAATACATTTCCATAGCATGTGTCAATACATTTCCATAGCATGTTTCAATACATTTCCATAGCATGTGTCAATACATTTCCATAGCATGAGTCAGTACATTTCCATAGCATGTGTCAATACATTTCCATAGCATGTGTCAGTACATTTCCATAGCATGTGTCAATACATTTCCATAGCATGTGTCAGTACATTTCCATAGCATGTTTCAATACATTTCCATAGCATGTGTCAGTACATTTCCATAGCATGTGTCAATACATTTCCATAGCTTGTGTCAGTACATTTCCATAGCATGTGTCAATACATTTCCATAGCACTCCAGTACATTTCCATAGCATGTGTCAATACATTTCCATAGCACTCCAGTACGTTTCCATAGCACTCCAGTACATTTCCATAGCACTCCAGTACATTTCCATAGCTTGTGTCAGTACATTTCCATAGCATGTGTCAATACATTTCCATAGCATGTTTCAATACATTTCCATAGCATGTGTCAATACATTTCCATTGCATGAGTCAGTACATTTCCATAGCATATGTCAGTACATTTCCATAGCATGTGTCAGTACATTTCCATAGCATGTCAATACATTTCCGTAGCTTGTGTCAGTACATTTCCATAGCATGTGTCAATACATTTCCATAGCACCCCAGTACATTTCCATAGCATGTGTCAGTACATTTCCATAGCATGTGTCAATACATTTCCATAGCATGTGTCAGTACATTTCCATAGCATGTGTCAATACATTTCCATAGCATGTGTCAGTACATTTCCATAGCATGTGTCAATACATTCCCATAGCATGTGTCAGTGCATTTCCATAGCATGTGTCAGTACATTTCCATAGCATATGTCAGTACATTTCCATAGCATGTGTCAATACATTTCCATAGCATGAGTCAGTACATTTCCATAGCATGTGTCAGTACATTTCCATAGCATGTGTCAATACATTTCCATAGCTTGTGTCAGTACATTTCCATAGCATGTGTCAGTACATTTCCATAGCATGTGTCAGTACATTTCCATAGCATGTGTCAATATATTTCCATAGCTTGTGTCAGTACATTTCCATAGCATGTGTCAGTACATTTCCATAGCATGTGTCAGTACATTTCCATAGCCTGTGTCAATATATTTCCATAGCTTGTGTCAGTACATTTCCATAGCATGTGTCAATACATTTCCATAGCTTGGGTCAATACATTTACATAGCATGTTTCAATACATTTCCATAGCATGTGTCAGTACATTTCCATAGCATGTGTCAATACATTTCCATAGCATGTTTCAATACATTTCCATAGCATGTGTCAATACATTTCCATAGCATGAGTCAGTACATTTCCATAGCATGTGTCAATACATTTCCATAGCATGTGTCAATACATTTCCATAGCATGTGTCAGTACATTTCCATAGCATGTTTCAATACATTTCCATAGCATGTGTCAGTACATTTCCATAGCATGTGTCAATACATTTCCATAGCTTGTGTCAGTACATTTCCATAGCATGTGTCAATACATTTCCATAGCACTCCAGTACATTTCCATACCATGTGTCAATACATTTCCATAGCACTCCAGTACGTTTCCATAGCACTCCAGTACATTTCCATAGCACTCCAGTACATTTCCATAGCTTGTGTCAGTACATTTCCATAGCATGTGTCAGTACATTTCCATAGCATGTGTCAATACATTTCCATAGCATGTTTCAATACATTTCCATAGCATGTGTCAATACATTTCCATTGCATGAGTCAGTACATTTCCATAGCATATGTCAGTACATTTCCATAGCATGTGTCAGTACATTTCCATAGCATGTCAATACATTTCCATAGCTTGTGTCAGTACATTTCCATAGCATGTGTCAATACATTTCCATAGCACCCCAGTACATTTCCATAGCATGTGTCAGTACATTTCCATAGCATGTGTCAATACATTTCCATAGCATGTGTCCGTACATTTCCATAGCATGTGTCAATACATTTCCATAGCATGTGTCAGTACATTTCCATAGCATGTGTCAATACATTCCCATAGCATGTGTCAGTGCATTTCCATAGCATGTGTCAGTACATTTCCATAGCATATGTCAGTACATTTCCATAGCATGTGTCAATACATTTCCATAGCATGAGTCAGTACATTTCCATAGCATGTGTCAGTACATTTCCATAGCATGTGTCAATACATTTCCATAGCATGTGTCAATATATTTCCATAGCTTGTGTCAGTACATTTCCATAGCATGTGTCAGTACTTTTCCATAGCATGTGTCAGTACATTTCCATAGCATGTGTCAGTACATTTCCATAGCATGTGTCAATATATTTCCATAGCTTGTGTCAGTACATTTCCATAGCATGTGTCAGTACATTTCCATAGCATGTGTCAATACATTTCCATAGCATGAGTCAGTACATTTCCATAGCATGTGTCAGTACATTTCCATAGCATGTGTCAGTACATTTCCATAGCCTGTGTCAATATATTTCCATAGCTTGTGTCAGTACATTTCCATAGCATGTGTCAATACATTTCCATAGCTTGGGTCAATACATTTACATAGCATGTTTCAATACATTTCCATAGCATGTGTCAGTACATTTCCATAGCATGTGTCAATACATTTCCATAGCACTCCAGTACATTTCCATAGCATGTGTCAATACATTTACATAGCATGTGTCAGTACATTTCCATAGCATGTGTCAATAAATTTTCCATAGCATGTGTCAATATATTTCCATAGCTTGTGTCAGTACATTTCCATAGCATGTGTCAGTACTTTTCCATAGCATGTGTCAGTACATTTCCATAGCATGTGTCAATACATTTCCATAGCTTGTGTCAGTACATTTCCATAGCATGTGTCAATACATTTCCATAGCACTCCAGTACATTTCCATAGCATGTGTCAGTACATATCCATAGCATGTGTCAATACATTTCCATAGCATGTGTCCATACATTTCCATAACATGTGTCAGTACATTTCCATAGCATGTGTCAATACATTTCCATAGCATGTGTCCATACATTTCCATAACATGTGTCAATACATTCCCATAGCATGTGTCAGTATATTTCCATAGCATGTGTCAGTACATTTCCATAGCATATGTCAGTACATTTCCATAGCATGTGTCAGTACTTTTCCATAGCATGTGTCAGTACATTTCCATAGCATGTGTCAGTACATTTCCATAGCATGTGTCAGTACATTTCCATAGCATGTGTCAGTACATTTCCATAACATGTGTCAATATATTTCCATAGCTTGTGTCAGTACATTTCCATAGCATGTGTCAGTACATTTCCATAGCATGTGTCAATACATTTCCATAGCTTGTGTCAGTACTTTTCCATAGCATGTGTCAATATATTTCCATAGCTTGTGTCAGTACATTTCCATAGCATGTGTCAGTACTCTTCCATAGCATGTGTCAGTACATTTCCATAGCATGTGTCAATACATTTCCATAGCTTGTGTCAGTACATTTCCATAGCATGTGTCAATACATTTCCATAGCACTCCAGTACATTTCCATAGCATGTGTCAGTACATATCCATAGCATGTGTCAATACATTTCCATAGCATGTGTCCATACATTTCCATAACATGTGTCAGTACATTTCCATAGCATGTGTCAATACATTTCCATAGCATGTGTCCATACATTTCCATAACATGTGTCAATACATTCCCATAGCATGTGTCAGTACATTTCCATAGCATGTGTCAGTACATTTCCATAGCATATGTCAGTACATTTCCATAGCATGTGTCAGTACTTTTCCATAGCATGTGTCAGTACATTTCCATAGCATGTGTCAGTACATTTCCATAGCATGTGTCAGTACATTTCCATAGCATGTGTCAGTACATTTCCATAGCATGTGTCAATATATTTCCATAGCTTGTGTCAGTACATTTCCATAGCATGTGTCAGTACATTTCCATAGCATGTGTCAATACATTTCCATAGCTTGTGTCAGTACTTTTCCATAGCATGTGTCAGTACATTTCCATAGCATGTGTCAATACATTTCCATAGCATGTGTCAATACATTTCCATAGCATGTGTCAGTACATTTCCATAGCATGTGTCAATACATTTCCATAGCACTCCAGTACATTTCCATAGCATGTGTCAGTACGTTTCCATAGCATGTGTCAGTACATTTCCATAGCATGTGTCAGTACATTTCCATAGCATGTGTCAGTACATTTCCATAATATGTGTCAATACATTTCCATAGCTTGGGTCAGTACATTTCCATAGCATGTGTCAATGCATTTCCATAGCACTCCAGTACATTTCCATAGCATGTGTCAGTACATTTCCATAGCATGTGTTAGTACATTTCCATAGCATGTGTCAGTACATTTCCATAGCATGTGTCAATGCATTTCCATGGCACTCCAGTACATTTCCATAGCACTCCAGTACATTTCCATAGCATGGTGTCAGTATATTTCTATAGCTTGTGTCAGTACATTTCCATAGCATGTGTCAGTATATTTCTATAGCTTGTGTCAGTACATTTCCATAGCATGTGTCAGTATATTTCCATAGCTTGTGTCAGTATATTTCCATAGCATGAGTCAGTATATTTCCATAGCTTGTGTCAGTACATTTCCATAGCTTGTGCCAGTACATTTCCATAGCTTGTGTCAATACATTTCTGATATTGCAGAGACACGTCATTACAAAATAGTACTAAATGCTTTTATTTCCATACATATATTGAAACAGACTACAGATATTACAAATGTAACTACTCAATCTCATATACACAAAATTAATTTCTACTGAAAAGGTGGACCTTGGTGTTCATACTATTGGATGTATGGAACTATTACTGGGTATTGAGATTTGGGAGAGAACACTTTCCTGTTTATATTACCTTTAGGGTTGCTCCACTGTCAAAAAACACATTTCACCTAATATTATAATTCTGTCATAAGGAGCACACGTTCCAATTCATGAAAAACATGTTTTCCCTATTAAAGAGGTCAAATAAAGAAAAAAATGGCAATTAAAGTAATAACAATTTTATCTTAAATCAGCCATAACCCTCTGCAAGCTTAACAAAAAAACCTTTAAACATTTCTAGCCCATCTATGGGTAACAGGATTGAAGTGTTATGCTCAACACTAACAGTTTTCTACCACAAAACAACAGAAAATGACCAAAAAACAGTTGTTGTTTTTTTACCTTTATTTAACTAGACAAGTCAGTTAAGAACAAATTCTTATTTACAATGACAGCCTACACCGGCCTAAAAAGATGACGCTGGGCCAATTGTGCCCCGCCCTATGGGACTCCCAATCATGGCCGGTTGTGATACAGCCTTGATTTGAACCAGGGTGTCTGTAGTGACGCCTCTAGCACTGAGATGAAGTGCCTTAGACCGCTGCGCCACTCGGGGGCCGCTGCGCCATTAGGGAGAATGCTCCCTGTTCAATGATTCTTAAAAAATATATATTTTAATAGAAATAGTTTCAGCATATTAAAACTTGTCTAGTTTACGTAACAGGGTTGACCTTAAAATGTGGGACAAATGTAAATTAATCACTAATGCAAGAAAATATTTAGGGCTTTACAGTGACATGGGGGGGAACATTTTGGGGTTAAGTGTGTTAAAATCTTAAGAGAAGTCAGAAAAACATGACATGGGCAATGTCAAATTGTCGATTTTTGCCACCTTAGCGAATATTTACTCATGTAAAAAATAGGATATATTACATTTTCCATGTGGTTTGTATTAAAGGGCACTTCATTTAATATAGCAGGCTTTAAAATGTCTACTTAAAATATCAAAGAGACACAAAAGGCACTCTATTTGTAGAACAAACCTGTTATATTCAGCCCTTAAACCTCAGCTCACTCGGCTGAAGACAAGACTACATTCCAGTCGTTGACAAAGAAAAAAAAGTGCTTAACTTCAGACAAACATGCTATTTATTGCAGGTGGTTCTCAGATGCCCAATGTCTATCCCATAGTGTTGGTCCCATGTTTCATGAGCTGAAATAAAAGATCCCAGATATTTTACATATGCACAAAAAGCTTATTTCTCTCAAATGTTGTGCTCAAATTTGTTTACATCACTGTTAGTGAGCATTTTTCCTTTGCCAAGATAATCCACCCACCTGACAGGTGTGGCATATCAATAAGATGATTTAACAGCATGATCCTTACACAGGTGGACCTTGTGCTGGGGACAATAAAAAGCCACTCTAAAATGTGCAGTTTTGTCACACAACACAATGCCACAGATGTCTCAAGTTTTGAGGGGAGCATGCAATTGGTATGCTGACTGCAGGAATGTCCACCAGAGCTGTTGCCAGAGAATTTAATGTCCATTTCTCTACCATAAGCCTCATCCAATGTCATTTTATAGAATTTGGCAGTAGGTCCAATGGGCCTCACAACCGCAGACCACGTGTAACCACGCCAGCCCAGGACCTTCACGTTCGGCCTCTTCACTTGCGGGATTGTCTGAGGCGGTGCTGAGGAGAATTTCTGTCTGTAATGAATCCCTTTTGTGGGGAAAAACTCATTTTGAATGGGAGCCAGGCTCCCAGGCTCACCCATGGCTGTGTCCTTGCCCAGTCATATGTCAAATGAAATCTATAGATTAGGGTCTAATTTATTTATTTCAATAGACTGATTTCCTTATATGAACTGTAACTCAGTAACATCTTTGAAATTGTTGCATGTTGCGTTTATATTTTTGTTCAGTATAGTTCTGTGGTCTATACATCCAATGGTATTATAAAGTACATAGCTTGTCAAATCAAGCACTTAAAAAATCCAGATTTCATGACATTGAAATGTGTCATCCTTGCTGGATACTAGCAAGTAGGACTGAATGAAATGCCTGGTTTGCAACAGGCTGGCTGCTGTCTGTGTATCTTGCTGTATCTTGCTGTATGTGTATCTGGTTTGCAACAGGCTGGCTGCTGTCTGTGTATCTTGCTGGATGTGTATCTGGTTTGCAACAGGCTGGCTGCTGTCTGTGTATCTTGCTGTATCTTGCTGTATGTGTATCTGGTTTGCAACAGGCTGGCTGCTGTCTGTGTATCTTGCTGTATGTGTATCTGGTTTGCAACAGGCTGGCTGCTGTCTGTGTATCTTGTTCAGTCATACCAATGGTTAAAATATCTTCATGTCTTTAATAATTTCACCATAGAAAATACTACTTATAAAACATGAACACATCATTGTGGTACAACAGTTAAAAGAATACTTGTTCACACCAATACTTGGTTCACACTAACACCAACCTGTATTCAACATAGTACAAACATATTTACACACTGTTTCCATCATTGTACAGGGGCAAAACTTTGGTTTTAGAAGTGGGGGGACTCTGCATGGTCTTAAAGCACACAGTTGCCTCATTTTGTATCACATTCCAATGATAAAACCGGCAGGGGACAAAAATACAATTTCAGAATGTGGGGGGGGACATGTCACCCCATCCCCAGTGAAAGTTGCGCCCCTGTTATTGTAAATGGATGGTTTCAAAGTGTTCACATTAAAAATGCTCACAGTATTATAACATGTTTGGCAATTGTTTCTGTTAAAACCTATACATTTGACTGTTAAAAGAGTAGGTTTACATTGTATTTTTGTTCGTCAATATGCACAGCACATTGGTGCATAGCCATTGGGCTGTATCCTAAGTCCAGTTGATGTGGATTCTATGACAGCAGTGCAACACTACAATACTTTCTATTTAGAAGAGCACAGAAACTTTCACACGTTCAGGAGGTGAAACACTCTGGAATGTTGCAGAAAGAAATGCTTCCTATAGAGCTCACATGATTTCCAATTTTATTAGACAGAGAATAGTGTCTGTTCTACAGAATATATATATATCTATCTGAACATTCTGTTACATAGCACGCCACTGAGTATGATCCTGGTAAGAAGTCACTGATGGTGGATTGACAACAAAGCCCATAGGTATAGATATGGTCTTGGTCCTGGTCATAGAGATTTTTTGTTATATGTGAAATTATCAGTATGTTTGCAAACACTATATCACATACAGCTATTACTACAAGTTGTTCTTGGTCATTTGACACCAATCAGACTGTATTCAGTCATAACCGAGTCAGATGAAGGTCTGCCTTGTACATCCAGGCACTCAACATATCTCACAACTCATTGAGTAATCTACAGAATATCTACAGTAAACTAATGGGATACAAAATACTTCACCATACTGACATTTATGGGAAAAAATAACTTAAACATTTTGTGGCTCTTTAAATAAAGAAGGTTGACACACTGTGTCTCAAATATCTGTGACTGAAAGCGAAACATTAAAGGTCCAATACAGCCGTTTTTATCTCAATATCAAATAATTTATGGGTTACAAGTAAGTACCTTACTGTGATTGTTTTCATTTAAAATGGTCAAAAAGAAACCAAAATAGCTTTATAGCAAAGAGCAATTTCTCAAGCAAGAATTTTGCTAGGACTGTCTTAGAGTAGTCTGAGTGGGGAGGGGAAAACGGAAAACTAGCTGTATTATGCAGAGGTTTGGAGCTCTCTTTCTTATTTGTCTATTAACTAATTTACCACATGGTGATGTCATCAGGCAGGCCAAAGCTCCATCCCACCAAACAGCTCTTACATTAAAAGAGGATTATAATAATTTTCCCAATTTCACAGTATTATTCCAACCTCATAGCCTGGAAATATGTATAAAACACAGGAAATCACGTTTTTTACTGCACTGGGCCTTTAAACAATGCAATAAAACATTGACAAGATGATTTGTTCGTTCTTCACTTCTGAAATATTTTGGATATAGTTCTAAGCCCTGCTCAGAACCACAACTACAACATACAAAAGTTCACTATTATCACCCAGTAAGTGTTAGATGCCAAAGGATGACTAGGCCTAATGCTAGGTACAGATCTGCCAGTCTGTCTACCAGCAGCACAGCGGCAGAGCCAGCCTGCCCCGGGGGGAGAAAGAGGGCCTTTGGTTTGTGGTGTGGCATGAACCACTGCACCAGGAGAGTGAGGTGCTGTTCTGTTAAAACAGCCATGATAAGGACGGTAGGCTGTCAATCAGTCGATCCTATAACTAGCGGGTCCAGTCAGTCTCAGAGCCATAATGTAGCAGCTCTGCCTTGTGTCACTCCGCCTGTCAACCAATACGTCTGGCTTTACGCTGACACAGTGCTGACAGTGCGCTCTCTCTTCCCACTGGCCAGGTTCCTCTTCTTACAGTAGGTGTAGAGGGCCGACAGAGGGATACAGCAGACAGAGGAGGCTAGGAGGAGGCCGATGAAGGCTTGGGCGTAGGGAGGATACTCCGTCACCACAGATTTCCCCTGGAAGAGAGGGAAGACAACAGGACAGGCAGAGATCAACATTGTATCTGGATGGAGGAATAAAACCCGAAGCAACATATTCTGTTCCAGTACTTTTCTTTCATTCATGTATGACTGGTACAATCAAATCCCCCTTTGGGGATTAATAAAGTACTATCTTATCTTACCAGTTTTTTGGGCCAAGTGCTTGTTAGTGTAATGACAGGGTTATTGATAAGATATTGAAGATAAAAAGAGAGGCCTTACCAGTTCTTTGTTCCAGGCCTGGTATGTGGGCGTTCCTCCCTGGATGTAGTTGACGATGTAGAAGATGAATAGTGCAATGAGGAGGATGGGACTGACTCCTGCCAACATGATCTTCCAGTACCAGTTAAGACGATGACCTAACATGTCTTCTACATCCTTCTCAAACCTGGAGAGGGAAAGGTTGCAGGAGCATTGACATGATAACTATGTCGATTAAGGCAGCCCCCACACCTCTCTGATTCATAGGGGTTGGGTTGAATGCAGAAGACACATTTTGGTTGAATGCATTCAGTTGTGCAACTCACTAGGTATCCCCTTTCCCTTCTCTAAAAGACTTTCATATATTTTGGATGGATTTAGTTTAAACATTCATTCAACATTTAAAGGAAATTGCTTATATTCTTCATAAGCCATTTTGCTCTACTGGCTGTTAACACAACTGCAGTAGGGCTACACATTCTCAAATAGAAACTGTTTCAAATAATGTCAGCTCAACTATTGGTTCTTGGAGACAAGGTACTATACGACGAGATGTGCTAGTTTTCTGATTTCACAGAGCAAAGGTGATGATGATGCTTAGAAAGCTTCTGAAATTAGTCATTCTTCATTGTCAATATTGTGCACACACACCTTTTGATGCCATATATGTAGCAGACGGTGATAACTTCGATGAGCACGATGAAGAGCAGAGAGAAGGTGGCTCCATAGTCGTTGAACATGGTGAACCAGTAGTTCCCAGAGCGGGTGGTGAAGCCCAGGCCAAGCAGCAGGCAGAATAGACACACCAGACCTACAGGATATGACAACACACCTGTTAGTCCCACACACCAGACGTACAGGATATGACAACACACCTGTTAGTCACACACACACACCAAACCTAGAGGATTGGCCCACTCAGCCTAGTCCAAGCTTATCTCTGTCCTGGCAACCAAATGGTTGAACCAGCTTCCCCCGATGTTAGGACAGCAGAGTCCCTGACCATCGTCTGAAAACTTATCTCATTAAATAATATCTTAAATAAGATAAAAAAATAAGACATAAATAAATAAAAAATCACTTGTCTTTTCCTACTAGCACTGACTTTGCTGATAACTGTATTTACTACGACTGTGATATGTAGGTGTCTAGATATCTTAAGATGAATGCACCAACTGTAAGTCACTCTGGATAAGAACATCTGCTAAACGACTAAAATGTGAAGTTTAGGATGGGACAACACACCTGTTAGTCACACACACACACACACACACACACACACACACACACACACACACACACACACACACACACACACACACACACACACACACACACACACACACACACACACACACACACACCTAACTCAAGCAGGAGGCAGAAGAGACACACCAACCTATAGTTCAAGGGTCAACCCTAACCCTAGCTTCATGTTCACACCTTAGCTCAATTCTTACCCACAACCACAACCCTAAATCTAGCTTCATGATCACACCTTAGCTCAATTCTTACCCACAACCACAACCCTAAATTTAGGTTCATGACCACAACTTAGCTCAATTCTTACCCACAACCACAACCCTAAATCTAGCTTCATGACCACAACTTAGCTCTATCCTAACGCCCCCTTCTCCTCATCACCCCTTCTCTCTCACCATTGAGTGTTTTGGTGCTCATGTAGCGGCTGATGAACTTCAAGTCACTGAGGGGGGTGATGACGGCGATGACGTTGCCCAGCATACTGCCCATGCCCAGCAGCAGGAGCATGATGAAGTAGAGCACAGACCACAGCTGTGACACGGGCATGTTCTTAATGGCCTCACTGTACACTATGAAGGCCAGGCCTGTACCCTCAACAGCCTGGGAGAGAGAGGGAGAGAGGGAGAGAGAGAGAGAGAGACAGAGAGACAGAGAGATAGAGAGACAGAGAGACAGAGAGAGAGCTTAGTGGATATTCAGTCCTGCATAGTGCAAAAGTGTCTAAAGTCAGTATTTAATTTTTTGCTTTCCTCCATTGGAAAATTAAGTGGGCTGGTTTATTAAAGACAAAATGGAAAATCCAGGAGAGCATTGAAAATTAAATATTAACATTAATTGTAACTGCAACAACCAATGATATTTGCCACATCTCACTACCACCACCACAGAGTCAAATAAAGTTGTATAGGTGACATTGAACTATGGCAAAAATATTAAAGATTTATAGAATGGTGAGTGAAGTTTATATTGCCTCACAGTAAAATCCATTTATTTTGTTGCTACATGATAGCATATTGTCAGGAAACCAGAGGTATTTTGTTATATTAAGGGCTAGATTCAATCCATATTGCGGAGGTTCTGTGCTATAGTGCAACATTTTTAAGGTAAGATCATATTGAGCCGACTTATGCAGCATTTACCCTGAATGTAGTCACCGCGAACGCGGGAACATTGCCTTTAAATTTCAATCTCGCTATATCGCAGAACTTCCGCGATTCAGATTGAATCGAGCCTTAAGAGTAGTAAATGAAGTTGTCTTATCAGTATTTTGCACAAGTTTTCCTATTGAGTTTATTAGTTCATTTGAGTTGTGTGTCATCATGACCTACCGTGTCTAGTTCAGCCTCTAGGTCACAGGTCTCCAGCCTACCTCCCAGACTGGCAAACTGGTCTGGGTGTGTCCTGTTCAGCTCAGCGATCCAGTGGTTGACATTCTCCAGACTGATGGTGTCCTCTGCTAGATCAAAGGTGTTCAGGAGCAGCAGTCGCACCCTGGGAGAAGAAGAGAAATGTCAGTGTCATGAAAGGGCAAGTGGTGTAGCGCAGTTTCTCTGAAAACAGTTTTTTTTAGGTG
Organism: Brachymystax lenok tsinlingensis; assembly: GCA_030435695.1. Classification (NCBI taxonomy): domain Eukaryota; kingdom Metazoa; phylum Chordata; class Actinopteri; order Salmoniformes; family Salmonidae; genus Brachymystax; species Brachymystax lenok. The sequence continues at coordinate 46,843,828 of CM059789.1, forward strand.
GGGTGGGGGGGCCAGGTAACTTCCTCATGGCAAAAAGGTTGAGAGAAGATTTAGCAGTTTTATAGCTAATTTCCTGTAATTCTAAACATTTTGCCATGGCTTATGACATTTATACATTTTTTGGATGGGACCTCCCCGCCTAGTGGGGCTTTGGGGCTGCATGCTACGCCACTGGAAAGGGCACTTCTGCTTTCCCCAGTCCAAGCACCTGCCATCTCTTCCATCTGTATGTCTGCAGGAACTGCTACAGTCTACAGACGTTAAATTTATTGTATATGTTTGACCTAGAATTGTTTACGTTTGTACTGGCTGAGTGCTGCTGACGGGTGTCACCTACTTCTCTGAGTTGAAAGTTCAATGCCAAAGTCAATGAGACAACCAACCAGACTGCGACCCCACCCAGGGCCTCACCTCTCCAGGCAGCTCTCGTAGTTGAAGGTGGCCTTAAAGCCATAGATGGAGAAGGTGACGATACTGGCAAAGATAGAGGTGCTACTGTTGACCATGGACACGACGATGGCCTGCTTCTCAAAGTTGTTGTTGTACTGGTTGTAGCTGGCAAAAGCGATGAGGGATCCAAAGCCCAGGCCCAGAGAGAAGAAGATCTGAGTGGCCGCGTTGATCCATGTAGTGGGGTTAGCCAGCTGTTCCATCTGAGACAGCAAACACACACACATTAGTAATGGCACACACACATTAGTAAAGCATATTAGTAGCACACACACATATGTAAAGCAGGGTTAAACATAACAGAACAATGTACATGAGCTACCATACCTTGGCTGTGAAAAAGTAGATCTATTGCATCTCATCTATGCCGCTCTGTCTTTGCTCATCCATATATTTATATGTACTTATTATTATTCCATCCCTTTACTTAGATTTGTGTGTATTAGGTAGTTGATGTGGAATTGTTAGATTACTTGTTAGATATTGCTGCACTGTCGGAACTAGAAGCACAAGCATTTCGCTACACTCGCAATAACATCTGCTAACCATGTGTATGTGACCAATAAGATTTGATTTGATTTGATCAATAACATTATTTCATTAATCTAATCATTCATACCTTGGGCGTGAACATGTACTTCATACCGTTGATGGCTCCGTGAAGGGTGACCCCACGGATGAGGTAGATGATGAGGACCAGGTAGGGGAATGTGGCTGTGAAGTACACCACCTAGAGAGCAGAAACAGCAGGAGGATTCAGGGTCAAAGTTCAACTATGCTGCACTGATTGCCTGTTTTCCAACACAGATTTGTCCCACTTTTCCCACTGCTTGCTGAATTTACTGTGAAGTTGTAGGTGAAAGTGAACTTGTTTGTGTATATCTTTCCATCAATTGATAACGCTGTTATTACATTTCTATTACTTCTCTCTGTATTGTTGGGAAGGGCCGTAAGAAACCATTTCACTGTTAATCTACGCCTGTTGTTTATGAAGCATGTGATGATTAAAATGGGATTTGATTTGATGAACCTCTTTTAGGTCATTTTAGATGAGAGATCAAAAAAAAAAGCCCCTTGCCAGAACGATTCAGAACGAATCCGTTTTTACGGGACCTCCTGTGTGCACTCGCTTACGTGTTATAATAAAGATCATAGGCAGCTCGTGAGTTTCAAGTTTGGGGAAGCTTACAATTTATCCTACCGTTTCTACCTATCTTCGTGCCAGTTATTTTTTGTGGAACAGCTTCATTTAAATAATAACGTTTTCGTTTTTCAAAATTACTATCACGTTGTTAATCAGAAAAATTGGAATTAAAATGATAAAAATCTCAATTAATGCAAGAGCACCAGCCTTTGCCACATGGACACATTGAAACATCCATTGGCAGCTAAAGAAATTAGAATATGGAACTCAGAGATAGCCTTTAGCTAATGCAGCAGTAGGCCTCTAACTTCCATCGTCAACTAAGTAAAATAGGCCTAAAACAAACTAACAAATTAAAACAGTAGTAAATATCCTGATGGAAATTCTGTTTTTTCAATCACATTAATCTCTCTACTCTGCCTGTCTGTCTACCTTTCCTATCTGTCTTGACTTGAGCTATCCCTAGTGAAGTGCAACATTGTATACATTTTGCAGGTTGGCGTGCTTAGACGTGTGCGCTCCCTCTACGTTATGACAGAGAAACCATACACATGCTCATTGCTAACATGGAGCACTCCAAACAAAATACATTGAAAAAATTGACAAAACTCCTAAATAAACCAAAACTTGTTTCTCACAAGTGTAGCATGTTAAGAAACTCTGCAAACAATGTTTCCACTCCAAGAATGAGAACGGTAAATTACTGTAATACATTCATTAACAGAAATGTATGTAACCAAATGACGGGATTAACGGGACCTTTATTATGCCTACTGGTTACCTTATGTATGTAATGGGGAATTTATCAAAATAAGCAATCAAAGGGAAAACAATTCACACAATAAAATAACGAATGTGCCACAATTGTTGGAAGACGTTGGAGCACATTCTTGAGAGCTGAGTGCATGCATTCTGGAGAGAGACGCAGATGCCCATATTTTCGCCACACACCCGTCCCCTTATTCTTGTCTCAACATTTTAAATTATACTCAAGACACATTGTCTTCACACATTTTAGATGCTTTCACTGGCATCAGCAACTCAATAATCAGCTAGGCCTATTGCCATGCGCGCTGCCCAAATAGGCATATGCCTACAGCACCTGTGATTTGAAACAATCCACAGCTAGTTTAAAAAACGAGAAGCTAATGGTCCTCTGTGGCTAAGTCAAGCTCTCTACTAAAGTATTTTGAATACTTTTATTTAGACAGGAGTAATTATATAATTTTGGCAAAACATCAATTTACTTTAGCCAGCATCGAACAGTGCACTGTTTCCTTTCTAATTCACAAGTGGCTGAAACCAGAGATTTGTATATAATGACGAGATTGTCATCTCCGCACTAACAATGCGAGTTGTTGTCCCAAAGGCGGGAATGTAGGCGACAAGCTTAGGTCTACATATTATGCCCATAGAAACACATTGGGCTAATTCAGGATAGATTTTTGCATGAGTGAGCCCTCTGGATAAGAGCGTCTGCTAAATGACTAAAATGTAAAAGTAAAAAATGTAGCAGATGTATCTGATGCTGTCTGGACAGAAAAAGTAAGACATGCCATACTCCTTTTGTCCAGAGAGCATCAGATACATGGTCTACACATACGGAGACACTGTTGTTTCACTGCTGTTTCACTTTCTCAGATGCGTTATCTGAGATTGATGCGTTTTTGTGTCCATGCGCGTCTCGGTCAAATAAATTATTAATATTTCAATATTTTATTTGGACTGGCAAGGAGGTACGGCGTCATGGGCGTACCCTAGGGGGCCTGGCCCGCCCATAACACCAGCTCTGCCATGAGTCCACTGTGAACAGCAGACCAGAAAACAGTTCCCTGTCTGTGTTGACACAGTATCCTTTACTCTCACCCTGGCTTGTCTCCTCAGAGACTCCCACTCTACATAGTTATGTAATGAAGTAGGCCAAGGTTTTCAAAACTTTCCTATGATGCCCCCTCACTCTCCCAGCTGATGTTTTCAGTAAAGATCCATTGGATCTGCTTCCCCTTTCCCTGCCCTATCATTCTGAGTTGGCAAACTCTGCAGCCACAAACTGATTGTTTTATTCGCCTTGCCTTGATGGACAACTATCTGACCATATAGAATATTGAACTGTTTGTACCTTGTCTCACCATTACGAATAACTTTCTTGACCCTTTCCTTTGTTATCGAGGTCACCTCTCAGCTGACTGTTTTTCTCTGCTCAGTAAAAATACAGGTAACTGCCAAAATAAAGGAAACACTAGACTAAATGAGGGACACAAAGTATACTGAAAGCAAGTGCTTTCACACAGGTGTGGTTCCTGAGTTAATTAAGCAATTAACATCCCATCATGCTTAGGGTCATGAATAAAAATACTGGGCAGGTCATTATTTTGGCCACCATGGCTATGCCCCCATAGGACAACAATGCCCCCATCCACAGGGCATGAGGAGTCACTGAATAGTTTGATAAGCATGAAAAAGATGTAAACCATATGCCATAGCTGTCTCATTCACCAGATCTCAACCCAAATGAACACTTATGGGAGATTTTCACCACCATCAACAAAACACTAAATGGAATTTGTCATGGAAGAATGGTGCTGCATACCTCCGATAGAGTTCCAGACACTTCGAATCTATGCCAAGGTGCATTGAAGCTGTTCTGGCTCGTGGTGGCCCAATAACCTATCAAGACACTTTATGTTGGTGTTTCCTTTCTTTTGGCAGTTACCCGTATGACATAGGAGACAATCGTGACCTACGTCCACTAGATCTGCAGCTAGCATGACATAAGGGTGCTATAACTGTCTTGACCCTGTCCATCATTCCCGAGCTGACCTCTGACCTCTCACCTTCCCGGTGGACTTGACCCCCTTGACGATGAACAGGTAGACAATAATCCAGGCCAGCAGGAGGCAGAGCGCCTGTCCCATGTGGATCCCTCCGTTCTCCTCGATGGACCCAGAGATGTCCAGGGTCTCTCTGTAGAAGAAGTACTGGGTGGGTGTGGCCCGCTCACACTCCTCCACAGGGCTGGTCAGGTTGCTGTTAACCGGGCACTCTGCCCATGGTAGGACCGACTGGAGCAGAGTGGGAGGAAACAGCACAGGTCAGGTCAGGCACAGGATGTTACAGATAGCACTAGAGCAATGAACAGCATCTTCTAAGACTCCAAACAAAACAGTCTGCACAGGACCAATAGTGTGTCCTCAAAGCTGAGTGAGCCTGTTGATACATCTTGTAATAAGATTGTAACAAGTTATTGAAGATTGTCTACATTTTATGATCGAATCATACATCTGAATGCAGGTCAAATTATTCGAATTTAGAATTTTTCCATTGTGAGACTGGAACTAACCTGGAATGAATGAAAGAGGTACCAGAAACTCCATGCATTGATGACATTGTAATAGAGGCATAGGTACATGGAAGTCACAACACTGGCCAGACCTGGAACCAGCAGAGAGAGGAACAAATCAATTTAAACTATAAGCAGATAATATCTGATAATTTTTCACAAAGTAGTTTGTATGTAGTGAACTACTTTTTCAAAGTAACTTTAGTTAAGTAAACTATATTTTTCTTTCAGTGTGAAGTAATTGGTAGCTTAAACTATATTTTTAGAGTAGCTTCCCCAACACTGTACATTTGACACAAAAGTACTGGCCTAAATGTAACAAAACCATATATTTAAATATGTGTAATGTGATAAATTATAGGCAAGTTTATGTACTTTATTTAATGGCAATGTGCACCCATACATGTGTAGCACTCTATGTGCAGTGTCCTCTGTCCAAAAAAGTATTAATAATAATAATAAATAAATAAATTATTCACAAAGTACCAGTAAAAAAAACTTGAATGAGTAGGTGTGTCCAAACTTTTGACTATGTATATATATATTCAGTACTCACCCACTCCCCCCAGATAGGGGCTAATAGCTCTCCATGCTCCAATGCTGCCCAGATGCATTTTCTGGCCAATGGCTAACTCCATGTAGAACAGGGGTACCCCCAACAGGACCAGCATGAGCATGTATGGGATCAGGAACCCACCTGAGGACAGAAAAAAGACACATACAGTATATTTTACCATTCAAAACACAAAGACAAAAACACACACATGATCTACAAGGTGATGCACTGTACTTCAGATTCACATGACACCCAGAAAATATGCTCTCATTCTTAATAGTTCTATTTCATTTACATCATGAATGTGGTCTCGGTCCTTGTATTCTGTTGCATATTTCTTCTCCCTATATATTAATGGAAAGAAAGGATGCAGTGCAGTGCAGTGCTTCCTTCATTATTCTTTGATCAAGGGTCTAACATCTAAACAAAGCTCTATTCATGTTTCTACTGGGTTCTGTTCTCTCTGGCTTTCTCGTGTATTCATGGCAATCACAAAAAAAACTATCTGGCCTGGGCCACCCCGCGAACTGAAAGCAAAGTGACCTGTCTCCTGTAATTTCCAGCCTGCTAGTCTGAGTCGTTGACAGTAATTACAGTAAGCAGGCAGTGGGGCAGGGAGTGAAGGGGGCAGGGGGTGAGGGGGACAGGGGAGCAGGGGGACATGCTCAGTGACACAAACACAAAGTCAAAGCGAAATTAGAGAAGGGTCAGCCACTGCACCAGGCAATGGCTTGGAACTGTTTTGGGATTTCATTATTAAACTCATTAATTCAGTGGGTGAACATAGTGGTATAAAAAAGCATGTAATTGTCCATAATTTAGCAGGTAGATGGAAAATTCCATGCTTCTAGCTCTCAGATTCTTTATGCTACCTTCCTTTGACTGTAATGAACCCTTGTGAATGAGTGTTCACACAGAAACAGCTTGTATAATCGGATAAGGATTAGATGGAAGTTGGAATAGTTGGATATATTGGAATAAAAAGCTTTTCCTCTACTTTAATCTCAGATTCCTGAAGTTGTTTCACAAGAAAAACACGATTGCAAAATCATGTTATTGTAATGTGTATCAGGTGATTATTTACACTATGACAAACAATTTTTGGAACACTGTAAAATACATAATGCACAACGCAATGATAACATAATATAGAACTTAAGGGGGGCATCAATATGTATTATGTAAAACCCCTAACCTCTAATGTCCCATCTGTTTTACATTGTGATCTGTTAACAATGAGAGGGACATGACATTTTATAGGCTTTTTGGGACTTCCTGTCATTTGTCCACGCTCATGATGTACTGTTTGTCCTACATGTCATTTTGATTACTATATGCTTGAAGTCCTGTCATTAGGTGTAAGCCTGCTGTAAATTATTAGTATTGAGAAGCTTCTCCTAAACCAGAGCCTCATAGGGGCATGCAAGAGTAGAGCAATTTACAAGGTAGAATAACAAAGCTATACCATTTGAAGAGGTAGAATTTCATGAGGTAGTTCAAGTGTATTTTTCTTCCATCATCTTATCTCTGTCAGTGTCAAGTTGTTGGGGCATTGCCTTAAAGTAACTTTCCAGTGTTTCCAGAATTCAATGAAGCATGACCTATAATTGAAATTTAGTTCCAAAACTCTATATCCCCATATTTTTCACATTTGTGTTTTTTCAACAAAAAGTGAATGCTTATGGGTACCTACATCTGTGTGTACAATATTACTGTTCTCAGATTTTTTATTCATAATTTTAGATGTATATTCAAATGTTTTCGCTTTCAAGAAGTGGGACACTAATGCAGACTCCTATAAGAAATCCCGCTACAACATCTGTTGAGCCATCAAATAGGCCAAGCGTCAATACAGGACCAAGATCAAATCCTACTACACCGGCTCGGACACTTGTCAGATGTGGCAGGGTTTGCAAACTATCAAGGTTTACAAAAAGAAACCCAGCCGTGAGCTGCCCAGTGACAGGAGCCTACCAGCGAGCTAAATGCCTTCAATGCTCACTTCGAGGCAAGCAACACTGAACCATGCATGACAGCATGACTATGTGATCTTGCTTTCCGTAGGCGATGTGAGTAGTTTAAAACTTCTTAGGGAAAAAAATAGAAAAAGTTTTTTTTTTTCTTTGTATTTTTTTCTACCAAATTTTTGCCAAAAATGACATAGCCAAATCTAACTGCCTGTAGCTCAGGCCCTGAAGCAATGACATGCATATTCAAAGTCACCATTACTAGTCAGTTGTACAACCAAATGCCTTCAACTGAAATGTGTCTTCCACATTTAACCCAACCCCTCTGAATCAGAGAGGTGCGGGGGGGGCTGCCTTAATTGACATCCACATCTTCAGCACCCAGAGGGTTAACAGCCTTGTTCAGGGGCAGAACAACAGATTTTTACCTTGTCAGCTCGGGGATTCGAACTTGAAACCCTCCAGTTACAATTCCAACACTCTAACCACTAGGCTACCTGCCGCCCTCTTGGTACCATTTGAAAGTAAACACTATGACGTTTGTGGAAATGTGAATTGAATGTAGGAGAATATAACACAATAGATCTGGTAGAAGAAAATACTAAGAAAAAAACAACAGTTTATTTTTATTTTTTTTTTCTACCACCATCTTTGAAATGCAACAGAAAGGCCCCAAATCTAGCCATCACTCTTGTTATAATTCCGATGGTGTCCACAAGATGGCAGTAGTCTATCTGCAAAATATCAGACAGATAACTTGAAGGATGAGCAAATCACATTACTTTTAGTGTGAAGTCTCCCAGGTACATTTGGGCAAATCGTGAAGGAGACATTCAAATTCACATTACATTTTTCTGCAAGAATATCGTCAAATCTGTATACTTGGACTTTTATTTAGCTTTTCCAGTATTAGTAGCGATATTATAAGTTCAACTTTTGCAAAACACCCAGTTTTCATAACTCTCCATATTCTTATAATTTTTGTCCAAAAGGACAAGGCTTGCTGTTGCACAAGGTTAGCAGCGACACTTTACGACAGATACGGGGTCTCCCGACACTGCCGTAAAGCCCAGCTCATTGGCTATCTAGCTAGCTTTGTTTGACCCCAATTGGTGCTTATTTGACAGTTTCAGCCGATCAAGTGAAGACTGGCCGCCTCATCGGCGTGCCATGATGACGCTCTCAGACCAAATCTGGTGTCCTATAGGATATACTACACCCCTAATAATATAGTGAAGTCTGGTTACATTCTAGGATCTCTGAGGAATACATACGAACGTGATTTGACTGGTTGAAAAAACTTTTAGGGTTAGATTTTCACAGATTCCTTTCTTTGCAAATTGAACGAGTTGAAATGCAAAATCGATCGTGCATGCTATATGGACCTTTTTAGGATATGAAAAAGGATTTTATCTAACAAAACGACACTTCATGTTATCTCTGGGATCCGTTGGATGATGAATCAGAGCAAGATTTCAGAATGTAAGTACACATCTGACCTTCAGAGGTGAATTTATCAAACCTGTTGCGGTGAAAGAAGTGTTTTGTTATTAAGAGCTCTCCTCAAACAATAGCATGGCATTTTTTCGCAGTAATAACTACTGTAAATTGGACAGTGCAGTTATATTAACAAGAATTTAAGCTTTTGGCCGATATAAGACACATATGTACCGACATTTGTTGTTTCTCTAAAATCTGCAATCGTAACACAAGGCGTTGCATGATTTACAACTGTCCCGTTAACGGGACGCCGATCCCTAATTAACACAAAGCCGCGGGGCCAGACAGATTACCAGGATGCGTACTCATGGCATGCACTGACCAGCTGGCGGGTGACTTCAATTAAATTTTCAACCTCTCCCTGACCCAGTCTGTAATACCTACATGTTTCAAGCAGACCACCATAATCCCTGTGCCTAAAAACGCCAAGGTAACCTGTCTAAATGACTATTGCCCCGCAGCACTCACATCTGTAGCCATGAAATGCTTTGAAAGGCTGGTCATGGCTCACATCAACACCATCATTTCAGACACCCTAGACCCACTCCAATTCACATACCTGTCACGATCTTCTGTAGGAACAGACCAAGACGCAGCGATGCTTCCAGTATACAAATTTAATACAAACGTAACTGGGCAAAATTAACAAAAACGAAAGTAACGAAGATCGTGACGTCGAAACACAAAACAAGCTATGTCCAAACAATCACCCACAAAACCTAAATGAAAACCCCAAATATATATATGGTTCCCAATTAGAGACAACGACACACAGCTGCCTCTAATTGGGAACCATTACCCCAACATAGAAATACAACACCTAGAACAAAAACCCTAGACCAAAACCAAAGCAAAAACACGCCAGCCTGTCATCTCAGGCCTGGACGTGACAATACCGCCCAACAGATCCACAGATTACGCAATCTCTCTCAATTGCACTCAATACTGGTCTTTCCCACCTAAACTCAAGAAAAAAGAAACATCCCTTTTTCAGGACCCTGTCTTTCAAAGATAACTTCACAGATCTTCATCAGATCTTCATTGTAAAGGGTTTTAACACTGTTTCCCATTCTTGTTCAATGAACCATAAAACATTAATGAACATGCACCTGTAGAACGGTCGTTAAGACACTAACAGCTTACAGACGGTAGGCAATTAAGGTCACAGTTATGAAAACTTAGGACACTAAAGAGGCCTTTCTACTGACTCTGAATAACACCAAAAGAAAGATGCCCAGGGTCCCTGCTCATCTGTGTGAACGTGCCTTAGGCATGCTGCAAGGAGGCATGAGGACTGCAGATGTGGCCAGGGCAATATATTGCAATGTCCGTACTGTGAGAGGCCTAAGACAGCGCTACAGGGAGACAGGACGGACAGCTGATCATCCTCGCAGTGGCAGACCACGTGTAACAAGACCTGCACAGGATCGGTACTTCTGAACATCACACCTGCAGGACAGGTTCAGGATGGCAACAACAACTGCCCGAGTTACACCAGGAACGCACAATCCCTCCATCAGTGCTCAGACTGTCCGCAATAGGCTGAGAGATGCTGGGCTGATGGTTTGTAGGCCTGTTGTAAGGCAGGTCCTCACCAGACATCACCGGCAACAACGTCGCCCATGGGCGCCCATGGGACCTGTTGGATCGGAGGGCTCGGGCCATTCCCCACAGAAATGTCTGGAAACTTGCAGGTGCCTTGGTGGAAGAGTGGGGTAACACTCTTCCACTAACACTCTCACAGCAAGAACTGGCAAATCTGGTTCAGTCCATGAGGAGGAGATGCACTGCAGTACTTAATGCAGCTGGTGGCCACACCAGATACTTACTTTGGATTTTGACCTCCCCTTTGTTCGTGGACACATTATTCAATTTCTGTTAGTCACATGTCTGTGGAACTTGTTCAGTTTATGTCTCAGTTGTTGATACAAATGTTCATACAAATATTTACACATTTTAAGTTTGCTGAAAATAAACACAGTTGAGAGTGAGAGGAAGTTTATTTTTTTGCTGAGTTTATGTGAGAATGCGGTTCATTGACCATAGCTCAGAATTCAACACCATAGAGCCTTACAAGCTCATAACTAAGCTCAGGACCCTGGGACTGAACACCTCCCTCTGAAACTGGAACCTAGACTTCCTGACGGGCCGGCCCCAGGTGGTGAGGGTAGGCAACAACACATCTGCCCTGCTGACCCTCAACAAGGGTGGTGTCAGAATAACACCGTAAAAATTGTCAAAGACTCCAGCCACCCAAGTCACAGAATGTTCTCTCTGCTACTGCATGGCAAGCGGTACCGATGCACCAAGTCTGGAACCAACAGGACCCTAAACAACTTCTACCCCCAAGCCATAAGACTAGTAAATAGTTAACCAAATAGCTACCCAGACTATCTGCATTGACCCTCTTTTTACTAAATCTTTTGACTCATCACATACGCTGCAGCTACTCTTTATTATCTACAGTTGTGGCCAAAGGTTTTGAGAATGACACAAATATTAATTTCCACAAAGTTTGCTGCTTCAGTGTCTTCAGATATTTTTATCAGATGTTACTATGGAATACTGAAGTATAATTACAAGCATTTCATAAGTGTCAAATGATTTTATTGACAATTACATGAAGTTGATGCAAAGAGTCAATATTTGCAGTGTTGACCCTTCTTTTTTCAAGACCTCTGCAATCTCCCCCCTGGCATGCTGTCAATTAACTTCTGGGCCACATCCTGACTGATGGCAGCCCATTCTTGCATAATCAATGCTTGGAGTTTGTCAGAATTTGTGGGTTTTTGTTTGTCCACCCGCCTCTTGAGGATTGACCACAAGTTCTCAATGGGATTAAGGTCTGGGGAGTTTCCTGACCATGGACCCAAAATATCGATGTTTTGTTCCCCGAGCCACTTAGTTATCACTTTTGCCTTATGGCAAGGTGCTCCATCATGCTGGAAAAGGCATTGTTCGTCACCAAACTGTTCCTGGATGGTTGGGAGAAGTTGCTCTCGAGGATGTGTTGGTACCATTCTTTATTCATGGCTGTGTTCTTAGGCAAAATTGTGAGTGAGCCCACTCCCTTGGCTGAGAAGCAACCCCACACATGAATGGTTTCAGGATGCTTTACTGTTGGCATGACACAGGACTGATGGTAGCTCTCACCTTGTCTTCTCCGGACAAGCTTTTTTACGGATGCCCCAGACAATCGGAAAGGGGATTCATCAGAGAAAATGACTTTGCCCCAGTCCTCAGCAGTCCAATCCCTGTACCTTTTGCAGAATATCAGTCTGTCCCTGATGTTTTTCCTGGAGAGAAGTGGCTTCTTAGCTGCCCTTCTTGACACCAGGCCATCCTCCAAAAGTCTTCGCCTCACTGTGCGTGCAGATGCACTCACACCTGCCTGCTGCCATTCCTGAGCAAGATCTGCACTGGTGGTGCCCCGATCCCGCAGCTGAATGAACTTTAGGAGACGGTCCTGGCGCTTGCTGGACTTTCTTGGGCGCCCTTAAGCCTTCTTCACAACAATTGAACTGCTCTCCTTGAAGTTCTTCATGATCCACTAAATGGTTGATTCAGGTGCAATCTTACTGGCAGCAATATCCTTGCCTGTGAAGCCCTTTTTGTGCAAAGCAATGATGACAGCACGTGTTTCCTTGCAGGTAACCAAGTTTGACAGAGTAAGAACAATGATTCCAAGCACCACCCTCCTTTTGAAGCTTCCAGTCTGTTATTCGAACTCAATCAGCATGACAGAGTGATCTCCAGCCTTGTCCTCGTCAACACTCACACCTGTGTTAACGAGAGAATCACTGACATGATGTCAGCTGGTCCTTTTGTGGCAGGGCTGAAATGCAGTGGAAATGTTTTTTGGGGATTCAGTTCATTTGCATGGCAAAGAGGGACTTTGCAATTAATTGCAATTCATCTGATCACTCTTCATGACATTCTGGAGTATATGCAAATTGCCATCATACAAACTGAGGCAGCAGACTCTGTGAAAATTAATATTTGTGTCATTTTCAAAACTTTTGGCCACGACTGTATTCTGTTGCTTAGTCACTTTACCCCTACCTATATGTACATATCTATCTCAATTACCTCGTACCCCTGCACATGGACTCGGTAACCGTACCCCGTGTGTATAGCCAAGTTATCGTTACTCATTGTATATTCATTCCTTGTGTTATTACTCTCTGCATTGTTGTGAAGGGCCCATAAGCATTTCACCATTAGTCTACACTTGTTGTTGATTTGATACTCTATGAGGAAATAGCAAAAAACCATTGAACTGTCTGTTTGAGATACAAGTTTGGGCTTTGAAGTGTATTTTATCCAATTTATGCTTTGGACATAAATACGAGTATAGGATGAGACAATAACATTATTTGGGTATGAGTTAACACAATATTCACTTTTAAGTGTTTTATTTTCACTGGACAGTTACATTAAGGCAATAACTCTACAATAATAAATACAGAATAACTCTTCTTGCATACCACACCTGTATTTATGGAATGTACATATTGGCCTTAAAGCAACAGAGGCATCAAGGAGTCTCCTGTAACATTTTCTAGGAATGTATGAATGGAAGAAAACAACATAACACCTGTTGTAAACTTTGCAATAAGTTGAGACCATTAAAAGCGAAATGCAAAAGCAAATGTTGATCCGTTGTTATTCTGTGCTAAACAACGGGACGTGTTAAGGGTTAAAAATGGGCTCTATATCAATCCAAACTTGGAGTGGAAAGCTATTTTATGCGTGCGCTTTTGAAAGCTCCTTTATGTATGCAATTTGGTACATCCTTACCCTCTGTTTTTGAGTGGACTAACGGTTGTCAGTGACTTATGGGGAGGAAAATGAAAAATACGAATTGAACTAACAACTAAGTGAGACCATTGCACATTTCTGCACCATTAACTTTTAGAGGAAGAAAACAAAAATCTGCACAGTAACACCTCCACTCACTAGAAATGTTTAACAAGGTGACTAACGCTAACCAATATAGTAATCATTCCGATTCCATGTAAATGGATAATAAACTGATAACGTTTCACCCAGGGTAAAATAATAACTAACCCATTCTACAACCGCACAACATCAATGGGCCATTGCGCATGGATAAAGGTGAATAAATTGGGCACTGACTGGCTATTCATATAGCCTACATTACCACTTTTAATCAGTCAACACTAATTGTATTTATTAATTTTACATAGTGTCCAATATTGCAATATTAAAAAAATAACTGTTGGCCTAAATGTACAATATATAATGGATGAAACCATAAATTAGGCTATGCGCTGCACCTAAACAATAAATAAATATTGCTTACCTCCGCCATGCATTTGACACAAGTATGGAAAACGCCACACATTTCCCAGTCCAACCGCGTATGATACACACGCCAGGACAAATTGCATGGGATTGTCCCACTCTGGTCTTGCGGCGTCCTTCCCCATCGTTGCGTCCTGAGCACACAATCAAGCCAATTTTCAGGTCGTCCGGTCGAGTCGGTGGCAGTGCGGTGCCGGTGGACAACCTTGACAGTCAGTATGCCTGTCTGAAGTACCGGGAGTAGGGATGGAACTCCTGTCTGGATAGTAGAACAAATCCAATGACAGCGTCTGGGAAACAGGGAAAGTGTTTCAACAAGAGGCTGTTTGAGTCAGACACATTTGCAATGGTTGAAGAAATAGCATGGAGTTTATAGAACGCTTGCTCATTCTAATGAGGTCCCCCAACTTGAGAGGGAGGGCCTACCGTTTTAAGTACTGTAGGCATAGGCTAGAGAGTTTATTGGAGTTTATGTAACCCAGGTGAATGTTTGATTTTCACAGCTCTTAAAAACCTGAGCGTATAAGCCTGTTATAGAGACAGTGGACCATCCCCAATACCTTTTATATTCCTTAGGGTAGGCTTCAGATAGCATGTGTTCTCTTTTGTACAATGAACTTCACAGTGCAAGATTCAGTGCAAGATTCAGTCCTTTTTACTGTTCATACAACTTAAAATATAGTACTGCAGTCCAATGTGCAAAAACAGCACAACCACAGTGTTAAGGTGTCAATGATTGAAATAGCTGTTTTCTGTAAGAAGTCAATCAGTAAGGCACATTCTTCTATCTAAAAAGGGACATAGCCATTACAGTTTTATTGCATTTAAATTAAAAAGCAATGCAAAGGAAAAAATTATGAGAGAGCGAAAATTTTACACATAAAAATGAGTGAATATACAATATCACACACAGTGATGATACAGTACAAATAAAAGGGTGAAAGATAGAACCAAAAGAAAGGAAAAAGGAGACAATCAGAGAGAGTGAGAGAGGATGTCCTCCAGGGGTAGGTCCTCGCTGACCTTGTGTCTATCTACAGATTTAGGTTCGGCCTAAAGAGCTATGGCCGAGAGCTTAATAACGTACAGTCCTTTCACAAGAGGGACAAATATAGTACACTCTGACAGTAGCCTAGAGAGTTACATTGCGATTGACTCCTCAATTGCAATGGTGTTGCTCTACTCCAATACCATCACCATCATCAAGTTTGCAAGTTTACTGATGACACGATGGTGGTATGCTTGATCACAGACGACAATAAGACAGCCTACATGGAGGAGGTCAGTGACCTGGCAGTGTGGCGCCGGGACAACAACCTCTCCCTCAACATCAGTAAGACCAAGGAGCTGATCATGGACTACAGGATTTCTTTTGGGGGGGAGGCGAGCACTCTCCTATCCACATCGACGGGGCGGCAGTGGAGCGGGTCGAGAGTGTCAAGTTCTTTGGGGTCCAAATCACACATACAGTCACAGTCGTGAAGAAGGCGCGACAGCAACTTTTTGTCATGGGCTCTCAAATCCTCAAATAGTTCTACAGCTGCACCATTGATCGAATCTTGACTGGCTGCATCACTGCTTGGTATGGCAACAGCACCGCCCTCGATCGTGGTGCGGACAGCCCAGTCCATCACTGGGGCCGAGCTCCCTGACATCCAGGACCTCTACATCAGGCGGTGTGAAAGGAAGGCCCGGAAAATTATTAAAGACTCTAGCCACCCAAGCCATAGACCATTCTCTCTGCTTCCGCACAGCAAGCAGTACCGCTGCATCAAGTCTGACACCAATAGCCTCCTAAAACACTTCTATCCCCAAGCCACAAGACTGGTAAATAGCTAACAAAATGGCTACTAGGACTGTCTGAGTTGTCCCTTGTATTTATCTATGCACATTTACAGGACTCTACACACTCACGCACACTGACACTCCAACAAACACAACACACGCACACATTGAAGCAACATCTCAAGACATCAGTCAGGAAGTTAAAGCTTGGTCGAAAATGGGTCTTCCAAATGGACAATGACCCCAAGCATACTTCCAAAGTTGTGGCAAAATAGCTTAAGGACAACAATGTCAAGGTATTGGAGTGGCCATCACAAAGCCCTGACCTCAATCCCATAGAAAATTTGTGGGCAGAACTGAAAAAGCGTGTGCGAGCAAGGAGGCCTACGAACCTGACTCAGTTACACCAGCTCTGTCAGGAGGAATGGGCCTAAATTCACCAAACTTATTGTTGGAAGCTTGTGGAAGACTACCTGAAACGTTTGACCCAAGTTAAACAATTTAAAGGCAATGCTACCAAAAACTAATTGAGTGTATGTACATTTCTGACCCACTTGGAACGTAATGAAAGAAATAAAATCTGAAATAAATCATTCTCTCTGCTATTATTCTGACATTTCACAATCTTAAAATAAAGTGGTGATCCTATTTGACCTAAGACAGGGAATTTTTACATCGATTAAATGTCAGGAATTGTGAAAAACTGAGTTTAAATGTATTTGGCTAAGGTGTATGTAAACTTCCGACTTCAACTGTAAGTATTTAAACCCTTTGCTATGAGACTTGAAATTGAGCTCAGATGCATCCTGTTCCCATTGATCATCCTTGAGATGTTTCTACATCTTGATTGGAGTCCACCTGAGGTAAATTCAATTTATTGGACATGATTTGGAAAGGCACACACCTGTCTGTATAAGGTCCCACAGTTGACAGTGCATGTCAGAGCTAAAACCAAGCCATGGAGTTGAAGGAATTGTCCGTAGAGCTCCGAGACAGGATTGTGTCGAGGCACAGATCTGGGAAAGGGTACCAAAAAATGTATGCAGCACTGAAGGTCCCCAAGAACACAGTGGCCTCCATCATTTTTAAATGGAAGAAGTTTAGAACCACCAAGACTCTTCCTAGAGCTGGCCGCACGGCCAAACTGAGCAATCGGGGGAGAAGGGCCTTGGTTAGAGAGGTGACCAAGAACCCGATGGTCACTCTGACAGAGCTTTAGATTTCCTCTGTGGAGATGGGAGAACCTTCCAGAAGGACGGCTATCTCTGTTTTTGTTCTACCTCATATTAAAACTACATTGATATTGATCACTGCATTGTTGGGTTTAGAGCCTGCAAAAATAAATTTCACTGTACTTGTGCACGTGACTTTCACTTGAAATTGAAACAAACAGCTTATGAACAAGTCTAACACAATTATCACCGTATGTTTCACAATCCCTACAGTGTCAATACTCCATCACTCATCCACTTCAAACCAGGGTCTCAGATGGGGGTAAAACTGGTTGTGCAATGGATGCCTGAAGGGTGCACATGTGGTTTGATGCTTGCTGCACATCCCACTTAACTGTTGTTGAATCCGGCCCATATGAGGCTGAGGCTGGTGGAACCGTTCGTCAGGGAAGGAAGGGAGGCAGGGGGCGTCGTTTTGGTGGAAGACTGGGCTCTGCTCAAACTTCGACAGGTGTAGACCTCACATCTCAGCCCTAAATGGAACACAACAGGAGTTAATGGTCGGAGCTGTCCAGTTGGGACTCGAGCGTCGTGGAGGGAGGCCATGGGACCATGTTGGAGGAGCTGTATGAGGCAACAGCAGGAGTGGTTACGGGTGGGTTGGGGGTCAGAGGAGGGGTGGGGTTCGGAGAGGGGTTCACAGTGAGGGGTGCAGCTGTACAATTGAGCTGAATTCTGTTTTCCCTTGCTCCCCACTGACATAACACAAATGCATTGCTATTTGTCCCAGATGACATCCCTCTCTCGGATGCATTAGCTGTGTTTATTTTGGATTTCATAACGGTCCTAGTTGGACAGTTAAGGAAGACGCCTATGGGACTGGTGTGGTGTGATCATTGGGGTGGAGGTAGGAGGGAGAATGTCTGAAGGAAAGAGAAAACGCAGGACAGAAAAGCATATTTACAGTTGAAGTCAGAAGTTTACATACACCTTAGCCAACTACATTTCACAATTCCTGACATTTAATCCTAGTAAAAATTCCCTGTCTTAGGTCAGCTAGGATCATCACTTTATGTTAAGATTGTGAAATGTCAGAATAATAGTAGAGAGAATGAATTATTTCAGCTTTTATTTCTTTCATCACATTCCAAGTGGGTCAGAAGTTTACATACACACAATTAGTATTTGGTAGCACTGCCTTTAAATTGTTTAACTTGGGTCAAACATTTTGGGTAGCCTTCCACAAGCTTCCCACAATAAGTTGGGTGAATTTTGGCCCATTCCTCCTGACAGAGCTGGTGTAACTGAGTCAGGTTTGTAGGCCTCCTTGCTCGCACACGCTTTTTCAGTTCTGCCCACAAATTTTCTATGGGATTGAGGTCAGGGCTTTGTGATGGCCACTCCAATACCTTGACTTTGTTGTCCTTAAGCCATTTTGCCACAACATTGGAAGTATGCTTGGGGTCATTGTCCATTTGGAAGACCCATTTGCGACCAAGCTTTAACTTCCTGACTGATGTCTTGAGATGTTGCTTCAATATATCCACATAATTTTCCTACCTCATGATGCTATCTATTTTGTGAAGTGCACCAGTCCCTCCTGCAGCAAAGCACCCCCACAACATGATGCTGCCACCCCCATGCTTCACGGTTGGGATGGCGTTCTTTGGCTTGCAAGCCTCCTCCTTTTTCTACGGTCTTGGCTGATTTCTTTTGATTTTCCCATGATGCCAAGCAAAGAGGCACTAAGTTTGAAGGTAGGCCTTGATATACATCCACAGGTACACCTCCAATTGACTCAAATTAGGTAAATTAGCCTATCAGAAGCTTCTAAAGACATGACATCATTTTCTGGAATTTTCCAAGCTGTTTAAAGGCACAGTCAACTTAGTGTATGTAAACTTCTGACCCATTGGAATTGTGATGCAGTGAATTATACGTGAAATAATCTGTATGTAAACAATTGTTGAAAAAATTACTTGTGTCATGCACAAAGCAGATGTCCTAACCGAGTTCCCAAAACTATAGTTTGTTAACAAGAAATGTGTGGAGTGGTTGAAAAACTAGTTTTAATGACTTGGGGGAGAGGGGGCATGTTTTGTCGACAGATGTGGAATTTAGCAAGAGCGGCTCGCGGGAGGTCAACATCATATCCTCTTGTCTGTAACCCAGAACTGGTCTCAGTCTGCACCATGGTGAGCTTTCAACTGGTCACATTCTTCCAAATAAAAAGCAGAAAGGCCAGAGGCCAGAGGCTGCCTGGGATTGGGACAGATCTGACCGGAAAGATCTGGACAAAACATCCACCACAGTGAGGCACAGTCCATCTGGGTTAGGGTTCTGACAGTAAATGCTTTAACAGGTCCTGACATCGCATCGCTGTGGCTGCTGCGAGGAACAGAGACCCCATGCCTGCTCAGTACAGGAATGCTACAGGAACGAGAGGCAACTCCTCGCTGGCCCATAGCCTTGGCAACAATAGACAATTAGTGACTGTTGCAGTACAGACTGTCCGTAAAGTTAAGACGCCGTTACATAACAGTTCTCTCAATGGGTCTTTGTCTCTCAGTGGGTCTTGACACACGGACGTTCTGTCTCTCCAAGCAATGTGCCCAGTCTGCTCTTAAATCTTGTACACTTGTCACAAGATGGGTTGACCAGTTGAGGCCATTTGATTACAATTAATGAGTGTTTTGTTTATGTTTCCCTCATTCCCAATTTGACACTTGTTTATTTACAATGAAATAGAATTGCTTACAGTTCCTTTTTTTTTGCGAGCGTCACGCCACAGCACGCCACTGCATTACCTTTTGGCTAAGATCAAGTATAGTACCTGAGTCGCATGTGTTGCTGCCTGCTAATGGTATTGGTCTGGAACACCATCAGGGCAGCATGACTCTTGGCTCGCCCAGCGTGGGAAAGTCTGGCCAGAGGGTGTACAGTACTACTGCTCGGTGACAAAACACACGGAACTGATGTTTGCCATGGGAACCATGTCAGCTCCCCTCTGTGTGTTGAGATATTGTTGTTCAGTTGTTTGTGTCCGTTATTTGTTTGGGATGGGGTTCTGACACATTCACCAATGTTTCAAGGCAAAGACTGGACTACGAAAAGACAAGAGCCATATATGCAGAGTTGGGCCAATGCGGTTTCTATCTGAACATTCCAACAGTGCCACTTTCTCCTCCATAGCTGTTGCAAAGTGATAATTTGACACTTCCCCATTGTGCTGTTTATTTCTGATAGTTTTCACAACCTATGAACATTTCCAGTGAAAGCAGATATGCAATTTGTTGACAGCACAACACAGTACAGACTTGGATACATATTGAATGCTAATCAATAAAAATGTCTGTCAAATTCACTGCTTTGTTTTGCTTGTTGACAGCAGGTAATTTCATAGGGAATTGTCAGATGTGTTCTCGTATTGTTACATCATCAACATTTCAAGAACTCTCTCTATATATGGAAATACAACGTTTATGGCTCAAATCAACCAGAAAACCCACAGTGCTTATCAATGAGGAGGCTGCCACCACTAAGGCTTATCAGGTCCAAAGCTCTATACCAGGGATTTAAGTTAGTAAGAGTTTCAGTCAGCTAGTTTGACTGATTGTGGTGAAGGTTTTATCTATATAATAATACAATTCTATAGTCATAACAGCATCTTTTTTCAAGGAGTTAATTTTCATTTTAGTGGTGATTTGATCTGATCCAATGGTAGATGTGATACTGTATCTACTGTATGTGGCCATTTCAAACGCAACACAGCACTGCCATCTACAGGAATAAACAGATACAGTCTTACTCTTGAGTAGGGCAGACAAAGGGTGACTGTAGAAGTCGAAGTTTACAACAACTGATAGAAAAAGAACAGGCTTGGTCAATTATAAGCCTATATTTGTTTATTGATGGACTTGACATTTGGAAACAAAACCTGCTGTAATATTTCCAAGGATCATGTAAAATCCTTGGATATCCTACCAGCTACAACTTTAGCAGGATCGTTCCCTAAGTATCTAGCTATTCCTTCCAGACCCTAGTCAAATCTTATAAACATGTAAACCAGAGTCTAACAGAACTATTGAGTCACTTCGCAGACCCACAATATCCCACAGTTCCATTGGTGAAAAGTTGTACCCCCCTGTGAGCTGGAGGATGTGAATGGAGGAAGGGGCTCCAGCCCCCGACCCCGGACCACTCCCTGGCTCTATACTGGGGCTCTCTCTCACCCCTCTTCACACCGACTCAGGACAAACATGATAGGGCCTGAACATAAGACCGAGAATGTTCTCCAGTAAAACCGGCAACATCATCCATGGCTGTCCATGCTTATGTCTCTAGCTTTATCCATGAAGTATATAATGGATTTATCAATAGGTTGTTGGAAGGAACAAGGGTGAGATGAATGAATTAATGCAGACCGACAGAGAGACAGACAGTAAAATAAAAAGTATACTGTGTACAAACCGTGATAAATAAAACAAGGAGAGAAATGTAGAAATAAGTGAATAGCCTACATGCATTCATATGGCCAAATGAAGCAGCTATTACGGATAGTTGCCACTTTAAATCACCCACCACCACAATGTAACCAACATTACGTTTTTTTATTGTACCCCCTCACTTGTCAATATGTCCCTCACATGCACTTGCACATGCTACCATAAATCAAAGAACACATGTGACACATAAAAGTGGAAGATATTCTAGCCTCGAGGCTCAATTCTGTAAAATATCATTTTTATTGATCAATAATGCTCTTGATCAATGGCATATGTGAATATTACAGAAGCATTCTTCAAGTTTATTTGCATGCAATGATAGATCACATTAAAAATCTGCTTGATATTACCTTTGTATACGCAGGCCAGGAGTGTTCTCTTCCTATCTGCTTGAATGATAAACAAGCAAATTATAGCAAATTATAGGTTTTATTAATAATTCTACCTTTTTCTTATCGCTCAAAGAAATCAGGCGTTCTGCGCACACAACATTATTTGAATTAAACAAAAAAATCTACTTTAATCAACTGCAGTATGTAATCAAATGTTCTCCTTCAAGCACATTTAGTTTATGTATGAAATACGCTCCGTTTTAGACTTCGCAGACAGACAATTGCAGGTTGTGGTCCTCCTCCTGTTTGGGATGGATTTTTCCACTCCACCGATGAATGCGAGAGTTCGACGTGGGCTGGGCGCTTGCTTCCTATTGGTTAGTTCTTTCTCCCGCTCCATCAGTGAGCGAAACGCCGTTTTGAGTGGGCGAGGTTAAAATATTCCAGTAGGCTAGCTCAGAGAAATTCCTCCATAATCTCTGGCTAGTCTATGCAATCCATATGCGCTCAAGCAAGGTCATTACCATCATTCATTTAGACCAATTTTCCATCCAAGTCATTAAAAGTTGCGCACGCATCATTATGTGATAATGATCACATGCAACTTCAAATGCAGTTTGTGCAAATTAAATTGATGCTCCAAAGGTTTTTTATCATTTCAACCAGTAATGTTTAAAGTAGTGCTCAACAGCCATAAACAGTCACGAAGATTTTGCTCAATTGTGTACTACATCATTAATTAAATAAAGGTTAAATAAAAAAATTACAATACAAAAATCATCCATTTCATATGATATGTAACCAATTGCAAAAAAAAAATATGATATGTTATGAATTCCAATTATTCAGACAATATGTTACGAATTTGTAAGTGCTTAAGATCTGGGACTGCATCTTTAACACATAACAGATGTCATCTGAGATGGATTACCTATCAGGCTAGCAAGGCAAGGTAAAATATCCCAAATAGAGCTAGATAAAGCAGGAAGAATAATATACTTGTTGAACATAGCTATCAGTCTTGTGTTTTCAAGGTCATCACTCATTCACTGTTAAAGGATTAATATATATTTTTACAACCAAATCTCTATTTCTGATGTAAATGGCATGTTATAGAAGGGTCCAGCCACCTTTTTTGTGATTTCATGTTTTTGACAAACTTACCCCAAATAGCAAATCCCTTCATCATCCTCATTGAGTAGAATGGGGGCCTAGAAAAAAACATGAACAAAGGCACCAAACATGTCCACATACATCCTTTTAGAAATGGCAAAGCTCTCAGTATAGTGTTTTTGTCATGTTATTTAACTAGGCAAGTCAGTTAAGAACAAATTCGTTTTTACAATGAGGCCTACCCCGGGCCAATTGTGCGCCAACCCATGGGACTCCCAGTCACTGCAGGATGTGATACAGCCTGGATTTGAAACAGGGGCTGTAGTGATGCCTATTGCACAGAGATGCAGTGCCTTAGACCACTGTGACACTCGGGAGCCCAAATGCAGGTCTTCAGATGTTGTACACATGAAATTGTGTCATTCCGAACTTTATCTGCAATGTTATATTCCCGTTTGAACGACTCAAGCCGTTTCCTCTATCCAGATGTTCCGTTGTCATTGTAACATTTTAATACAGTTAACTGCCAAAATAAAGGAAACACCAACATAAAGCGTCTTAATACCGTGTTGGGCCACCAAGAGCCGCCAGAACAGCTTGGTACAGCTTCTAGAACTTCCTGTGTGGAAACACCCCATGCTTTTAATATACTTTGTTTCTCTCATTTTCTCAAGTGTTTGGCAGTTACCTGTAGAATGGATGGAGAGGTGTCGCTAGAGTGGCAACAAAATGGAATAGAACGTTGCGGATAAAGTTCGGAATGACACAATTTCATGTGTACAACATCTAAAGACCTGCATCACTATACGAACTTTGCTGTTTCTAAAAGGACGTATTTTTGTGTGGTTTTGGAGCCTTTGTTAGAAACATTTTACACAACGAGGATGAGGAAGTGATCTGCTGTTTGGGGTAAGTTTCTCAAAAACATGTGAAATCACCAAAAAAGGTGTATGGACCCTTCTATAACAAAATAAATATTTTGCAAACCCTGGTGTGGTTTGCTGATATGTAAAATACCTATCCAGGCATTGTAAGATCTGGCATGCGTTAGCAACGTAGGAGCAGGGGAACATGGCCAATAACACAAGGTACAATAGATAAAAATCGCTCAGCCATTTCCTGGTTGCTAAAATGTTATCATGTTCGTCTAATTTCAATGTATGTGGCAAAACAAGCAATGTATAGTGTAGAGAATCATTGTAAAATATAAACTGCTGTGAAATATATTTTCAGTAACCCAAAATATTGTATTTTAAGCTGTTTGAAGCTGGTGTTCAAAGCCGGAAGTAAAAAGACATAAAAGCTAAACCTAAAGATGGGAAGCATAGAAATATCACACATAGAACAGATCTGCCGCATAACAGACTTGCTTTCAATAGGAATTGCCAATCTATAACTCACCTTACTATGCGAATTTGGTCAGGTTATCCACAAAGTTACCTACTGGACCTTGTTGGACCAGCCGTGTTTATGTTAAGCCATCCATTCCCGTGACCAGTAATGCTTCCTATACTTTCAAAGCATTTTTCTGCAAACGATGGGTAAAGCTTGGCACAAAACAAAAATGTGTGTAAACTGCGTTTACCCTCCACTACAAAAGTGCCCATGACATTATTTCAAAGTAAAGTTCAAATGATATTTCAGTGTCCATAATTGAGGTCTGCCTGAATACCAACGGGGGTGTAAACATAAATCCATGTGATGCAAGCAAACATGAGTGATGGATTGGCCTGTTTGTCAAAGCATAACTTCTCTGTCCACAAGACAGCGCTATGCAGGCTTGTTGCAGCACACTGTGAATGACATGCTGGTGTGACTGTGAGCTCAGCCAGCTCAGGCCATAAGGCTCAGCAACCAGCAGGCTGTGTGTGTATTGTGTGGCAGTGGTGGGCACAGTACAGCACAGGGCAGGCCCGTTGGATTACCATGAGAATGGGGAGTCAGTGAGTGGAGAGAAGGCTGGTATAAAAGAGGGGGGCGCAGAGTTTGATCTCTGTCACAGTAGCGCTCATGACCTCACCTTGCGTCTCTGCTCCGCCTCCACTCTTGCTGACTGTGGTTTCTCTCTATTCTCTCCTCCTCCCTCCTCCTCCTCTCCTCCTTGTCTTCCCTTGACTCCTCCTCCTCACCCTGCCCTTCCCCCTCCTGCTCCTACTCCTTCTCCTCCTCTCTGTCAGCATGGATGACAACATAGAAACCCACACCTTCCTGTACTTTGCCTACGGCAGCAACCTACTGAAGGAGAGGCTCCAGCTCAAGAACCCTTCCGCTTCCATCCACTGTGTGGCCAGGCTCAAGGTATGACCTGACCTGACTCTAAGGAGGACCTGGGAGGACACCTGACCTTAACCTGACCCCTCTATCTCTCCTTCTCTCCAGGACTACAAGTTGATATTTGGGAACTACAAGGGTCTGGCCAGTGACCGCTGGCATGGGGGTGTGGCGACCATCGAGAACAGTCCAGCGGACGAGGTGTGGGGAGTGGTATGGAGGATGAACGTGGCCGACCTCGAGTCTCTAGACAGGTAAGAGACCTTTATCTCGTTCACCTAATCCAAGTTAGTGCATACCGTGTCTACTGTATCAAGGCAGTATCACAACCGGCCGTGATTGGGAGTCCCATATGGCGGCGCACAATTGGCCTAGCGTTGTACAGGGTAGCCCGTCATTGTAAATAAGAATTTGTTCTTAACTGACTTGCCTAGTTAAATAAAAAAATAATATTAAATACTGTTGTGTCATTCTGAGTGATTCTTCATTGTGGTTGATGTGGTCTAGTTCTAACCAGTTCAAAAGTTGTGTGGGTGGTTGTGTTCATGTTTGTGTATTTGTATGTGTGTGTGTGTGTGTGTGTGTGTGTGCAGCCAGGAGAACGTGAGACTAGGGGCGTACAGCCCTGTGGAGGTGAATGTGAAGACTCGGGGCCAAGAGCTCAACTGTCGCACCTACATCATGAACAGCTGTATTTACGCTCCACCATCTCCACAGTACCTCAAGGTGACACACCTCCTTTTACACTCTTTTCCTCCACCTTTCTATCTTTATCTCTCTCTATCACACACACACACTCTCTCTCTCTCTATCACACACTCTCACTTTCTCAATCTATTTATGTCTCTGTTATTCCAAATCAATTTAAGAACATGGACTTGACACTGAACCCTGTAAGACGTTAGGGACCTTACAAAGTGCGGAGAGGAACATTGTTAATGAAAGGGGTGCTCTCTATGATTATACAGTGGAACAATGAAGAGAAATGCAGATAGTTGTCTCTGAAAATGATCTCTGATAGGAATCTCTGAAAGGTATTTACCAACAAATGCTTTTTCAAATGAATTGTAATAAAACAATATACTGTATATGCTCAAATTCATAACCAAAACAACAGCAAATCAACCAGATTCTCTAAAGCATGTGAAAAAAGGAATTCACACATCACTCGTCACTTGCGGATGACAGTGTGGGTGACATCATCCTCTTGAACGCGTCTCTGTCACTCACTCACTATGGTGGCAAAAATACCAGCGTTTTGGGGTTTTTCTGGCGTTTGCCACTGACAGCTCCCAGATGGCTTTGTGTTGAAAAGACAATAGGGAAAGAGCAGCAACTAGGTCAGTGGATTTTTTGACTATTCACTCATAGCCCCTCTCCAAAATAAAACCTCCCTCTCTGAAGCATCTGGAATGCTACATTCCAGGTTCATATTCTGGCTGTCACAAGAACACAGGATTTGTTAGATTTTTTTTGATTTAGTAGATATCCATCAATTCATTCAGGATGTACCCAATCTCATGCACTGTATTGGACAATGTGAACAGTTACTAAACTGTGTTTCCAGATGGTTCATTGCACATCTAAAAGCTCTAGCTAAATAATCAAAGTGGTGTGAGAAAAACAGCTAGCGAATGTAACAGGCGTGGAGCGTGGCTTTGTGACCACAGAAGCTTTGTGCAGTGCTCTGTCGTGTGTGTACCAGACTCATCCGGTTGAGCTGAGTGCATTGTTCCTCTGTTATGTGGCGTGTTCTATGTGTGGTGTGTGGTTCGATGGGTACTGTATTTGAGATACACACATTCTTGGGGCACTATAGCATAAGGGTAGTTACTATTGATGTTCTGGATTTTAATGGGCGCCACTGGTCATTAATTTGTCGTTAGTTAACAAAAAATACTGTATAAGTGATTGTCTGATTAATATGGCTTATTTTCCTATTATATTATAAATGTTTTATGTTGATTGTTCTCTGGTTGCCCCAGGTGATTTTAATGGGGGCGGAGCAGAATGGCTTGCCAAAGAACTACCAGGAGAAGTTGAGGGCCATCGAGACCAACAAGTATGAGGGCCCACTGCTTGTCATGGCTGAGCTGGAGCGGATTATGAAAAGAGCCAAGGAGAGAGCCAACCACCGATCTGACGCTTAACACCTTGAACAAACTCAACTCCTGGCAGGACAATAGAGGTTTGCTTCAACAACTTCCACTGTTCTACCAAGAGTTGCTGAATATCTTCTCATCTCCAGTTTGCTCTACTGTTCATGCACCTTGGTTTGAAAGCGAGGTAGCGATAGCATTTATTTTTCTCTAGGAACTCAAACCTGCCTAGAGAGATAACTGTGTTCAGTAACCCACTGGTTAGAGAAACCATCAAGTCCTGTGTGTAACATTACATCTATAAGTCCTCTTCAGGAATAGTTATTTACTGACAAATAACAATGATGATGATGATGACACCGAGCATCCCTCAGACTCTATAGAATAAGATCATGTGTATTTGTACTACTTCGGCGGACAATAAAACCTCCCCGGATGTTCTGTGTTGATCTGCACAATGGCATTAAATCAGCCTCATTCAAGATAGCCTGGTCTCAGACCTGTTTGTGGTGTCTTTCCAAATCCTATGGGTCAGTGACATGACCACATTGTCAAGACAGCACAGAAAGATATGGGACCAGGCTACATTCAAGATCACTTCTTCTGTTAATCCTTAAGAGTCTACTGATGCACCCGTGTGTCAATCTAAGTAACATAATAAAACAATCGCCATAAAAATCCACCAATTTAAACTAGAGATAATCGCTTATGCTGGCCTTCCGCATCTGCGGTAAAAGGTGGCTGAGCTACAGCAGTGTTTGTCAGACCATGAGACATCACAAAAATCGGTCTACTCGCAAAAACGTCTAGCTTCTGAACGGTTTGGCCAACCAATATGACCACTCAATGGAAAGATGAGACACTCATGAACGCGATGGTGTTCTCTGTTTTTTTTTGTTATACCTCAAAATCAAATAACTAAATGATCCATGGTATCAACATCTTAAAACATTTCCATATGTTAGCTTAGTAGAACCCCCCCAAGTGAGTTTCCAGTATGCGGCTTTGCTGAGATGGTGACCAGAGAAAATCAGCTGTATCATACATCTGTGTCATACAGTAATGCATTGTTAGAAGAAGGCAAGAGAGAAACGGAACATGTTATTGAATCAAATAATACAGATGTATGCAAAGCCATAAACCTCATTGTTAGATGAGAATGTGTTTCCTTTTTTTGCTGTAAACATGTTTTGAACAATGGAAGTCTGTGTACTGTATATGATTGAAGGTCTTTGTCTCCCTCTGCTGTTGATAACGGTTGGTCATTGTATCCACACAGTTCATACAAAGTTCATTGGAAGCAGAATAACACTGTCTAGACATGTACACAAAAAAGGTGCTCTCTAAAACCTTAGAGTTCTTTGCTCATCTCTGTAGGAGAACCCTTTCTGGTTCCAGGTAGAACCTTTTCACCCTTTTAGAACCCTTTTTAAAAGAGTGTAGTACTGTATCTGGTCACTGGCCAGGGTGTGGTTCAGGAGGGGCCAGTTTGGTCCACAGACGGTCCCAGAAGACAGGCTGCATGGCCAGGTCCCGGGGCTAGTCCAGGTAGGTCCTGGGGATCACAATAATAACTGATTATTTGAAAGTGCTTTTATCACACTCAAGGCATTATACAACACTTGAAAGACATACTCTAAAGTCATAATGAAGATACTGTATATAAGTAAAATAGCATTAAGAAGACAAGCCTTCAGGTCAAGTTCCAAAGCACATGAGGTCACAAAAAATATACAGTGTATTCGGAAAGTATTCAGACCACTTCACTTTTCAAATCAAAGTTTATTTGACACGTGCGCCAAATACAACAGGTGTAGACCTTACGGTTAGGGGCTCGTAAGTAAGCATTTCACTGTAAGGTCTACACCTGTTGTATTCGGCGCATGTGACTAATACAATTTGATTTGAAAAAGTAAATGTAATTGCTAAAATATACTTCAGTATCAAATGTTTACGGAGAGCCAGGGGCACACTCCAACATAACTTACGAACAAATCATTTTTGCTTAGTGAGTCTGCCAGATCAGATGCAGTAGGAATGACCAGGGATTTTCTCTTTAAGTGTGTTGGACCATTTTCCTGTCCTGCTAAATATCCAAATGTAACAAGTACTTTGGGTGTCAGGGAATGGAGTAGAAAGTACATGATTTTCTTTAGGGATGTAAATGGAGTAAAACTAAAAGTTGTCAAAAATATAATTAGTAAAGTACTTTACACCACTGGGTTTCAAGTGGCACTATGGCCACACTAGTTTTAATTCCATTCATTTATTATAAAAAAAACTGGATGGATTCTATGTTTTGTTGTAACTGAATCGTGTTAGAAATGTAATGAAAAAGAAGGATAATCTTATCAACTAAAGGGGACAGGGTGTTCTGTCTGTTTTGTCTGTCCATGCATGCCCCTTCTCGTTTAGCGCTCTGCCATTCAGCGCCACTGTGCCGTTGAGGTACAGTAGGCGAGCCCTTTCTCTAGAGACAGCAAGTAATAAAAATACATTTTCAACTGGTTAACACATACTCACCAACACATAGCAGATAGACCATGTCATACCTTACTTACACTATTTTACTTGCACTGTTCCATCAACAAATTGCGTCAAAAGCGGTTCCTGCCACCGCTGAAAATAATGGAACGAGTGTTTCAAACATCCGTGTCTGACTACTTTATGTATTTCGCTTATGGCAGTAATCTGCTGACGGAAAGACTGCAGCTGAAGAATTCATCCTCGGTTTTTGTTACAACGGGCAGTTTGAAGGTAAGCTTCAGTGCATATGTTTTGTTGTGAAGATGTTGAGAAGTTATGAAGTTACTGTATATGCTTTTTAATATTCTATTTGACAGGATCATGTGATTAAATTTGGATACTGGAAGAAAGAGTTCAACATCAACTCTTGGCATGGTGGTGTTGCTACTATAGAAGAGTCCAAGGGAGATGTGGTCTGGGGAGTGGTCTGGAAGATGGACAATGACAACCTCATCAGTTTAGACAGGTGGGTGGCTCATTTACAGTGTTATAGGCCTATCACTATAGGGTGCAGTTTGTGAAGTTGAACAGCCATGAACAGGAATTGTTGCAAAAATGATGTCCTACGACCTGTTGGATAATCCAAATGTACATATTTGCCCTGAAGGCTAAATCCGTGGAAATAAGCCCCTGGTTCTCCTAGTTCTCTTCCTTCAAGCAGGTCCTAATAAAATTCTGATTCCAGTGGAAAAGTGATACAACTGACTGAACTTACAGTATGTCTATGGCATTTATACAGTTGAAGTCGGAGGTTTACATACACTTAGGTTGGAGTCATTAAAACTAGTTTTTCAACCACTCCACACATTTCTTGTTTACAAACTATAGTTTTGGCAAGTCGGTTAGGACATCTACTTTGTGCATGACACAAGTAATTTTTTCAACAATTGTTTACAGACAGATTATTTCACGTATAATTCACTGTATCACAATTGCAGTGGGTCAGAAGTTTACATACACTAAGTTGACTGTGCCTTTAAACAGCTTGAAAAATTCAAAAAAATGATGTCATGGCTTTAGAAGCTTCGGATAGGCCAATTGACATCATTTGAGTCAATTGGAGGTGTACCTGTGGATGTATTTCAAGGCCTACCTTCCAACTCTTTGCTTGACATCATGGGAAATCCAAAAGAAATCAGCCAAGACATCAGAAAAATAATTGGAGACCTACACAAGTCTGGTTTATCCTTGGGAGCACTTTCCAAACGTCTGAAGGTACCACGTTCATCTGTACAAACAATAATGCGCAAGTATAAACACCATGGGACCATGCAGCCGTCATACCGCTCAGGAAGGAGACGCATTCTGTCTCCTAGAGATTAACTGCAAGAAACATCTGACTTCTGTGATTGCCAACAAGGGTTTTGCCACCAAGTACTAAGTCATGTTTTGCAGAGGGGTCAAATACTTATTTCCCTCATTAAAATGCAAATCAATTTATAACATTTTTCACGTGTGTTTTTCTGGATTTTTTTGTTGTTATTCTGTCTCTCACTGTTCAAATAAACCTACCATTAAAATTATAGACTGATCATTTCTTTGTCAGTGGGCAAACGTACAAAATCAGCAGGGGATCAAATACTTTTTTCCCTCACTGTATATGTGCTTTTTTCTCCCTAACCAAAACATGATGTTCTATTTTTAGGTGATATGAGAATGAATACCCAAGCAGCATTTCAAACTGGGATAATGTTTTAGGTTAAACTGGCAAATAAAATAACATTTGCCGGGCATATTTTGTCATTATAAATCAAATGATTTCACATGGAGATATGGGAAGCTAAATAGGCTGGCTAGCTTTCTATGTTTTTAGCCAGGCTAAAGCCAACTAGCCAGGCCGTCAGCTAACTACTACTGGCAAGGGAAGGCAACTCTTCATGTTTTCACAAAATTAAAATACAAAAATAAAATACTTTTCTATTGCCCCTCTGTGAATGGGAGTGGAACCGGTGAGGATATTATTTTACCAAAAGGAGTCGACTACTCCATAAATCCCACTCCGCCCACGTGCACACAAGCACATAGATCAATGGAGTGGAGCTTGTAGTAACCTTAAAATGTACATTCTCTCCACAGTGAAGAGCGGGCCCCTAAAAATGTTTGCCGCCGGCTCGGGGTCCCCCAACCAAATCTCACTTAGGGCCCCCAAAAGGCTAGAGCCGGTCCTGTATAATGTGTATACTATTATGCTTTGCTCCTGCTGTGGAGAGAAGGAGATAATGCAGCATGCAAAAACTGCAGTTACACAATTCGAGGCGAAATTACAAGCAACCAAGACTGTTTTGGGTTTCACTTCCTCATGGAAAGACCCGATAATGAGCCAGTACAGTGTTCAGTGTTTTTTCCTCTATTCCGAAAATTGTTTGAGACAAGACTAGATCACTCTTCTAACAGTCCTAGAGAAACGTTTGGTTAATATCCCTTTGTACACTATTTTCAAAAGTTTAATAACCAATAGGAGTTTGTTTTAATGGAGAGCTGTGGTTCTCAAGTTTTTCCACAGCTCCAGTGCCGATAATCCAGAGTAGGAGCAAAGGTACAGGACGGCAGGCAGGCGCAGGGACAGGCAGAGTTCCGTAATCCAGAGGTGGAGCAAAGGTACAGGACGGCAGGCAGTCTCAGTTCAACTCAGCCAACTCCAAACTCACTCACCACTTCTGGTTTTGCTGCAACTCATCCGAGCTAACCTGGTTCTGCACTCCATATCTCTCTGTTTACAATAAACATTTTGGTTCATTTTACCCTGCTTCGTCATCTGAGTCCGCTCTTGGGTTCCCATGTGTTGCCCCGCGTAACAGGATCTCTCTGTACTTTGCTCCGATTATCTTTCCCTCGATCATGAATAGTCTCAGAGTCCCTGCTGCTGAAAAACATCACCACCACCATGCTTCACTGTAGGGATGGTGCAAGGTTTCCTCCAGACATGACACTTGGCATTCAGGCCAAAGAGTTCAATCTTGCTTTCATCAGACCAGAGAATCTTGTTTCTCATGGTCTGAGAGTCCTTTAGATGCCATTTGGAAAACTCCAAGCGGCTGTCATGTGCCTTTTTACAGGGGAGTGGCTTCTGTCTGGCCAGTCTAACATAGAGGCCTGATTTGGTGGAGTGCTGCAGATATGGTTGTCCTTCTGGAAGGTTCTCCCATCTCCACAGAGGAACTCTGGAGCTCTGTCAGAATGACCATCGGGTTCTTGGTCACCTCCCTGACCAAGGCCCTTCTCCCCCGATTGCTCAGCTCTAGGAAGAGTCTTGGTGGTTCCAAACTTCTTCCATTTAAGAATGATGGAGGTCACTGTGTTCTTGGGGACCTTCAATGCTGCAGAAATGTTTTGGTACCCTTCCCCAGATATTTGCCTCGACACAATCCTGTCTCGGAGCTCTACGGACAATTCTTTCAACATCATGGCTTGGTTTTTGCTCTGACATGCACTGTCAACTGTGGGACCTTATATAGACCGGTGTGTGCCTTTCCAAATCATGTCCATTCAATTGAATTTACCACAGGTGGACTCTAATCAAGTTGTAGAAACATCTCAAGAATGATCAACGGAAACAGGATGCACCTGAGCTCAATTTCGAGTCTCATAGCAAAAGGTCTGAATACTTATGTAAATCCCTTTGTCATTATGTGGTAATGTGTGTAGCTTGATGAGGTGTAATTTTTTTTAAAATGTTTTAGAATAAGGCTGTATCGTAACAAAATGTGGAAAAAGGGAAGGGGTCTGAATACTTTCTGAATGCACTGTAGGCTAGGTGCATGTGCACTTGATAGGTGCAAGTTTCCACTAAATTTTCAGCTGCATCTGATTCAGTAATAAATGTCACAAGGTTGTAGTCTCTTGTGGACAGATGCGCTGGGCGACCGAGATTACAAAGGTTGGAGGCTCAATAAACTCGAATTACCTTACCGTGAATATGCACTCTTCAAAATCTCCACTCAATATTGTTGCTTGGGTTAACTTGGTTGAGTTTACAATAACAGCTTAGACATATGTCAACCTCACTGACTAAGGTCTACCATACGGGTTGCCATCCTAGATTCTAATAAAATTAGTATTTATAAATTTAGGGTGCCGTCTTTTGGATGGGACGATAAACAGGTGTCCTGCCTATCTGTGGTGACTAAAGATCCCATGGCACTTATCGTAAGAGTAAGGGTGTTAACCCCGCTGTCCTGGCCAAATTCCCAATCTGGCCCTCATCATCACTATTATGGCCACCTAATCATCCCCAGCTTACAATTGGCACATTCATCCTCCATCCTTCCCCCTGTAACTATTCCCCAGGTCGTTGCTGTAAATGAGAATGTGTTCTCAGTCAATTTGCCTGGTAAAAATAAGTAAAATAAATATATATAAAATACTTAATGTGTACGTTACCCATTATGACAACTTGAACCTCCTTGCCAGCCAAGTGAGAGGTTAAACCCACAAGTACACCTCAGAGTACATCTAATATCTGCATAAGTACAATGTAATTACTAGGTGTTACACAAGATATAGCTACTTCAAATAAAGTGTATCATGAGGGGTACTTACTTGTAATTAATGTGTACCTATATAGTACATTATCCATCCTGACAACCGGGCCCTCATTTTAAGGCTTCCGAAAGCACCATCCAAGTGAAAAAATAAACACACTTGCACACCACAAAGTACATGTAATATCTACATGTGTACAATGTAATTACTAGGTGTTACACAGGATTTAGCTATGAAGTGTATCTTGAGGTGTGCTTACTTTGAATTATTGTGTACCTACAAAGTATGTGACCCATTCTGACAATCAAATCATCAGCTTCTGAAAGCACCCTCCAAGTGAGAAAATAAACACATTAATACACCACAGAGTACATCTATAATATCTGGGTAAGTACAAGGTTGTCGCTAGTTCTTTCACAGGATTTAGCTATTTAAAGTGAAGTGTACTTAATAGTTACCTATGAGCAATTTCTATATAATGACTTATTACTCATTACCAAGTGAAAATACCTATAAACAAAAGATGAGCTTCTACTTTAGTGAACTTTATTGCAACACGTAAAATGACATTACATTACAATAATAATAATTGTTATTGTTAGCTTAATAATTTGATTAAACAAAGACATAGGCCTACTCAATAACATAAAAATAACTATTCTAGTGGTGACTCAAATCTGTAGCCTATAGTATGGTGAGTAGCCTAGACAGCTAGCTAATTTAGCTTTGATAGCTAGCTGTGCGGTACTGGAATGCATGAAAAAAAAATGCCTTCATAATAAAGCATTGCATGCATTATCACAGCTTTTGCTACTGGCATAGAGCAGTAGAGTAGAGGTACTTGCAAAAGTTGCAAATATGGGGGGGAGGGGGGAGTTTGTAGCCTATGCTCTGGGAAAATGTTGGCCTTTTATAATCGCATGTCATGTAATTCTACATCATTTTAGATGACTGAAGACTTGAGCAGATATTTTTTTAACCTCACAAATGATCAGAATGACAGCCTACTTCGACACTGACAAACTGAGAATCTGAGATCAATAAAAACGACCCTGTCTTGAATCCATCAATAACCTAAGCGTGTGGAGACACCCATACTATACAATATGAAATTATAGTCCTAAAAGGTTTTCCTGTTTCACTGACCCAATGATGCACAGCTCACTCACCCGTGATTGCTGATGCCCTTGTTTAAAACAAAACTGCTGAAATATTACGAAAGGCCTGTTTTGGCTGCATGTTAACTGACAGATTTGCCGCACGTTCCCAACTGTAGGCGTGCCTTGTGATTTGGCTACACACAATCCACAGCTAGGATATTTTTTTATAATCTATTGATCCTCTGCGTCTAAATTATAGGCCTACTCCTGATGTAGTCTTCTGAATTATTTCATTTCTCTCTAAACAGAGAGCAGCCATTCTATAACTTTGGCAAATGTATTTCAATTATCAGGGGTGCTGTGGCACCTCCAGCACTCTTCCCGCGGCTATGATTCTATAAGGAAATAAACGAAGTGCCATGCTGGAGAGATGAGAGTTGCAAGCTCATGTCTATCAGAGCAGAGAGAGGGAGAGAAAGTGAATGTCATTCTAGTTCTGTGAGAGATACAGGCACACTTCTCTCTCTCACCACAGCAATGGCAACGCATTGGTCTATGTAATGGTCTCCGTGATGCCGGTAAGGCAGAGTCAGGCGCAGGACAACAAAAATGAGTGTTCATAAACTTTACTCAACATTTTACCAAACAAGTGGAAAAAACAATCACTCGAACACGGAACATAATACAACAATCACGCACAAAAACATGGGGGAAACAGAGGGTTAAATAAGGAACATGTAATGATGGGAAATAAAACCAGTTGTGTGAAAAAGGAAGACAAAACCAACGGAAAATTAATAATGGATTGGTGGCGGCTAGAAGACCGGTGACGTTGACCACCGAAAGCTGCACGAACAAGGAGCGGGACCAACTTCGGCTGAAGTCGTGACAGTCTATAGGTATTTGTATTTATTATGGATCCCCATTAGCTGCTGCCTGGGGTCCAGCACAATTAAGGCAGTTTATATCATTTTAAAAACATTACAATACATTCACGACACACTGTGTGCCCTCAGGCCCCTACTCCACCACTACCACATATGTATCTACAGTACAAAATCCATGTGTATGTGTGTGTATAGTGCGTATGTTATCGTGTGTGTAAGTATGTGTCTGTGCCTATGTTTGTGTTGCTTCACAGTCCCCGTTGTTCGATAGACAGTTTACAATCCAGGGTTACTCCAAGAAGTTTAGTCACCTCAACTTGCTCAATTTCCACATTATTTATTACAATATTTTATTGATGTTTAGGGTTTAGTGAATGATCTGTCCCAAATACAATGCTTTAAGTTTTAGACGAACTTATTCCTTGCCACCCACTCAGTAACTAACTGCAACTCTTTGTTAAGTGTTGCAGTCATTTCAGTCGCTGTAGTAGCTGACATGTATAGTGTTGAGTCATCCGCATACATTGACACACTGGCTTCACTCAAAGCCAGCGGCATGTCATTTGTAAAGATTGAAAAAAGTAAGGGGCCTAAATAGCTGCCCAGTGGAATTCCTTATTCTACCTGGATTGTGTTGGAGAGGCTTCCATGTGTTCTGTTGGACAGGTAACTCTTTATCCACAATATAGCAGGGGGTGTTAAGCCATAACACATACGTTTTTTCGAGCAGCAGACTACGATCAACAACGTCAAAAGACACACTGAAGTCTAACAAAATGTCCTTCCCTATAAGCATGCTGAAAGTTTGTTGTCAATTTGTTTACTGTAAAATAGCATATCTGGTCAAACACATTTTTTTCCAAAAGTTTACTCACGGTTGGTAACAGGCTGATTGGTCGGTCATTTGAGTCGGTCATTAAAGAGGGCTTTACTATTCTTAGGTAGCGGAATGACTTTTGCTTCCCTTCAAGCCTGAGAGTTCCTCTGTCCAGAGTCTGTTTTCTTTTGCCAATCTTAATCTTTTCTTTTTATTGGCCAGTCTGAGATATGGCTTTTTCTTTGCAACTCCGCCTAGAAGACCAGCATCCCGGAGTCGCCTCTTCACTGTTGACGTTGAGACTGGTGTTTTGCGGGTAGTATTTAATGAAGCTGCCAGTTGAGGACTTGTGAGGCGTCTGTTTCTCAAACTAGACACTCTAATGTACTTGTCCTCTTGCTCAGTTGTGCACCGGGGCCTCCCACTCCTCTTTCTATTCTGGTTAGAGCCAGTTTAAGCTGTTCTGTGAAGGGAGTAGTACAAAGCGTTGTACGAGATCTTCAGTTTCTTGGCAATTTCTCGCATGGAATAGCCTTTATTTCTCAGAACAAGAACAGACTGACACTTTCAGTAGAAAGTGCTTTGTTTCTGGCCATTTTGAGCCTGTTATTGAACCCACAAATGCTGATGCTCCAGAAAGTAGTCTAAAGAAGGCCAGTTGTATTGCTTCTTTAATCAGCACAACAGTTTTCAGCTGTGCTAACATAATTGCAAAAGGTTTTTCTAATGATCAATTAGCCTTTTAAAATTATAAACTTGGATTAGCTAACACAACGTGCCATTGGAACACAGGAGTGATGGTTGCTGATAATGGTCCTCTGTACGTATGTAGATATTCCATTAAAAACCTGCCGTTTACAGCTACAATAGTCATTTACAACATTAACAATGTCTACACTGTATTTCTGATCAATGAGATGTTATTTTAATGGACAAAAAAATTGCTTTTCTTTCAAAAACAAGGACATTTCTAAGTGACCCCAAACTTTTGAACTTGGATATGTAGTGTCAGCGTTTGTTGCTGGCATGTCATGCCTATGTTTACGAATCTTGCCAATGAAAAAATAATTAAAGCAATTGGCAATATCAGTTGCTTTAGTGATGAATGAGCCATCTGATTCAATGAATGATGGAGCTTTCATTTAAAGTGCTCCAAAGCGTTTTACTTTCATTCTTTGTCATTTATCTTTGTTTCATAGTGTAGTTTCTTCTTCTTTTTATTCAGTTTAGTCACATGATTTCTCAATTTGCAATGCGTTTGCCAATCGGTTGTGCAACCAGACTTATTTTTCCATTCCATTTCTCTTATCCCTCTCAACCATACCATTTTTCAATTCATCATCAATCCACAGGGATTTAACAGTTTTTACAGTCATTTTCTTAATACTGTAGGTGCATGCTTATTTGTAACTGGAATAAGCAATTTCATAAATGTGTCAAGTGCAGTGTCTGTCATTACACACCACGGACCAACAAATATTCTTTACATCAATAACATAGGAATCATTACAAAATTTATTGTATGACCTCTTATACACTATATTAGGCCCAGCCTTTGGAACTTTGGTTTTTCTAGATATGGCTACTATATTGTGATCGCTACATCCGATGGATCTAGATACTGCTTTCAAGCAAATGACTGCAGCATTCGTAAAGATGTGATCAATACATGTTGTTGATTTGATTATTGTGCTGCTTGTAACTACCCTGGTAGGTTGACTGATAATCTGAACCAGGTTGCAGGCACTGGTTACAGTTTGAAGCTTTTTCTTGAGTTGGCAGCTTGATGAAAGTCAGTCAATATTTAAATCACCCAGAAAATATACCTCTCTGTTGATATCACATACATTAACAAGCATTTCACACATGCTATCCAGATACTGACTGTTAGCACTTGGTGGGCTTTAGCAGCTTCCCACCAGAATGGGCTTTAGGTGAGGCAGATGAACCTGTAGTCATATTACTTCAACAGTATTTAACATGAGATCCTCTCTAATATTTACAGGAATGTGGTTCTGAATATTAACAGCAACACCTCCACCATTGGCATTTGTCTCTTTTATAACCTTGTATTGCTACCACTGTATCAGGGTATTATCTAAGTGAGTTTCAGAGATAGTCAGAATATGAATGTCATCTGTTACTAGCAAATTATTGATTTCGTGAACCTTGTTTCTTAAGCTACATATGCTAACGTGGGCTATTTTGAGCACTTTTCTTCTGGGATGCTTTCTTATTTTCATTGCTTTACTGGGAAGCTTAGCAGAAGTATATATGCTCATGTTATTTATGTTAGTGCAGGGTGAGCTGCACACAGTGGACTTCCTCCTAGGGCACACCGGTTCAGTGCTAACACAGTACAAATCTGGTTCATAGGCACATGATTACTACATACAATAGCTGTAGGATCAGCAGAGGCATTCAGGACAGTTAGAGGGACATAAATTAGGTTACTTACAACGCCCTTGATGTAATGTACATTTGCTGAAGCATTATGACAACTGTGACATTATGGTAGGGATTAACTGAGCTGGGCTTGGGTCATTGATAAGTCATTGTCTCAACGCAGCCTTATAATGCTGTGAAAGGATCCAGGAACCAAATTATTTGGGTGGATCCCATTCTCATTATAAAACACGTGGGACTTCACGCAATACATTTGTATTGGTTGAATTTAATTAAAACAGTGGACAAGACAATCATCTGTAGGCTATAGGCTACTCATTTTAAATTGGCAACAGTAATGCAACACGATGGATCGGATACTTGAGTGAAAAGCGGATTACACACAAAACACATTTAGTCTCAGTAGCAAATTGACATACATTTGCTACGATGGGTTTCTGTCACATCACACAGGTAGCTAAATCGTATTGTTTCTTTGGTTACGAGTAAGTTTACACGCACAGTAATAATTTGACATTAAACGGATTATGACACTATTATGCAATAGTCATGTAAACACCTTACTCTGCTTATTTTAGTCGGCGAAAGGTGAAATCGAAGTAAGCATACGCTGATTTAAAACACCTGGTTTTCTAAGCAATCTTTCGAATTATTATGGCATGTTTGGGAAAGCATGATTTCCCTTGGAGCAATTACAAGTTGCGAAAACCCTAAATAAAAAGAAGCAGATAAAAGCTTGCCAAACGCGCAGTCCGAGTCGAAATTACGCGCATCCAAGGCTGTTTTTGGTTTCACTTCCTCAAAGAACCAGTACTGTGTTCAGTGTTTTTTCTCCGGGCATTGTTTGAGACAAGACTAGATTCCTATTCTAACGGTCCTGGAGAAACGTTTTGTTATTATCCTGTCGTAAGATATTTAATGGTTTAATAACCGAGACTGGAGTTTGTTTTTGGGAGAGCTGTGGTTCCCGAGTTTTTCCGCGGCGGACTAGGACAGCGCGGCTAAGAACAATGTTATCAAAGATTCTGACGGTATGTATAGCCGGCCCATATACGTATACCGTACGCGATAGCCTACTATCGATTACTATAATGTATTTTATCCGTACTGTTGGATCCTTTTCTCCTAACTGGTTACCTGACTAGAATTCATTCTTACATTTTCCAGTAAATACAGGCAGCTAAAGCCATGCATATTATGGACTCCAGTGCCGAGGAAGCCCGTGCTAGACTAACGGGCCATGTGTCCACTGTCCAAATGCTCACCTTGCACCGTGAGCTACTGGTTTCCCAGGTGAAGAGCACGCAGTGCATTATGGATAACCTCCTACAAAGTGGTTTTCTGTGTATCGAGGATGCAGAAATCATTCAGCGCGCAGCCACCAAGACAGAACTGGTAATTTACCATAGGAGGGTTTCAGAGAGGATACATGTCCATTTGGACCACACACATTAAATGACAAAGTACCCATCACAAAGACATTCTCTTGCATTCACTAATAGCCTGCTAGGCCCTAACTAAAATGGACTAATTGATTTTAAGATGAGAAAATACAAAGACAAGACTTGATTTTGCAATACAATGGCATTTGGTGTGCTGGCAGTATCTTACCCGTGAAAAATCCTCTTTGGCCACATTAATCAAAATGTGGGAAGTAATATTACTTAAATATGAATCACTGGTAAGTAAATATGATTGCCATTGTGCAGGTGCGTAAAAGAGGGAAACTGTTACCTGCCAAAGTATTATTAAATATTGAATCACTGTAAAGTAAATATGACTTATGATTGACATTGCGCAGGTGCGTAAAATCCTGGAATTGGTCCAAAGCAAAGGGGAGCAGGCATGTGAATACTTCCTATATATTCTCTACAAAGTTTATGATGCATTCATAGACCTCCAACCATGGCTTAAAGAGATCAACTACCAGCCACCAGACTTCATACGGGACATACCAGTGAAGAACACAGACCCTAGTAAGTATGTCAGTAGACTGTATGGTGCTGCACTTCATATGTGTTATTGGAATTTTACTTAACAATAAAATATACAGTGCATTGAAAAATTAAGCTATTAGAGAATCATGAGGGCAACTACTGTATATTTTGGCTGAATATCAGTGTTGAGAATCAGACTGCAGTGTATTCTCCCTACCCCCCTCTCCTCTCAGTTAGTAGGTACTGTGAGAAGCTGAGGCACGAGCTGGGCCGAGACACACGCTTCATTGCCTCCTACGCCCAGCAAGAGGAAACCCTGCTGGAGGAGCTCTATACAGACACCCTGATGGAGCTCCTGAATGACCGCAATGAGAGCCTGGGGCACTTGGCGGGTCTGGAGCAGCTCCTGGGAGAGCAGGGTGTCTTTAACCCACAGGCAGAGACTGTGCTCGTCACGGGGGACGCTGGGGTGGGCAAGTCCATCCTCCTCCAGAAGCTCCAGAGGCTATGGTCCAAGAGGGAGCTGGAACAGACAGACGCCATGTTCTTCTTCAAGTTCCGCTGTAGGATGTTCAGCACTTTCAATGAGACAGACGAGATCTCACTGAGGGACCTGCTTTTCAAATACAACTGCTACCCTGACCAGGATGCGGATAATGAGGTGTTCAGCTACATCCTCCGCTTCCCTGAAAAGGTTATCTTTACGTTTGACGGCTATGATGAGATCCAGGCTTATCTGGACCTGGGGAATGTGCATGAGGTGGTTTCTCCAGAGGAGAGGACTCACCCCCTTATGGTGCTCATTAACCTGCTCTGTGGGAAGCTGCTCAATGGTTCCCGGAAGGTCCTGACGGCTCGGACAGGCACCGAGGTTGAGAGCAGGGTGATCCGGAAGAGGGTGGCGCTGCGTGGGTTCTCTCCGTCCCACCTTCAGACCTACACCAACCTGCACTTCAAGGAGCAGGAGCATCGGGACCTGGTCTCAGTCCAGCTGGATGCCA
Source organism: Brachymystax lenok tsinlingensis (assembly GCA_030435695.1). Classification (NCBI taxonomy): domain Eukaryota; kingdom Metazoa; phylum Chordata; class Actinopteri; order Salmoniformes; family Salmonidae; genus Brachymystax; species Brachymystax lenok. Next base: position 46,886,546 of record CM059789.1, read on the forward strand.
GCCCCCACCTCTGTGGCCTCTGCTCCATTCCCCTCTTCTGCTGGATCGTCTTCAAGAGCTTTAAACACCTGCGCTCCGTCTACGATGACTTTGAGCTGCCAGAGGCTTGCGTGACCCTCACTAACATATTCCTCCTGCTGTCTGAAGTCTTCTTCAGCCGGGGGGCCACTCCCCCACCTGGCCTCCTGAAGAGAAACACCAGGTGCCCCGCTGATACCTTCAGGGCAGGGCTGAGGCCGCTGACAGCCTTCTCCAAACTGGCTCTGCTGGGAATGGAGAGAGGAGGCTTTGTGTTCGACCAGGAGGAAGTGGCCTCCTGTGGCCTGACTGAGGAGGACCTTCAGGTGGGTTTCCTCCGACCGGTCAGCCGCTACGATGCATGTGAAAACCCTTCCACCTTTGAGTTCCTTCACCTCACCCTGCAGTCCTTCTTGGCTGCATTCTCCCTGGTTCTGGACGAACAGGCCAGCGTAAGCAACATCCTCAAGTTCTTCACCGAGTGCAGCAGGAGGGTCAACACTTCTTGTTTATTGTGTGTCGTCCACTGCATCGGTGGCTCCTCCAAACCCAGGGGAAAGGACCCGTTCAAGACCAACGAGCATCTCCAATACGCCAACCTCTTCCTGTGTGGACTGCTGTCTAAGGCCAACGCCGACCTGCTGGAGCACATGGTTCCTCCAGCGCTACTGAAGAGGAAGCGGGCGGTCCTCAAGTCCTACCTGTCCACCAGCGTGAGGTCCCACCTCCGTGGCCTGCCACTCCACAGCACAGAGCAGGAGGGCAGCAAGGTGCATGTCCTGCCCAACTTCCTGTGGATGCTGCGCTGCATCTTCGAGACAGGAAGTCAAGAGGTGGCCCAGCTGACTGCGAAGGGCATCACAGCTGACTACATCAAGTTGAGCTACTGCAATGTGTTCTCTGGTGACTGCAGTGCCCTCAACTTTGTGCTGCAGCACCGGCGGAAGGGGCTAGGGGTGGACATGGACAACAACAACATCAGTGACTATGGGGTCAAGCAGCTCAGGCCTTCATTCAGTAAGATGACCGTGTTGAGGTGAGGAATTCGAATACATGCAGATGGAAACAGTATGTATTTTATGCCACTGTTTACATGAAAGGTACACTTGTTTACAAATAACATTGGCAAATAATTTCTTACTGCTATAAAAAATACTAGTATAACTAACTATAAAGTATAACTTTTCAGCTAAATTAGTTTTTCCATTTCAGATTGTGTGTCAATCAGATCTCAGACAGCAGCGTTGAGGTACTGGCTGAGGAGCTTATCAAACACAGAGTGGTGGAGGTTCTGGGGTGAGTCAGTGTCTATTGGGGTCAACCTGCCTGTCAAACTTTAGTACTGTATTGTGCTGTATGACAAAGTTCATATGACGTGACTGTATTTCTGTTGTCTTGATTTTACAGACTTTACAATAATCTCATCACGGACATTGGAGCCAAACTAATCGCTCATATCATTGAGGAATGTCCTAAGTTAAGAGTCGTCAAGTATGTAAATTAATATGTCCGATCAATTATATAAAACTTGTTTATAAATTAACATTTTTATTTTTGGCACTTTAATTTGTTCGAAGACTTGGCAGCAACAAGTTCACCAGTGTGGGTGGCAGGTATCTGGCCAGTGCCATTCAGAAGAGCACATCTATCTTTGACGTGGGGTAAGTGCACTATTACAATTTATTTGTTTTACATTTTGGATCAGAGTGCATGGGATGGATTGTTCCTGTTTTTCAGAATGTGGGGGAACAGCATTGGTGATGAAGGAGCAAGAGCATTCGCAGAGGCCCTGAGGAATCACCCAAGTCTTACCAACCTCAGGTGAGATGGATGGCAAGATATGTCATCGTTATCACTTCTCTGAATAAGTATGTGGCACTGATTGTGCCATGTCTTTTTCAGTTATCCCACAACTGCGGTTAAGGTCAGAAATAAGGAAGTATAACCCATTGGTGTATCATTTTAATAACGCACATTCAGCTACAGTCTGGGTTACTGAACTCCCTTACTCACAAACACTGAAACTACAGCATCTATTTTACAGTATCACTCTGCCTCATAGTAATATCATTACCTAAAGTAATACAGTATACTTATGTATTACTAATAGTCATTATATTTCTATGCTCTTCTCTCCCTTAGCCTCTCAGCCAATGGCATCACTTCAGAAGGTGGGAGGAGCTTGGCCGAAGCACTGAAAGGCAACACAATGCTCCGAATCTTCTGGTAGGACAATCTTATTCATACATCTGTTACGAACCGGCTCGAACAGAGTGGGAGGTTCGTCACACATCAAGTTTCTGTGACAGTATGTGTCTCTGTATATTTGATGTGTATTTGTGCTTTGGAGTTAACACAGTTTAAATGTGTGTTGTGGTGTTCTAGGTTGGTGCAAAACGAGTTGTCAGATGATGTAGCACCAGACATGGCAGAACTGATCAGATCCAACACGGGTCTATCTCACCTCTGGTAAGGCAGGCCCCAGTCTCAACACACTCCCAACAACCAATAATACAGTTTAGCTTCAGAATTAACCAGAAAGTGAACAAAAGTTATTTGTGAATGTTAATGAAAGTTAGCCGGTTAACCTATTGATCCCTCTATGCCACTCTGCACAGGTTAATCAATAATCAGCTGACAGTGGATGGAATCAGACAGCTGTCAGAGGCTCTCTCCCACAACACATCTCTCAAAGAGATCAGGTGAGTGTACTCAATGTCGCTCACTTAAGGCACATTACTATTTTTTTTTGTATGAAGTTAATAATAGTATTTGATATACTCCTTAGAGACATTTTTATTTCATAACATCTTAAACCATTTGCACTTTGTAATGGCTGTGTGTCTTTGATTGCATTGCTGGTTCCTGTTTATCATGTGCTCTGTCATCACTCCCCCACAGTTTGAAAGGAAACTGTCTTTCTGAAGAGGAAGAGAAGCTGTTTGAGGCTGAGGGAAGGCTACGCTTCCACTAAGGTGACAGAACTGAGCTGGAGAGAGTGTAGATTGGTCACGTCTGTTATCGAAATGTAGAAGTTCTTTCTGTGTTTTCTTGCATACTACATTTTGTAAATATTTGAACATACTGCATTAGCTAGGTTATTCTGGCATATGGGTAAAAGTATTTACCCATAAAAATACTTCCCACAGTCATATTTGTCCATAATGAAACTCTTTGTATTTAGGGATTTGAAACCGGAGGTGCCGTTCTCAGAGAGGAAGTCTTCAATGAAACTTCTTTACTAGCTTTACTAGACTTTAGTTTGAAACTTATACAGTAAGGGCAAACTGTCCCTTGTTTAAGCACTTTCAGTTAACCACTGAACATCTTATCATTATGCAAAGCAAATCCATTATTTTAATCCAGCTTCTACCTCCAAGCCATAAGACTGCTGAACAATTATTCAAATGGCCACCGGACTATTACATTGACCCCCCCATTTGTTTTGTACACTGCTGCTACTCGCTGTTTATCATCTATGCATAGTCACTTCACCCCTACCTATGTGTACAAATGACCTCTACCCTGTACCCCCGCACACTGACTCGGAACCAGTACCCCATGTATATAGCCTCGTTATTGTGTTACTTTTTTATAATTTTTTTACTTTAGTTTATTTGGTAAATATTTTCGTAACTCTTCTTGAACTGCACTGTTGGTTAAGGGCTTGTAAGTAAGAATTCATGGTAAGGTCTACACTTGTTGTATTCGGCGCATGTGACAAATAAAGTTTGATTTGATTTGAAACTGCTTTTCTTGACCAAAGGACATACTTTACTTGTGCTGAATTGCAGTATTGAATTTGTCCTGCACCACAACAACAGAGCACTGTGTAAATAAACTGAATTTGACGTGGTGCCTGCAATTAACTGGAGACTAGGCAACTGCTCTCAAGCCTCCCTTATCATCAACTCTCACCCCTCTGATTTCTCTGCCTCATTCCCTTATTCCTGTATACTGGCCAGAACTGTAACTGTATGACACATACAGACCGTCAGTTGGTGGTCATGGTGACTAATGAATATAGGTTGGCAGGCGACGATAGGAACAAACAAATAGCGGAAGACAGGACATTACACAACTTCCATATACACTACAGGTCAAAAGTTTTAGAACACCTACTCATTCAAGGGTTTTGTAAATTGTACTGCAGAAATGGAACCTAAATCACAGAGGATAGATGTGGTGGCAGCTGGGTGTATGAGATTTTACTGCACCCCCTCCCACCCCCCACACACAAATATATATATATATATATATACAGTACCAGTCAAAGGTTTGGACACAACTACTCATTCAAGGGGGGGTTGCAGAACTTTGAAAGTTTAAGTGCTGTCGCAAAAACCATCAAGCGCTATGATGAAACTGGCTCTCATGAGGACCGCCACAGGAACGGAAGACCAATAGTTACCTCTGCTGCAGAGGATAAGTTCATTAGAGTTATCAGCCTCAGAAATTACAGCCCACATAAATGCTTCACAGAGTTCAAGTAACAGACACAACATCAACTGTTCAGGGGAGCCTGTGAATCAGGCCTTCATGGTTGAATTGCTGCAAAGAAACCACTACTAAAGGACACCAATAAGAAGAGACTTGCTTGGGCCAAGAAACACGAGCAATGGACATTAGACCAGTAGAAATCTGTCCTTTGGTCTGATGAGTCCAAATTTGAGATTTTTGGTTCCAACCTCTGTGTCTTTGTGGGACGTGGTGTGGGTGAACGGATGATCTCCGCATGTGTATTTCCCACCGTAAATCATTGAGGAGGTGTTATGGTGTGGGGGTGCTTTGCTGGTGACACTGTCTGTGATTTATTTAGAATTCAAGGTACACTTAACCTGCATGGCTACCATAGCATTCTGCAGCGATACGCCATCCCATCTGGTTTGGGCTTAGTGGGACTATCATTTGTTTTTCAACAGGGCAATGACCCAACAGGCTCTGTAAGGGCTATTTTACCAAGAAGGAGAGTGATGGAGTACTGCATCAGATGACCTGGCCTCCACAATCCCCCGACCTCACCCAAATTGAGGTGGTTTGGGATGAGTCGGACCACGGAGTAAAGGAAAAGTAGCCAACAAGTGCTCAGCATATGTGGGAACTCCTTCAAGACGGTTGGAAAAGCATTCCAGGTGAAGCTGGTTGAGAGAATGCCAATAGTGTGCAAAGCTGTCATCAAGGCAAATGGTGGCTACTTGAAATATAAAATATATTTTGATTTGTTTTTGGTTACTACATGATTCCATATGTGTTATTTCATCGTTTTGATGTCTTCACTATTATTCTACAATGTATTATTCTACGGTGTTCTAAAACATTTGACCGGTAGTGTAACCTTTTCAATGACTGTTGAGAAAGCTTCTGCCATAATGCATTGAAAGTGAAACACTCATCTACCAAGACACACTCTAAGTCACACTAGTACAATTAAAAGAATGTACTCTTTTAATTTCATATTCTGTACATATTTTTACATAAATGGAATGTTATACCATACTGTATGCCTAAATAACATTTCTAGGTATGTACTGTGGGACTGTCTATGAAGTACCTTGGGAGGTATAACCAAAATAAAAAGTTTCCTCAACTATTACTTCAATGCCCTACTACACCTCCACCTTCATTCAAGCAAGCTCATCCCCAACTAATAATCATCTACAGTATGTTCGCTGTCATGGTATATTATAGTATAATGAACGGAACATCAAGTATAGCTCTCTACCTGATGACATATGTGTGTTCTCGAACACATCCCGCATTCATATATGTTGACTGTTTTAAACACTGCATCATCACAAGTCAATATATATGGAGCTTTTCAAAACGGTAGATTTGGATAGACATCGATCCAATTGGATTGATATGGGCTCAAATTGGCAAATGTAGCATAAGCAGCAAAACCAAAACATTTACACAAAATGACCATATTAAACCCCCCTCCTTTACCACTGGCCTGACATCTAAATGTAATTCTCTACAGTGAAACATATCAAAATCAGTTTAGGTGCTAGGCTGCCTCCCCACTCTCCCCCAAAGAAACCCAACATCCAAAATAAAAGACTAACAAAACTGAAATGGGGGGGTACTTTAAAACTGATTCTAGCTACAGTAGCTCATATAAGGCTGTTCTGCCAGGCTAGCTAGGGAGGATCCTCTGTGCTACACACATACCTATGACAATATGGGAATATTGTACACATACAGTAGTATGCTTCACAATCGTGAGCCATTCGACAACATTTAAAAATCACATTGCTTACAGTACAGTAGCCATGGGCCAACCATGCGGTTAGACCAGACATTCTAGTTTCAGACCAGACATTCTAGTTTCTCCCTCACTGCCGTGCAATGAGGAGAAACTCCCATCTGGATTTGGATCAAACTTTATTAGCTATAGTACATGATGACAAATGGGGAAACAGTCTATTTGGGTGGGGGCTTTTTATTGTCCAATTCCAAAGTGCTTTATGCCTCGCTGTACTTCTTGAACAATTAATTGTTAGCAGCACGTTTTAGAGGCATGACAATGGCACTTTTGGAGAAACCACACTTAATATGGTGTAACTGACCCAGTAGCTATGGTAACACTATCTTTAGTATATGCATACCATAATACCCAGATCCCCTATAAATGCTCTTTGTTAATTTGTCTGACTGGTCGTTACTAGTTTGAATTGGGCAACCAATATAAATACTATTGATCTTATTCCTAGATCTGTCATAATAATATACTATAATCTAAAATCTCTACAATGACTGTGAAAAGCATAGCCAATAAAACTGTTTGTCTGATTCATTGAATTTGTCTATCAGTTTTTTACTCTGCCCTTATTCGCAACACAATGGTGAAGATGGAGGTCTAGTATACTAGTATACTAGTTAGCAGCGCATCCTGGGAAAGCTCTCAAAACATTAAAGAGAACAACATCAAGGCCTTGTTTAAATATTACAACACAGGGCTGCTGGAAGATGAAATGTATTAGATAAGAAATGTGTAAAACACTCAAACACACTGACAAAGTTTTGGAGGATCCAACATTCTAATGATAACTTTTTTGAATACATCAGTCTTCCCCTTATTCTGATTGGCTTTGGCATGGAGCTCCACCAATCGCCTACTTCCTGCCCCGCCCTCTCACATCTACTGTGATAGGCTGATTGGTTGATTGGTAGATGATTATGATTGGGTAAAAAGTGTGCTATCTCAGGCAGCTATTTGAAACAGCACTGAAATGGACAAACATGAATATAAGACAGTTATTCATGTCATTCTGCATTAAGGCCCAACTTAGTTTCACTATAACTCATACATACATACATACACAGATATGCAATTACACCATTATGTCAAATCTGCACACTTAAAATAAAATTATTTGCATTATAATAATAAGTCTCATGATGATAAATAAAGATTAAAAGTAAAAGTGAGTGAGTGAGAGAAGAGGATGGGTGTGTGAACTCTGTAGAAGGCTAGAGTATATACACCACATAATGTCACCGGGTCCCTTGGGGAGGGGAATATCTGTTCTGGGGTCAGCACATTGTAGCCTGGATCCCAACTGAATTCCTCCTCTTCACAATTGCCAAACTGAAGATGTACAGTAAAACAATTGTGAAACACAGTAATTCAGTTGGGATCCAGGTTAAGCACAGAGGGCCTCATGTCCCAGACAGACAGCTATTGCTGCTACAAAAACTAATATTAACGTTCTCACTCCAGAGAAGTGCCTGCTGGGAGTAGTTAACACTAGCTGAGCCACGCGCTTCTTGTAGCACAGTCCAGTTCACGTCTTGTTGCTACCACAGAGGCATTGAGGGGTTGTGAGTTAGATAGCTAGTCAGGGGAAAGGAGAGAGAAAGAGAGAGCGGGACAGCATATAGCAGGGCACTTCTAATTTCAGTGTGGCTAGCAGCCAGGGCCAGTTATAGTTACAGTCATGTCCCAGTGGAGTAAAGGTTAGAGTTAAGCAGAGTTTCACATTCAGAGTCTGGCTCTCTGCTGGGTCTCTCTCCGTCTGTCCACATCCAGTTAACAACACACAGGGGGAAGGGCTAGGGAGGGAGGATTTAGTATAGACTGATACCTGACCTCCCTCCCTCGGTCCCCCACCCACCAATCACACTGTTCTGTTCTGTTGTCTTGACTCTGCCCTGGTAGGCCATTAGGATCCGCAGGTGAAGGCACTGGTAAACACAGTTGGTGAGGAGGGGGAAAGAGTGGGAGAGGGGGATGAGGACTGACTTCCCCTTGCCCCTTCTCCCCTCAGCTTGCTCCCCGAAATGTCCAGGTGTACAATCACTCAGACAAAACAGATGGGAGGAGACCTGGATCTGCTGTCCAATAACACAGGAGTAGGGAATTCCAAGTCGCAGCAGCCCTGGAGCTCAGCCAACCACAGTAGCGCAATCACTGAGGCATGGCCAATGGGATGGAATGCAAAACGTCTGTGGGTGGCATATACAGCCGTTCCGTTGATGCCGCAGAGAGTGAGAGTTGAGAGCAGTTTTTCCTGATTGGATAGTTGTGCAACAGAGGTGTTGTGTCTTCCCCTCAACATCAGGTTGGCAGATAAGCATGTCTGTCTGTCTGTCTTTGAGGACAAAGCAGAGGTTGGTTGTGTTTGTGAGTGTGCATTTGTGAGTTTGTGTGTCTGTGTCTGTCTGGTCTTGGAGCAGATTGTGTGTGTGTGGAGATAAATAGATAGATCAGCATTAAATGTAGTTCCCTGAAGACTGCTTTTAATGAGTTTTGGCACACTGCGGTACTTGACTGCTTTGAGTTGAGGTGTGTTGAGGGCTGTTGAGAGGTACTGGAGGTGATGGGGATAGAGGGGTAGGGTCAGGGTGAGGGGTCAGTTCTGTACTGGCCACAGAGTCACAGTGTGTCTGTCCAGTAGTCTCCTTGGCGACGGGGAATGGGAGGGGATTCACATTGAGGAATGTTGTTATTGGAGCAGATCACTCTTCTTATTGTGGGAGTAAGAAACCTGCAGAGATGAAAAACAACAGAAATCTGAATACACTGAGGGCTAACATGTGATACTGAAACAAAGCAATACAAAGAAAGAACTCCACTGAACTAAAAGGTATAATACTGTATCATATTTTTCCTGTTTTGTGTCAATACAATACAACATTGGTTTGGGGAACTCTAAGGTGGAAACTTAAAAGTTTCCCACAGAATATTAAAGTGACTTATCACAGTAATGAATTAATATCAACAACACTCAGTAAATGTGGAATTTACCTGTTGAGAAAAGTAGTGAGGCTCTTTAGTCTGATGGATGTTCTGGACACGATCTGTTCACCTCAAACCACTCATCAATACAGCTGACAGAGAGAGAACAGGAGACACAATCAGGGAGAACATAGCACATACTACATACAGTGCATTCGGAAAGTTTTCCGACCCCTTGACTTTTTCCCCATTTTGTTACGTTACAGGCTTATTCTAAAATGTTCTTAATTAATCTACACACAAAGCAGAAACAGGTTTTTATATTTTTTCAAAATTATAAAAAATAAAAAACAGAAATACCTTATTTACATAAGTATTCAGACTCAAAATTGAGCTCAGGTGCTGCATCCTGTTTCCATTGATCATGTTTGAGATGTTTCTACAACTTGATTGGAGTCCACCTGTGGTGAAATCAATTGATTGGACATGATTTGGAAAGGCACACAGCTGTTTATATAAGGTCCCACAGTTGACAGTGCATGTCAGAGCAAAAACCAAGCCATGAGGTCAAAGGAATTGACCGTAGAGCTCCGAGACAGGATTGTGTCGAGGCACAGATCTGGGGAAGGGTACCAAAAAAAATTCTGCAGCATTGAAGTTCCCCAAGAACACAGAGGCCTCCATCATTCTTAAATAGAAGAAGTTTGGATCCACCAAGACTCTTCCTGGCTGCTAGGCCAAACTGAGCAATCGGGGGAGAAGGGCCTTGTTCAGGGAAGTGACCAAGAACCTGATGGTCACTCTGACAGAGCTCCAGAGTGGAGATGGGAGAAACTTCCAGAAGGACAACCATTTCTGCAGCACCACCAATCAGGTCTTTATGGTAGAGTGGCCAGACGGAAGCCATTCCTTAGTAAAAGGCGCATGACAGCCCACTTGGAGTTTGCCATAAGGCATCTAAAGGACTATCAGACCATGCAAAACAAGATTCTCTGGTCTGATGAAACCAAGATTAATCTCTTTGGCCTGAATGCCAAGCATCACTTCTGGAGGAAACCTGGCACCACCCCTACAGGGAAGCATGGTGGTGGCAGCATCATGCTGTGGGGATGTTTTTCAGCGGCAGTGACTGGGAGAGACTAGCCAGGATCGAGGGAAAGATGAGCAAAGCAAAGTACAGAGAGATCCTTGATGATAACCTACTCCAGAGCGCTCAGGACCTCAGTCTGGCGCAAAGGTTCACCTTCCAACAGGACAATGAGCCTAAGCACACAGCCAAGACAACGCAGGAGTGGCTTCGGAACAAGTCTCTGAATGAGCCCGGACAAGTCCAGCCAGAGCCTGGACTTGAACCTAATCGAACATCTCTGGAGAGACCTGAAAATAGCTATGCAGCGGCACTCCCCATCCAACCTGACAGAGCTTGAGAGGATCTGCAGAAAAGAATGGGAGAAACTCCCCAAATACAGGTGCGCCAAGCTTGTAGCGTCATACCCATGAAGACTCGAGGATGTAATCACTGCCAAAGGTGCTTCAACAAAGTACTGAGTAAAGGGTCTGAATACTTACGTAAATGTGATATTTCAGGTTTTTATTTTTAATTAATTGGCAAATAAATCTAAAAACCTGTTTATGCTTTGTCATTAACGGGTATTGTTTGTAGATTGAGGGAAAAAAACTATTTAATCAATTTTAGAATAAGGCTGTAGCGTATTTTTTTGGGGAAAAAGTCAAAGGTCTGAATACTTTCCGAATGCACTGTATATAGAACAAAATAAGGGATGGGGGAGGGAGACACAGAGCGAGAGAGCAGGAATGATGATGCATACACCTACCGGTTGAGGAAAACAGGAGAGATCTCTCTTGTCATAGGTTGTACAGAAAAAGGTAGTGATATAGAGAGGGGGAGAGAAAGAGAGAGGTATATAGAAAGACTTACCCTTTGTGGTATATGCAGAGACAGGGCAGGCGAGCAATTGTGTCCCCCTGTACCAGCTCCTCCAGGCAGATTGCACATTCCCCTGCATCCTTACTCAGGACGTCCTCTGGAGGGAGAGAGAGAGAGACACAAAAAGAGAGAGAAAGAGAGAGAGAGAGAGACAGTGTGTGAGTGAGTGAGTGCGTGAGAGTGAGCCAGACTGCACATTTAATCAACAAGGCCAAAACCAGCTGCACTGTCCCCCTCCACAGCCCTCTCAAAGCCTGCAAACAGCCCTAGTCACAGCCTGCAAAGAACCACAGAGCTGGAGTGTGGCTGGAGAGAGAGAGAGAGAAAGATAGAGAGAACACCTATAAGGATCAAAACACACACACACACACACACCAAAATGATACCTCCATGATTGGCTAAGAATGATTGCATTTACACTACATTTCCTGAAGGGGGGAGCTCTATATCCATGGTTAAACCATAGTAGTCTCTATGGACCAAACTGGCATTGGGAGCAGGCTCTAATGCAGTGGGACATGTGATGTCATGCTGAGAGGAGGTGGAGAGGTGCCTTTGGTCTTTTTCTTACAAACAACAACACACATAGTTTAAAGCAAGCGCTGTTCTGCATCAAGCTCTGTATAGTGTGGAATTGATAGGAGGAATCCCACTACTAGTGTTCTATTATGGCTCCAAATCAAATTTTATTGGTCACATACACATGGTTAGCAGAGTGTAGCGAAATGCTGACAACACAGCATTTCTCTGTCATAGGATCCCACCTGAGGTCTCAGAACGGCATTACAACCATCTATTTACTCTACTCTACTACTCAGGGAATAATTCACCCTGGTACTCAGACTACACTGGAGTCAGACTACACTGTCTAGCACAAATACTACCAAATCAATGGATTGTCAGTCAAGGTTAGTCTTTAGTGGTTGTTGACCGTTTCAGAATGAGCAAAGGGGACATTCCCAATAACTCCCAATAACTGTAGCCTAAAATAATTAATTTACTTCTGCCTTCACACAACACAAGGGTGAGTCCAAAATGGCACCATATTCACTATTAGACAGGAGACCTGGTCAAAAGTAGTGTACTATCTATATAGGGAATAGGGTGCCATGTCAGACTCACACAAGTGTTTTCATACTTGTACCATTGTGTCTGCCTGGGTTAATAATTTGCATAATTCAACCAATCTCCCCATAAACAGAGCCCCTATCTTTATTTCAACAGTTGGTTCTGTGGTTGTGTATGCCATGTTATCTACAGCCGTCAGACCAAATACTGCTTTAATAATTGATTATTTACTCATGCTGGAAGCAAGTGAGAAGGAAAACTGCTCACACGCAGAATTTATTGTGTGCAGTGTGTGTACACGCACGCACCTACCTAAATACACACAAGCACACACACGCATACACAACAACACCCACAAACTTGCTTCCACTGTGAAGGTTAACCCAGGACTGGGCAGGACAGGGGTATGTGTGGGTCCAGTGAAAAGAGAACTCTCGCTCATTCTCAATTGTTGGTTCAATCTTTATCTGATGTGTTATAGAAACACATGTTACTGGCTCAGCTGACAGCTACGGAAAACACAGATTGGGGACAAGGGCCTCAGAAAAAGGACACGTACACATGTACATGCACACACACAAGAGTGGTATGGCCTCATTAAAACACCAGGCTACTGTTCCTGTTCCTGTAAAAACTGACCAACACACTAAGTGTGTGTTAAACAGAGAGCAGGACAGCAGGCATAGAGAGAGAGAGAGAGAGAGAGAGAGAGAGAGAGAGAGAGAGAGAGAGAGAGAGAGAGAGAGGGAGAGGGAGAGGGAGAGGGAGGGAGAGAGAGGAGGGGTGGCTATGCATATTGTTGTAACACTGTACATAGCCATAATATGACATTTGACATGTCTCTATTCCTCTTTTGTGAGTGTAATGTTTACTGTACATTTTGATTGTTTATGTTACCTTTGTTTATTATCTATTTAACTTTTTTGGCAATGTAAACATGTTTCCTATGCCAATAAAGCTGTTGAATTGAAATGAGAGAGAAAGAAAGGGAGAGAGAGAGAGAGACAGGGAGAGAGAGAGAGAGAGAGAGACAGGGAGAGAGAGAGAGAGACAGGGAGAGAAAGAGAAAGAGAAAGACAGGGAGAGAGAGAGAGACAGGGAGAGAGAGAGAGAGACAGGGAGAGAGAGCATTCCTCTATAAATAATCTACTACCACTTGAGTTTTGATGTTGGTGACCTTGCACATACACGCACACACGTACACAAATACACACGTACACAAATACACACGTACACACACCCACACCCAAACCAGCTGGAATATGATGCAATTTCAAGAAAATTGTTATTCTATTATTTAATTAGAGTCCAATCCAAAAGCTTTAAGAATGATGTATTGGAGATATCTGACCCTTTCTATCCCACAGTGATAGTCTCCTTGATAAATGGTCAATTCTTCCTTAACTCCAGACAATTAAAGAAGTACAAGAGAGTCTTCAAACACAGTGATGCGTACAAAGCTATCCCTCGCAAATCTGACCATAATTATATCCTCCTGATTCCTGCTTACAAGCAAAAATTAAAGCAGGAAGCACCAGTGACTCGGTCAATAAAAATGTGGTCAGATGAAGCAGATGCTAAACTACAGGACTGTTTTGCTATCACAGACTGGAACATGTTCCAGGATTCTTCCGATGGCATTGAGGAGTACACCACATCAGTCACTGGCTTCATCAATATGTGCATCGATGACGTCGTCCCCACAGTGACTGTACGTACATACCCCAAACAGAAGCCATGGATTACCAAGACTACCGGACGAGCTAAACTACTTCTATGCTCGCTTTGAGGCAAGTAACACTCAAACATGCATGAGAGCATCATCTTTTTCGGACGATTGTGTGATCACACTCTCCACAGCCGATGTGAGTAAGACCTTTAAACAGGTCAACATTCACAAGGCCGCATAACCAGACGGATTACCAGGACGTGTACTCCGAGCATGCGCTGACCAACTGACTAGTGTCTTCACTGACATTTTCAACCTCTCCCTGTCTGAGTCTGTAATACCAACATGTTTCAAGCAGACCACCATAGTTCCTGTGCCCAAGAACACTAAGGTAACCTGCCCAAATGACTACCGACCTGTAGCACTCCCGTCTGTAGCCATGAAGTGCTTTGAAAGGCTGGTCATGGCTCACATCAACACCATCATCCCAGAAACCCTAGACCCAAGCTCATCAATAAGCTAAGGACCCAGGGACTAAACACCTCCCTCTGCAACTGGATCCTGGACTTCCTGACGGGTCGCTCCCAGGTGGTAAGGGTAGGTAACAACACATCCGCCATGCTGATCCTCAACATGGGAGCCCCTCAGCGGTGCGTGCTCAGTCCCCTCCTGTACTCCCTGTTCACTCATGACTGCATGGACAAGTACAACTCCAATGCCATCATTAAGTTTGCCGATTAACACAACAGTGGTAGGCCTGATCACCGACAACGATGAGACAGCCTATAGGGAGGAGATCGTGTGGTGCAAGGACAACAACCTCTCCCTCAATGTGATAAAGACAAAGGAGATGATTGTGGACTACAGGAAAAAGAGGACCGAGCATGCCCCCATTCTCATCGACGGGGCTGTAGTGGAGCAGGTTGAGAAGTTCCTTGGCATCCACATCACCAACAAACACAAGCACAAACCTATTCCCCTTCAGGAGACTGAAAAGATTTGGCATGGGTCCTCAGATCCTCAAAAGGTTCTACAGCTGCACCATCGAGAGCATCCTGATGGGTTGCATCACTGCCTGGCATGGCAACTGCTCGGCCTCTGACTGCAAGGCACTACAGAGGGTAGTGCGTACGGCCCAGTACATCATCGGGCCAAGCTTCCTGCCATCCAGGAGCTCTAAACCAGGCCCTAAAAATGTATTTCTTATTTTTAGGGGGTATTTTTCTTAAAACTGCATTGTTGGTTAAGGGCTTGTAAGTAAGCATTTCACTGTAAGGTCACACCTGTTGTATTTAGCGCATGTGGCAAATAACATTTGATTTGATTTGAGTGGAGTACCATCAATACTGAGATATGAGAGAGAGAGAGAGAGAGAGAGAGAGAGAGAGAGAGAGAGAGGGAGGGGGAGAAGGGAGAGAGCGAGAGAGAGAGAGAGAGAAGGAGAGGAGAGTGAGAGAGAGAGAGAGAGAGAGAGAGAGAGAGAGAGAGAGAGAGAGAGAGAGAGAGAGGGAGAAGGAGAGTGAGAGAGAGAAGAGCAGGAGATTTAGAAAGACAGAGAGGAGAGGACATAGGAGACACGACAAACATCAAATATTAGCAGGGTGGAAAAATGATGATGACAAACAGCGTGGCGGAGCGAGGGAGCAAGAGAGAGCGATAGAACGAGGCATGATGACATCAGCACTTTATATTTATTATCTCCTGGAGACAATTCATGTATAAGCATTACCAGGGGAACGGCAGGTACCTGATAGACAGTGTGTGGTTGTGTGTGTATATGAGAGAGACACAGAGAGAGAGAGAGAGAGAGAGAGAGAGAGAGAGAGAGAGAGAGAGAGAGAGAGAGAAGTGAGAGAGAGTGAGTGAGAGAGAGAAAGAGAGAGAAAGAGAGAGAGAGAGTATATGTGCAAGCAAGAGTACGTGCAGTGCAGTATGTACAGTATATTCCCTACATTGTGCTCGCTCTACAGTATATGGGCCCTCGTCAAAAGTAGTGCACTATAAAGGGGAATAGGGTGTGATCCAACCATAAGCTACAGTTCTTCATGATCTGAATAGGGTGTGATCCAACCATAAGCTACAGTTCTTCATGATCTGAATAGGGTGTGATCCAACCAGAAGCTACAGTTCTTCATGATCTGAATAGGGTGTGATCCAACCAAAAGCTACAGTTCTTCATGATCTGAATAGGGTGTGACTTAACCAGAAGCTACAGTTCTTCATGATCTGAATAGGATGTGATCCAACCAGAAGCTACAGTTCTTCATGATCTGAATAGGGTGTGATCCAACCAGAAGCTACAGTTCTTCATGATCTGAATAGGATGTGATCCAACCAGAAGCTACAGTTCTTCATGATCTGAATAGGATGTGATCCAACCAGAAGCTATCGTTCTTCATGATCTTAGTCTATGCCGCTCTGACATTGCTCATCCATACAGTATATTTACATATTCTTAATTCCATTCCTTTACTTAGATTTGTGTGTACTGGGTATTTGTTGTGAAACTGTTAGATATTACTTGTTAGATATTACTGCACTGCCGGAGCTAGAAACGCAAGCATTTCGCTACACCCGCAATAACATCTGGTAAACACGTGTATGTGACCAATAAAATTTGATATGATTTGATCTCTTATTTTACAAGAGATTTTGCTTTCTGATCTGATTCCGAGATCAAATTGTTTTCATTTCACTATAGTTAGAGTTACAGGGACATTGATATGAGAGCATGTGAGGTAGCATTAGCTATTAAATGGAGTTGAACCTAAATCCATAGCTGACCGTTAGTGACTGTCAGTGTGTGTGTGCTTTATCGGTGCCATCAGGCACGACAAGAGCTGAGTGTGATGTAACCTTTAAGCCTGCTGGAGCTGCTAACAGTTGGGTTGTAGAGTCCATCCAATAGGAGATCAGTGACAGGGCAGCTGCTGTGGTGTGTCTGTGTTCAGCTTAGCCTGGACTCTGTTTCCACTGCTACAGGAATAGACCGGGGCTGCATAGCTCCGGAGACCAGCTGTGTGTGTGTGTGTGTCTCTACCTTGCGTTGGAACATTTCTGAATAACATAGTTTAGGACGCTGGGTGTATTGATTGTGTGTGTGCATGTGAGAGAGGCGTGAGTGTGTGATAAAGATTTGGCACTGTGTGTTTATGTGTGTGTACGTGCATGGTAAACAGAGCTAAGCAGCAGTGTTTCCGGTGTACATGACATTGGAGCGGTGGGTATGTGTTTGGCTGCAGGCAGCAGGCTGCTCAGAGCTGAGGGTGGGATGGTCAGTGCTTTAGACTTGATTTATGACATCCTCTCAGTAACCTTGACAGATAGAGGGAGGGAAAACACACACCATGCACCACACACACACATAACCACACATACACATTGTGTGTACAGTTAACTGCCAAAATAATGAAAACACGTGAGTAAATGAGGGATACAAAGTATATTGAAAGCAGATGCTTTCACACAGGTGTGGTTCCTGAGTTAATTAACATCCCATCATGCTTAGGGTCATGTATAAAATGCTGGGCAGGCCATTATATTGTCAGTTACATGTATATCATATATGCAGCAACAGCATATAGCATGGCTGTGTCCCAATCCAAAGGCAGCTGCCTGCAACCTATTGGCTTAAAAAGGCACCTACCTTTGTTGGTAGAATTTTTGCCAGAAGGTAACTGAAAAGGAATTTTAGACGGGATTTGAAGGCAGCATCACGTGATAACGCATAACGTTTGTTTATATTGTATCCACTGTAGTAGCGTGAACAGTACAAAGCCCTATGAGATCCTCAAAAAGTTCTACAGCTGCACCATTGAGAGCCTCTTGACTGGCTGCATCACCGCTTGGCATGGTAATTGCTTGGCATCTGACCGCAAGGCGGAGTGCGTATGGCCCAGTACATCACAGGGACCTGAGCTCCCTGCCTTCCAGGACCACTGTACCAGGCGGTGTCAGAGAAAGGCCCTAAAAACTGTCAAAGACTCCAGCCACCCAAGTCATAGACTGTTCTCTCTGCTACCGCATGGCAAGCAGTACCGATGCGCCAAGTCTGGAACCAGTAGAACCCTGAACAGCTTCTACCCCCAAGCCATAAGACTACTAAATAGTTAACCAAATAGCTACCCAGACTATCTGATTGACCCTTTTTGCAATATCTCTTTTGACTCATCACATACGTGTTGCTGTTACTGTTTATTATTTATCCTGTTTCCTAGTCACTTCATCCCTACCTATAGGTACACATCGACTTCATTTACCTCTTACCCCTGTACATCCACTCTGTACTGGTCAGTATTCAACATCCATCCATGTCTGAGGACGTTGAAAGATGACATGGAAACCGGCTACTAGGGGCAACAGTGATGGCCGTTACCTTCAAGTAGCTTTCAGTTTTGCTAGGGCGTTGTGGACGGTGATGGGGGATAGGTGTAAGCATCTGCCTATGGTTCCAAAAGTTATCCCTTACCTTAACCATTCAGAGTTAATGCCTAACCTTAAGCATTCTGAGTTAATGCCTAAACTTAACCTTGGAACAATACAGAGAAGTAACCAAACACTTAGAAATGCGACATTTGGAACAACTTAGAAATTTGATGTCTGAGAAACATGGATTAATGTCTAGTTATGACGTGAGACTGTGAGAGCTTGTTGGTACTGGTACCCCGTGTATACAGCCAAGTTATCATTACTCACTGTGTATTTATTCCTTGTGTTATAATTGTGTTATAATCTTTCTATTATTTTTTTTTTTCTCTCTGCATTGAAGGGAAAGGCCCGTAACTAAGCATTTCACTGTTAGTCTACACCTGTTGTTTACGAAGCGTGTGACAAATAACATTTGATTTGATTTGAAAGCAACTAGCCAGTGTAGGACCAGGGAGTAATCAGACCAAAGCACCAGCAGGGTATCAGACAATATCTCAACATGACCTCTGACACTTTCCACTCCGACCCAACCCAGGTCAAGACTTCCTCTGCCCCCTTCCTGCTCTGGTTCCCTCAGTAGAAGGGTGGGAGGGGGGAGTGTGCAGGGTAAGCCCTCTTTCCTCCACCTGTTTCCTCCTCCATCTGTCCTCCTCCCTTTATATGATAACATAGAGTGCTTCTCTCTCTCTCTCTCTCTGCCCAGACTACAGCCCACAGCCCAGCCCCCATTATACTGAACAAATATATAAACGCAACATGCAACAATTTCAATGATTTTACTAGTTACAGTTTATATAAAGAAATCAGTCAATTTAAATAAATTCATTAGGCCCTAATATATGGATTTAACACTGGGCAGGGGCACAGCCACAGACCAATCAGAATGAGTTTTTCCCCACAAAAGGGCTTTATTACAGACATAAATACTCCTCAGTGTCATCAGCTGTCCGGGTGGCTGGTCTCAGACGATCCCACAGGTGAAGAAGCTGGATGTGGAGGTCCTGGGCTGGCGTGGTTACACGTGGTCTGTGGTTGTGAGGTCGTTGGACATAGTGCCAAATTCTCTAAAACGATGTTGGAGCCGGCTTATGGTAGAGAAATGAACATTAAATTCTCTGGCAACAGCTCTGGTGGACATTCCTGCAGTCAGCATGCCAATTGCACACTCCCTCAAAACTTGGGTTGTGTGGGTTGTGTGACAAAACTGCACATTTTAGAGTGGCCTTTTTATTGTCCCCAGCACAAGGTGTGCCTGTCACAATCTTCTGTATGAACAGACCAAGGCGCAGCGAGGTATCCAGTATACATACTTTATTTGCGTAACGTAACTGGGGAAAAACAATAAATGAACGAAGATCGTAACATGACATAGACTAAACACTTCAGCTATCTATCAAACAACAAACAATAACCCACAAAACCCTAGTGAAAACCCACAAACATATATATGGTTCCCAACTAGAGGTAACGACACTCAGCTGCCTCTAATTGGGAACCATAAACCCAACATAGGCGCGGACTCTGACCGCGCCAAAAGTCCATGGGGGGTCTTCGGGTGGGCCTTTTAGTCTTTGGTGGCGGCTCCGGTGCCGGCCGTGCTGGCCCGAGGTCACGCACCGGAGGCCCTGGGCTAGAAGCCGGAACAGTTTGTGCTGGACTCACGAAGCGCACAGGGGACCTGGTGCAGGAAGCAGGAGCAGGCTGTGATGGACTCACGATGCGCACAGGGAACCTGGTGCGGGGAGTAGGAGCAGGCTGTGCTGGACTCGCGATGCGCATAGGGGACCTGGTGCGGGGAGTAGGAGCAGGCTGTGCTGGACTCGCAATGCGCACAGGGGACCTGGTGCGGGGAGCAGGAACGGGCTGTGCTGGACTCGCGATGCGCACAGGAACTCTGGTGCGGGGAGCAGGAACGGGCCGTGTTGGATTCACGATGCGCACTGGAACTCTGGTGCGGGGAGCAGGAACGGGCCGTGTTGGACTCACGATGCGCACTGGGACTCTGGTGCGGGGAGCAGGAACGGGCCGTGCTGGACTCACGATGCGCACTGGGACTCTGGTGCGGGAGCAGGAACGGGCCGTGTTGAACTCACGATGCGCACTGGAACTCTGGTGCGGGGAGCAGGAACGGGCCGTGCTGGACTCACGATGCGCACTGGGACTCTGGTGCGGGGAGCAGGAACGGGCTGTGTTGGACTCACGATGCGCACTGGGACTCTGGTGCGGGGAGCAGGAACGGACCGTGCTGGACTCACGATGCGCACTGGGACTCTGGTGCGGGGAGCAGGAACGGGCCGTGCTGAATTCACGACGCGCACAGGGATCCTGGAGCGTGGTACAGGGACAGTACATGCTAGGCCCACGACGCGCACAGGGATCCTGGAGCGTGGAGCAGGGACAGGACGTGCTGGGCTCTCTATGCGCACAGGGGGCCTGGTGCGCGGAGCCGGGACAGGACGTGCTGGGCTCTCTATGCGCACAGGGGGCCTGGTGCGCGAAGCAGGGACAGGACGTGCTGGGCTCTCTATGCGTACAGGGGGCCTGATGCGCGGAGCAGGAACAGGACGTGCTGGGCTCTCTATGCGCACAGGGGGCCTGGTGCGCGAGCAGGGACAGGACGCGTGCTGGGCTCTCTATGCGCACAGGGGGCCTGGTGCGCGGAGCCGTGCCAGGACGTGCTGGGCTCTCTAAGCGTACAGGGGGCCTGGTGTGCGGAGCCGGCACCCTTCTACCCGGCTGTTCACTCACCCTCGCCTCACAGATGATGGGAGATGGAATGTCGCGCACCGGGCTGTGGGCGCGAACCGGAGACAACGCACACAGAGCCGGCGCAGGATATCTCGGTCCAAGAAGATTCACTGGTGACTTACCGCGCAGAGCCGGCACCACTCTTCCAGGCAACACACTCACCCTAGCCTGACAGATGAGTGGAGCTGGAATGTCGCGCACCGGGCTGTGGACACGCACCGGAGACACTGCACGCAGAACCGTTGCAGGATATCCTGGTCCGAAGAGGCGCACCGGAGACCAGGAGCGTTGAGCCGGCACCACTCCTCCAGGCTGCACACTCAACCTAGCCCGACAGATGAGGGGAGCTGGAATTTCGCGCACCGGTCTATGAATGCGCACTGGAGACACCGTGCGCATCACACCATAGCACGGCGTCTTACCAGTGCGACGCTCCCTCCAAAGAGCACGAGGAGTTGGCTAAGGAGTCCACCCTGAAACGGCCAACCTCCCCATGTGCCCCCAAAAAATATATTTTTGGGGCTGCCTCTCGGGCTTCCTAGCCAGGCGTGTTCCAGCATATCTCTCCTTCTCTGGGTTCCATGCTCCATATTTCGCCTCGTAATAGCGCCGCTCTGCCGCCGCTGCTTCCAGCTCCTCTTTGGGACGGCGATACTCCCCAGGCTGAGTCCAGGGTCCCTTTCCAGCCAAAAACCCTAGTGAAAACCCACAAACATATATATGGTTCCCAATTAGAAGTAACGACACTCAGCTGCTTCTAATTGGGAACCATTAACCCAACATAGAAATAAACAACCTAGAACTCAAAAACCCTACACCAAAAACGAAACTAAACACGCCAGTCTGTAAAACTCAGGCCTGGATGTGACAGTGCCTGTGTAATGATCATGCTGTTTAATCAGCTTCTTGATATGCCACAACTGTCAGGTGGGTGGATTATCTTTCAAATGAGAAATGCTCACTAACAGGGATGTAAACACATTTGTGCACCAACATTTGAGAGAAATAAGCTTTTTGTGTGTATGGAACATTTCTGGGATATTTTTTTTCAGCTCATGAAACCAACACTTTACATGTTGCGTTTATATTTTTGTTCAGTATACAAACGACACACCATGCAAATGAACGGAGATTGATTTTAGGTGCAAAAAATATAAACCATAAATATATTCCTAACAACTTCTATCCCTGGTTCTGAAGTTGGAAGGCTGTGGCGGTGTAAAATGAGTTACGCTAGGAGGGAATAATATTGACAGAGCTCCGGTGGGTCTGTATGGGGAGGGTGAAAGCTTTTCATGCAGAGCTAATCATTGAGACACATTGAAATGGGCTCCTCTCCTCTTCCCTTTAAATGACACACCAGGGTTTCTTCACTGGATGATGTATCTGTATGAGATGGCTGTGCGTGCCCTAGAAAAGCCTGTGTGTATGGCATGCTTGTTTTACTTAACACTCCATCTGTATTATGCCTGTTGTGGGCTGTGTGTGGGGATGGCAGTAGGATACCTGGACTAGACAAAACATGCATGCACCCCCCCCAGACATTGTGGCAGTCATGTGTTGAAAGTCCATGTGTGTGTGTGAGAGAGAGAGAGAGAGAGAGAGAGAGAGAGAGAGAGAGAGAGAGAGAGAGAGAGAGTGGGTGGTTGTGACAAAAGTAAAAGATTATAGCCTCTGTCTGGACTGAGCTCAGCTAGTCATAGTCTCAGGACACACAGACAGGGACAGTTAGGGACCCAGAGAAAAGGCTTGATCAACATTAGACTACACAGGCCTCATAAAGACATCATTAGCATCTCCCTCAACACAGTCCAATGGCCAATCATTTCAATTACTTCATTACACACACACACACACACACACACACACACACACACACACACACACACACACACACACACACACACACACACACACACACACACACACACACACACACACACACACTAACCCTCGTTAACCATCTTTGAGTCTAATGACAGGTCAGAGGCCTGTGTCGTGATGGAGGACCATATTACTGTGGTAATGGGGTCGGTGACGTTAGCGTGTGTCTGGAGGAAGGAAACGTGAGGGCGCCTATCATATACCTTCCACCTCCTTGTGGAGAAAAATTCCTCAATCGGGTTAAGGAAAGGTGAGTATGGGGGTAAGTACAGGGTGGTAAATTGTGGATGGGCCTGAAACCATGCTTGCACCATTTGAGCATGGTGGAACCTGACATTATCCCACACAATGACATAGGTCATGCCATCAGCTCTACAGAACTGATTTAGCCCATCAAGGAAGATTACATTCAAACAGCGAATCATATGGCTGCCTGGAACTCAATATATAGAGTATATAGAGTAGCGAGCATTAGTTGTTGTTCGACCTAACATTAGAACGGGCAAGATGCGTAATCTAAGCAACTTTGACCGTGGTATGATTGTTGATGCCAGACATGGTGATTCCAGCCTCTCAGAAACAGCTGCCCTCCTGGGATTTTTATGCACTACAGTCTCTAGAGTTTACAGAGAATGATGGAATAAACAAAACATATTCAGTGAGCGGCAGTTCTGTGGGCAAAAATACCTTGTTAATGAGAGAGGTCAGAGGAGAATGTCCAGACTCATTCAAGCTAACAAAAAGGCCACAAATGCTCAAATAACAGCTGTTTAAAACAGTGGTGTGCAGAAGGGCATCTCTTACTAACGTTGCACTTAACGTACAACACCGTGAATAATTCAATCATTCGTTGTGGAGGCAAAAGGGGGTCCTACCCAGTACTAGATAGTTGTACCTAATAAAGTGGCCGGTGAGTGTACAGTAATGTCAAATCTGAAAACATGGTCTGGAAAAGTGGTACATGGGACCATAGAAACAGTGTCTGATAAAGAATGATGATGAAATATTACATCCATAGATAATGTAGTCCAATTGGTTCATGTTCCACGGTAATTGGTGTCAATGGATCTCGTTGTCCTGAAACTTTCATGATCTAAACATGGAATATTGTTTGTCAGTTTCCATAAAACTATGCATTAAAAGTAATGCAACAGTTACTTATCATTTTGAGCAGTTGTATCAGTTGATCGTTAGATCATTGTAATGAAATGAATAGACAGTCATCTCAGATGTAATGTGTGAATTACATTTTGAAATGGTAATACTTTGATGTTAAGTTGTGTCATTTTGAACAGGTGATTTTAGTTCAATGAACAAATGATCTTAGCTTTATGTGTATTGTATCCAAGCAATTGGAAAAAGTGTTAAGAGTTTTGAAAGATTTGCATTTTGATCATTGGTTGTGAGTTTTGTGTCTAGAGTCTTGAAAAATGACATCAAGGTTCCGAAATGATTGTCAAAGTGATTATAAAAAACTGTAATCCAGTGTATTATTAACCTGAATGCACTCTTATGTAGCCGATAGATGAACACCACCAAGATAAAAATGATCATCAATAGTGTTGATAATGTATTCTACTTCTCTCAAAAACACATTATTTAGACCAATGTGACTGTATTAGGCTAGATAACGAATCCTATCTAGTATAATATATTCCCTGTCTGCTTTCTCTGTCCAGCTCATACACAACAGAGAGCACTAAACCATGGCTAAAGAGGAACTTAGACAATACCACAGGATCAATGTTGAGCCTCCTCTCATTCTAAACAGTGAACACAACACACCACTGAGTCCTGAGTCTGATCCAACAGCACAGAGCCTGGGCAACTCTAAAGCCACAAGGACTCCTTTTAGACCTGGAAGGTACACACACAGACAGAAGTCCTCTCTGTGTGGCACGGGCTGGGCAGGAAGCCCCTATAGGCTGATTAAAGAAAGGACAGGGAGATAAAGCCATGATGATGAGTCAGTGTGGACAGGTATCGATTAGTCCCTGCTTTTCGGGCTCTTCTGTGGTGTTTTTGCTGAAAAGGAAGTTGGCACTAAGTTGGAATGTGGAGAGAGTCCCAGCAGAGAACCTTGCTCTGACAGTGAGCCAAGAGGACCAGCTTTAACATGCAGGGCAGCAGGCAGGCAGGCATACCCAGAGAGGGAGGAGAGAGGAGAGAGAGAGAGAGAGAGAGAGAGAGAGAGAGAGAGAGAGAGAGAGAGAGAGAGAGAGAGAAACAGAGTAACAGAGAAAGAGCCAGACTGCCCATTTAATCAACCAGGCCAAAGCCAGCTGCACTCTCCCCTCCACAGCCCTGTCAAAGCCTGCAAACAGCCCTAGTCACAACCTGCAAAGAACCACAGGGCTGGAGTGTGGAGGCTGGAGACAACCCTCTCTTGGCGGTGGTCAGAGAGTCTGTTGGTCTGACAGATAGAGATAGATAGGCCACATTTTCTACGGTTTGTTCCATGTTTAATTTATGGTAATATTGTACCATGATTGACACCTCCCACCACTACTGTTTCTCTCTGTTATTCTTGGCTGGGACATGGTGGAAAAACAAAGTTACAAACGGGCGTGAGAACCTGTGTTTTGATCTTTGCTGATGGAAAACACACATTTACTTGTGTGTGTGTGCATTTCCTTGACTCTAGAAATCACCTGCTGAGAAGGCATCTAACAGTTCTGTGCTCACCAGTTTCCCTGTCCTAGCACTGTCTCCTTCTACAGTACACTACGACAGTACACTTACACACTATTCCCTAATATACTAATACTAGCTAGGCTACACCTGCCTTTCCCTCTTAGGTAGACACACACACGACATGTCCCCCTGCCCCCCTCATAAAAGCCCCGACATTCTCCTCAGACAGACAGACAGTCTCAACACCAGTCTCCAGCACTAACAGCAGTACTGCAGTGTTCTCAGAGTTCAACACCAACACCCCTCTGTAGCAGTACATCAGGCAGGCTACTGTACTGTGTGTCTCTATGTGAGTGTGTTTTGTGCTGTCTTCTCCCTGAGTCGTTAGGACAGTGTCACACAACACAGACAGTGAGGGGGCTGGACAGTAAATGCAGAGTCTGGAGTGTCCAGTTTGAGTGCCTGGACTGTGGAGGGACAGTCCCCTCCCTCACTATCATTGGTTGCTCAGTCCTACTGCTACTTCTTGTTTCCTGGTCCAATCAGAGTGTCTCAGGAACAGGACAGTGTAGGTAGGTATTTCCTAGTGAGATGGTGTCATGTGACAGGGCTGTAGTGGTCCATAGCATGTCCTGCTGCAGCACTGCAGCTCTGAGCATACCCCTCCCCTAGCACGTCTCTCCCACTAAGTATTTGTGTGTGTGCGTTTGTGCAAACAGAATGCAGCTAGGTCCTCCTCTGTCTGCAGTACAGTGGGGGGCATACAGTATGAACAGCATCACATTGTGTATGTATGAACGGGAGGGTAAGAGAGAGAGAGAGAGTACAGAGGGAGAGAGAGAAAGAGAGAGACAGAGAGAGACAGAGAGAAGGAGAGAGAGAAAGAGAGAGGGAGAGAGAGGGTAAGTGAGAGAGGTAATGGGATTTGCTTGGGGAGTGGAGCCAGGTGTGACAAATAAGCTTCCTCTCTTTCCCTCTCTTTCTCTCTCCTGTCCCGTACTGCAGAGGAATAGAAGAGGTAGAAACACAGAGCTGGCTGTCAGAGTGGTGCTGAGAGAGGATGAGAGAAAAGAGGAGGAGAGGAGAGGTAGAACCACAGAGCTGGCTGTCAGAGTGGTGCTGAGAAAGGAGAGGAGGGAGAAGAGGAGAAGAGGGAGGAGAGGAGACGAGGGAGACGAGGGCTCAGTGATAATCTCTCCTGTCCACCTCCATTACACTCCTCCCCACATGACTGATGAGCAAGGCCAGACCTGCACAAAGGGAACACTAACAATCATCTTTCATCTCTCTCTCTCTCTCTCTCTCTCTCTCTCTCTCTCTCTCTCTCTCTCTCTCTCTCTCTCTCTCTCTCTCACACTCCTTCTGTCTCTCCCTCTCAATTTTCATTTTCTCTCTACCCCACTCCCCCTCTATCCCTGTCTCCCTCATACTCTCCTTCTATCTCCTGACACAGAGATTAGCCTAGAGAGGAGTAGAGAGTGCAGAAAGCCTGGAGGACAGCATAGGACACAGTGCTCAGGAAGAGAATGACTGGCTGAAAAGAGGCTGTCTGCAGGGGTACCAGGGCAGGCCAGGACAGGGGGAGAAACCTATTCAGAGATGGATGGGAGGGGGGAGTAAAGAGAGTGAAAGTCATGACTCACCACTCATACCCCAGCCAGTCTTCTCTAAGGTCTATTAACCCAGTAAAATGACCTCCATTACTGGAGAATGTGATACATCTCTGATGACTAGCAGTTTTTTTTAAAACACTGTTGGGCTGTTTAAAACCTGTGAATTATCTTTAAACAGCAGCACTTGTCCTCTCTGTCAACTAACTTGGTGTGTTTAAAAAGCCCTTCTTCAAGCTGAGGGAGACACAGGAAGCGGTTTAAAGTCCACATGACTGATACATCTGTCTGGGGCTTGACTCATACTTGGTCTCTTGTGATGTAGGCAGGCAGGGGAGAGATTGCGTCACAGACAGCACATAAACACAGACAACCACAATATCAGGAGTGAAGCACACACACACACGCAAACACACACACACACACACACAAAATGGGCTACCACCCCTTAATTCATCCCCCCCACTGTGTTTGATGATGGATGCCGTTCCCTCAGTCTTGTTGATGTATGAGAAACCAGGTCTACTGACCTTCACCCATCATCAGCCCAATGCTGTTACATCACAGTCACACTAAACACAAGCAGACACAGAGAAACTGCTGCTGCCACCCTTACCCACTCCTGAGCCAAGATGAATGCCTGTTTGACTAGGCTTTTACAGCAAGTCACTGTGGACTGAAGCTCCATCATCCAATAATATAACATTCATAGAAGTGTCCAGAATTTGACCTCTGCTGAAAAAACAATATTGGCCACATGAGCTGCCAGAGGCATGTGAGAGGACTGCTCAGAGAAGAGAAACAGATACATATTATTGCATCAGAGGTCTCAGCGTTGAATGCACACTGGGCTATGTTGTTGATGTTGAGGAAGTCATGGAGTTTACAGGCGCTAACAATACATTTGTGTGATTATTAGTAATCTTATCAGTAAACTTCGTCCCAAATGGCCCTCTATTCCCTATATAGTGCACTACTTTTGGCCAGGGCAGATAGGGCTGTGGTCAAAAGTAGTGCACTATATAGTGAATGAGGTGCCATTTGGGATGCAGGCAACATGCAGTCATTTGTTTTCTGACTAACTGAATCCTACATGCTGACTTAGTGCTTAGAAGGGGCCACTACAAACTCCTCATTAGGACATTAGGCAATGACTTCCAGAGCCTGGGTCCATCGTAGGAAGTATTTCCCTGTAGAGTTGGAGTGGAAAAGAGAGGCAGGGAGATACAAGTGGGTGAGGCTCTGCAGAAACGGCTCCTCAGCCCTGAGTGTGAGTGTGTGTTTGTGTGGGGTGTGTGTGTGTGGTGTGTGTGTGTGTGTGGTGTGTGTTTGTTTGTGAGTGTGTATGTGTGGTGTGTGTGTGTGTGTGAGTGTGCGTGTGTGTGGTGTGTGTATGCTTGTGAGTGTATGTGTATGTGTGTGTGTGTGTGTGTGTGTGTGTGCGCGTGCGTGTGTGTGTGTGTGTGGTGTGTGTTTGTTTGTGAGTGTGTATGTGTGGTGTGTGTGTGTGTGAGTGTGCGCGTGTGCGTGTGTGTGGTGTGTGTATGCTTGTGAGTGTGTGTGTGTGTGTGTGTGTGTGCGCGTGCGTGTGTGTGTGTGTGGTGTGCGTGTGGTCTGTGATACTCTGTCCTCCAGATACACACAGTGAGCATGAGGTCATATCCCCTTGAGGGAGCAAGAGGACATTAGCCAGCCCTTTAATACTGATATGATAGCTCTTAATAAAACAAATGCCACTGGGCATTTCTTAATATAAGATGGAGGGCTGAGCTCTGAGTGTGTGTGTGTTGAACTCTGCTTCTTCTCAACCAGGAATGTAAACAGGGCTGGGAAAGCTGGGGGGCTCCAACTTTCCCCTCTCACTGCTGTATCCTAGTTTACATCTCCCCTGCAGAGATTACAGTATCAAATACATTACATGTTTTCACTGTCATTCACATAAATACTGTTCACTTAAGAATTGCGACCTGCTAAGTTTGTTTATGAAGATATGGCCCATAAATCATTTGGACCAGTCGTCAGAAAGAGATTAAGAAACCAGGGGGAGATGCAATTGATTAGGAACCTTAGATTACAATTATTTATGGAGTAGATCACTCATAACCACAGTAATACGACTTGTTCTTCCATTGAGCCCCTACACAGCCTGTTATGATGTACTTGGCTGTGTGTTGGCACCATAGTAATTCCACTGTGTGTTTATATAGACTGACAATGGCTGAAGACCGATTAAGGCATTAAAGCGCCAACACAATGGGAGGCAAATGAAAGAGAGAGAGAGAGTTTGTGTTTGAATTGAACTGCAGAGAGAAGAGAGAGTTATTTTGATCAATTTAGGCAGACGGCATTGGACAGATCAGGAAGTCCAGTGACAGTGACAGTCCCCTCTTTAACAAGTCTGCCATAAAACACTTTGTCTTGACATTATTATTATACAGACACAGAGCCAACACCTGCCGTGACACCAGTCACATTAGTCCTTGAAGGGGAGGAGGAGGGGAGTTGTTCCAACTGCCAAACATCAGACAGCTCATTCAGACACTGTCTGACAGCAACCATGTTGCAATAAATTCGCTTGTCAATTAACTCACAGACAGCCACGGCAACGTCTTGTCTGGCCACACACACATAAACACACACACTTCCCCTTCACAAGCACCAGTTCAGCAAAGGAGAACAGTCTAGGGGTAGGGGAGGAAGCAGTCGTACCGTTATACGTCACTCTGGGTTTGGTCAAGCACATGACGAGGTGTAGGTCCATCTCATCCGTGGAGACAAACTTGGAGCAGACAGGGCACATGAAGCCTGCATGGAGGGAGAAGGGAGGAGGAAAGGAAGACAAAGAGGTAAATATCAGAAATTGAATTCTGTACAGGGAAATCATTAAGTACCTATACTGTTACCATAACACAATTTCACACACCCAAACCCCTCCGCCCAGCCACCACAACATTCTCTCTCTGACACTACAAACTGAATTCTCCCTATTACATTCTCCTGCAATTACATTCTGAGTCACACTCAAAAATCTCCCTGCAATATTAACAGCAAAGATGAATTAAAATGAGGTGATATTTAACACTGATTACAAAGCTTGTCTTGACATTATCACTAAGATGCAGCAGACTGCAGAGACGCCCTTTAAACTGAGATTATTAATGATTGTGTTTGGTAGCTCTGCACTAAACAGTTAACACTATTAGACAGCCAAACAGACAGACAGACAGGGCTTACTGTTGTTATCAATGATGTGGTATGATAACATGTGGTTGGTGTAGGACTGATTACACTAGGGATAGTATAGGAGTCATCTATCATTGACTGGACTAGCAGCTGGGCTTATGACAACCACCTCGGGTGGGCACAGAGGGAGGGAGTGTGTGTATGAGTGTGTGTATGTGTGTGAGTGTGTGTGTGTATGAGTGTGTGTATGCATGAGTGTGTGTATGTGTCAGTGTGTGTGAGTGAGTGTGTGTGTATGTGTGAGTGTGTGTGTGTATGTGTGAGTGATAGAGTGTGTGTGTATGTGTGAGTGTGTATGTGTGAGTGTGTGTATGTGTGAGTGTGTGTGTGTGAGTGAGTTTGTATGTGTGTATGAGTGTGTGAATGTGAGTGTGTTTGTGAGTGAGTGTGTGTGTGTGTATGTGTGAGTGAGTGTATGTGTGTGTGTCTGTGTACGTGTGAATGTGTGTGTGTACGTGTAATGTGTGTGAATGTGTGAGTGTGTGTGTATGCATGAGTGTGTGTGTGAGTGTTTGTGAGTATGTATGTATGTATGTATGTGAGTGAGTGAGTGAGTGAGTGTGTGTGTGTATGCATGTGTATGTATGTGTGAGTGAGAGAGTGAGTGTGACTGTGTGTATGTGTGAGTGAGTGTGTGTCTGTGTATGTTAATGTGTATGTGTGAATGTGTGTGTTTGTATGTGTGAGTATGTGTATGTGTAAGTGAGTGTGTGTGTGTGCATGTGTGTGAGTGAGTGTGTGTGTGTGTGTTTGTGTGTGAGTGAGCATGTGTGTGTGTGTGTGTGTGTGTGTGTGTGTGTGTGTGTGTGTATGTGTATGTGGGATGCAAACTACAAGTTGAATACAACGTGTCTTTTTTTAAGCCCATAACCATGTGTGTGAGGTGTATACTTTTGTTTCAAAGTAGATTTGTTTAAGACTACCAGGAAACACCCTGTGTGACCCTGATTTAGCACACTGCAGTAAAAGGCTAATGCAACATTGTGTGTGTTCGTGTGTATGTGTGTAGAGTATGTGAGTGTGTGTGTTTGTGTTTGTATTTTGTGTGTGTGTACAGTATGTGTGTGTGCGTGTTTTGTGTGTGTGTGTGTGTGTCCGGGTATTTTCAGTATAATTTCCTGGAAAATGCCTCCTCATAATATATGACTCATCCTGGTGTGTGTGCGTACAAACAGACACCAGTGTGTGTGTGTGAGTGTGTGTAGATATTGGCTGTACTAAATGCTAATCCCTTTCTGTTGGGAGGGTATTGGAGAGGAGGAGAGGAGAGGAGTGTCCCACTTCCAGGAGGGACTAGAGGAGATAAGAGAGGAGAGAAAGTAAAAGCTGACCTGCTACACAACTCCCTCAGCAGAAGCCTCAACAGACCCATTCAAATTGGGAAAGCAATCCTCCTCTGACTAACTTAGGGGGTTAACCATATCTCCCTCACTCACCTCCTCTTATTTTTAATGACGGCCAAGGAACAGTGGGTTAACTGCCTTGTTCAGGTGCAGAATGACAGATTTCTTCCTTGTCGCCCGGGGATTCGATCTTGCAACCTTTTAATTACAATTCCAACACTCTAACCACTAGGCCACCTGCCGCCCCTATAGGGCAGAATGGAGCACAGTGGCACAGTGTGACTGTAGTATGGCCTGTCTGGCCAGCTGTAGGGACTAGGGGTCAGGTCCAGCCAGTCTGGACTGGATGTACTGAGTCAATACAGATCATCCAAGATGGCGTAGCAGTCAGACGTCTTTTGTCCTCGTCCTGTCGTGTCCAGTGTATATATCTTTTTATATATTTTCTTCGCATATATTTTTATATATTTTTTCTAAAACTCAACTTCAAAACACTCTCCTGCAACCCGCCTCACCCAATGTGGTACGAATCTGTTTTTTTTTCTCAAGTATTATCCACCTTGAATCCGGAATTCCCTAACAGAAGCTAGCCAGCTCACTAGCTACTAGCTAACGTTAGTATTTAGCTTATCATTGCTAGCGGACATCAGCTAACCTTTAGCTCGAAAGCTCTCGCCAGTTCGTACAACGCGACACAAACCAGAGCATACCGGACCTATTTTTCTCTCCATATCCCCGGATTCCTACCGCAAGCTCTGGACATTTACACCTGGATCTTGCCGCTAGCTTGCTGCTATCCGAGTGACTGTTGGCTAACGTCGGTCCCGGAGAAAGCACCAATTAGCCTGAAGCTAGGCCCATCCTCCTGCTAGCTGAAGAGTTCCATCAGCCACTCCTGGGCTACAACACCTATCCGGACCCGTTTTTACTGCCGGTGCGGAGCCCCTCCGGGCCTTCACATCTGGACTACCAACGTTATCTGCCCGAGGGGGTTATTCAACCGACCTCCGTTGTGACGTCACCTGAACGCCCATCAGCTAACTGTGGAATGCTAACGTTTAGCTGTCTAGAGCATATCGGCTGCTAGCTAAATAGGTCCATTGGACAATTTATTGGGCCACTATACCTATTTTGCCAATTGAACTGGTCCCCTTGACCACACGGAACCCCACTAATCCATCACGACTGGCCTACCAACGGAAACGCACGAGGAGGCTATAAACTTCCTCCGTCTTCTGCTAGCTTGCTACCCCCGGCTAGCTGTCTGAATCGCCGTGTCCCCAACCAGCCTCACTACTCACTGGACCCTGATGATCACTCGGCTAAGCATGCCTCTCCTCAATGTCAATATGCCTTGTCCATTGCTGTTCTGGTTAGTCTTTATTGGCTTATTTCACTGTAGAGCCTCTAGCCCTGCTCAATATACCTTATCCAACCCTTCAGTTCCACCACCCACACATGCGATGACATCACCTGGTTTAAATGTTTCTAGAGACAATACCTCCTCTGTTCCTCTGGTGATGTGGAGGTTAATCCAGGCCCTGCAGTGCCTAGCTCCACTCCTATTCCCCAGGCGCTCTCATTTATTGACTTCTGCAACCGTAATAGCCTTGGTTTCATGCATGTTAACATTAGAAGCCTCCTCCCTAAGTTTGTTTTATTCACTGCTTTAGCACCCTCTGTCAACCCGGATGTCCTAGCCGTGTCTGAATCCTGGCTTAGGAAGACAATCAAAAACCCTAAAATCTCCATCTCTAATTACAACATTTTCAGACAAGATAGAACGGCCAAAGCGGGCGGTGTTGCAATCTACTGCAGAGTTCTGTCTTACTATCCAGGTCTGTACCCAAACAATTTGAACTTTTACTTTTAAAAATCCACCTTTCTAGAAACAAGTCTCTCACTGTTGCCGATTGCTATAGACCACCCTCTGCCCCCAGCTGTGCTCTGGACACCATATGTAAACTGATTGCCCCCCATCTATCTTCAGAGCTCGTGCTGCTAGGTGACCTAAACTGGGACATGCTTAACACCCCGGCCATCCTACAATCTAAGCTTGATGCCCTCAACCTCACACAAA
The DNA here is from genome assembly GCA_030435695.1 of Brachymystax lenok tsinlingensis. NCBI lineage: Eukaryota > Metazoa > Chordata > Actinopteri > Salmoniformes > Salmonidae > Brachymystax > Brachymystax lenok. Next base: position 46,920,400 of record CM059789.1, read on the forward strand.
TCATCAATGAACCTACCAGGTACAACCCCAAAGCCGTAAACACGGGCACCCTCATAGATCCTAACTAACTTGCCCTGTAAATACACCTCTGCTGTTTTCAACCAAGATCTCAGCAATCACTGCCTCATTGCCTGCATCCGTAATGGGTCTGCGGTCAAACGACATCCCCTCATTACTGTCAAACGTTCCCTAAAACACTTCAGCGAGCAGGCCTTTCTAATCGACCTGGCCCGGGTATCCTGGAAGGATATTGACCTCATCCCATCAGTAGAGGATGCTTGGTTATTCTTTAAAAGTGCCTTACTCACCATCTTAAATAAGCATGCCCCATTCAAGAAATTTAGAACCAGGAACAGATATAACCCATGGTTCTCTCCAGACCTGACTGCCCTTGACCAGCACAAAAACATCCTGTGGCGTTCTGCATTAGCATCGAACAGCCCCCGTGATATGCAACTTTTCAGGGAAGTCAGGAACCAATATACACAGGCAGTTAGGAAAGCCAAGGCTAGCTTTTTCAAGCAGACATTTGCTTCCTGTAACACAAACTCAAAAATGTTCTGGGACACTGTAAAGTCCATGGAGAATAATAGCACCTCCTCCCAGTTGCCCACTGCACTGAGGATAGGAAACGCTGTCACCACCGATAAATCCACAGTAATTGAGAATTTCAATAAGCATTTTTCTATGGCTGGCCATGCTTTCCACCTGGCTACCCCTACCCCGGTCAACAGCCCTGCACCCCCTTCAGTAACTTGCCCAAGCTTCCCCCATTTCTCCTTCTCCCAAATCCAGTAGGCTAGACAATTTGGACCCTTTTTAAAATTATTTGCTGAAATTGTTGCAACCCATATTACTAGCCTGTTCAACCTCTCTTTCGTGTCGTCTGAGATTCCCAAAGACTGGAAAGCAGCTGCGGTCATCCCCCTCTTCAAAGGGGGAGACACTCTTGACCCAAACTGCTACAGACCTATATCTATCCTACCCTGCTTTTCTAAGGTCTTTGAAAGTCAAGTTAACAAACAGATCACCGACCATTTCGAATCCCACCGTACCTTCTCCGCTATGCAATCTGGTTTCAGAGCTGGTCATGGGTGCACCTCAGCCACGCTCAAGGTCCTAAACAATATTATAACCGCCATCAATAAGAGACATTACTGTGCAGCCGTATTCATTGATCTGGTCAAGGCTTTCGACTCTGTCAATCACCACAACCTTATCGGCAGATTCGACAGCCTTGGTTTCTCAAAAGATTGCCTCGCCTGGTTCACCAACTACTTCTCCGATAGATTTCAGTGTCAAATCGGAGGGCCTGTTGTCCGGGCCTCTGTCAGTCTCTATGGGGGTGCCACAGGGTTCAATTCTTGGGCCGGCTCTCTTCTCTGTATACATCAATGATGTCGCTCTTGCTGCTGGTGAGTCTCTGATCCACCTCTACGCAGACGACACCATTCTGTATACTTCTGGCCCTTCATTGGACACTGTGTTAACTACCCTCCAGACGAGCTTCAATGCCATACAATTCTCCTTCCATGGCCTCCAACTGCTCTTAAATACAAGTAAAACTAAATGCATGCTCTTCAACCGATCGCTGCCCGCACCTGTCCACCCATCCAGCATCACTACTCTGGACGGTTCTGTCTTAGATTATGTGGACAACTACAAATACCTAGGTGTCTGGTTAGACTGTAAACTCTCCTTCCAGACTCACATCAAACATCTCCAATCCAAAATTAAATCTAGAATTGGCTTCCTATTTTGCAACAAAGCATCCTTCACTCATGCTGCCAAACATACCCTCGTAAAACTGACCATCCTACCGATCCTCGACTTCGGTGATGTCATTTACAAAATAGCCTACTCAACAAATTTGATGCAGTCTATCACAGTGCCATCCGTTTTGTCACCAAAGCCCCATATACTACCCACCACTGCGACCTGTACGCTCTCGTTGCCTGGCCCTCGCTTCACACTCGTCGCCAAACCCACTGGCTCCAGGTCATCTACAAGTCCCTGCTAGGTAAAGCCCCGCCTTATCTCAGCTCGCTAGTCACCATAGCAGCACCCACCTGTAGCACGCGCTCCAGCAGGTATATCTTACTGGTCACCCCCAAAGACAATTCCTCCTTTGGCCGACTTTCCTTCAAGTTCTCTGCTGCCAATGACTGGAACAAACTACAAAAATCTCTGAAACTGGAGACACTTATCTCCCTCACCAGCTTTAAGCACCAGCTGTCAGAGCATCTACATTGCACATTCATCTACTGCACATCTACCATTCCAGTGTTTAAATGCTATATTGTAATTACTTTGCCACCATGGCCTATTTATTGCCTTTACCTTCCTTATCTTACCTCATTCGCACACATTGTATATAGATTTGTTTTTCTACTGTATTATTGACTGTATGTTTGTTTACTCCATGTGTAACTCTGTGTTGTTGTATGTGTCGAACTGCTTTGCTTTATCTTGGCCAGGTCGCAGTTGTAAATGAGAACTTGTTCTCAACTTGCCTACCTGGTTAAATAAAGGTGAAATAATAATATAATGAATAAAAAATCTAAAGGGGACGCAGACCGTCACATACTACGTGTTTAGTTCACCTGACATCTCCAGCCTTTACAGGAGAAGCTATCTATCTGTCTGACCACATGCAGTGTAATACAAACCCAACACGGCTGCTTGCTTGGTGTTAAAGGTAACACACTCCTATCTAATGTGTGTGTGTGTGCCTGCGTGGGTGTCTGTGTGAATTTGTGTGTGTGTGCCCTCTCTGTGTCTCGGGGTTATCTACTGTAAATCATGGCCACAGGAGGGGAGCAGCTGCACATCATGACCACATTAACAACACAGACCAGGCCAGGGCAAGATCCAGGGCTTGATCCAGGGCAAGATCCAGGTGCTAGATCCAGGGCTAGATCCAGGGCTAGATCCAGGGCAAGATCCATGGCTAGATCCTGGGCTAGATCCAGGGCTAGATCCAGGGCTAGATCCAGGGCTAGATCCTGGGCTATATCCAGGCCTAGATCCAGGCCTAGATCCAGGGCTAGATCCAGGGCTAGATCCAGGGCTAGATCCAGGGCCAACTGCACACATAGACCCCAGTACTCCTACAGGCAACAATCTACATCAAGCCTAACTCAACTCTGCAGGGGGTACAGTTAGATGTACAGATCTGAAGATAATCCACTGGCATGAAGTGTATAGGGCACATAGGCCTAGAAGCCAGCTACCACACAGTACACAGTAACTGTCAGAAAGCCTGCTGTCTGGCAAGGGGAATAATGAGCTCAATTGTTCTGGTAATCATGTTCATCTTGTTTCAACATCTGTTTCTATGTGAGAGGGAGAGAGAGAGAGAGAGAGAGAGAGAGAGAGAGAGAGAAGTGAGAGCAGACTGTTGGTAGAATTATCTCCACTCCTGCAGAGAAAGGTTGCACAACATAACATAGCTTTGGCAGCTAGTCTACATCTTTTCTCTGGGTAATTCGATTTCAGGGCTCTGATCTTGCGTCATGCTGCATATAAAAAACATACATTGTCTGATCCCGGTGTTGTTTATTGACTGGAATTAAATTCAATTATAAGTGAATGTTGAGAGAGAGGGACATTTCATTGAAGGAATGACTATGGAGAGATGGAGGAGAGCTGAAGTGGAACCTTTATCTTGATAAACAGACTAGAGTTAGTGACATCATCAGAGCAATAACATGAGGTGACAGTTCGACAATCAGTGGGTTTTCAAGACATCCAAAGTCACTTTACATAGTCAAGATAGTCAGCATGATAATAAAGTAATAAAATCATGGCAGGCTATAAAAGACAGAGTTGGTATGCATGGCCTTAAGGGTGATAACGTTCACACGTCAGCCTGATAGAGCCCATACAGAATGTTAATAAGGTAGACCCCCGTCCCCTCTTTTATACACATGCTTAGTCGAGGTTACTAAAACATTGATCTCAATATCATATTTGGGAAAATACAAGTAAAGGAACAGAACAGAAAACAGAAGGTGGAAAGTAAAAAACATCCCCAAGCCAATGTTCTCCCAGTCAGTCAGTCCCATGGGAGGAGGAGAGAAGAGGAGGATGAGGAGGAGGAGGAGGAGGAGGAGGAGAGGTTTTCTCAGTGGAGAGGCCAGCTTCCATTAGCAACAGCCAGATAAGGAGAGAAGGAGATGATGAGGAGAGGAGGAGATGGGGAGCAGAGGAGGAGATGAGAGGTGGAGCTGGGGAGTAGAGGAGGAGAAGAGTGGAGGAGATGGGGAGTAGAGGAGGAGATAGGGAGTAGAGGAGGAGATGGGGAGTAGAGGAGGAGATGAGAGGAGGAGATAGGGAGTAGAGGAGGAGATGGGGAGTAGAGGAGGACAGGAGAAGTGGAGATAGGGAGTAGAGGAGGAGATGAGAGGAGGAGATGGGGAGTAGAGGAGAGGAGGAGATGGGGAGTAGAGAAGGAGATGAGAGGAGGAGATAGAGAGTAGAGGAGGAGATAAGAGGAGGAGATGGGGAGAAGAGGAGGAGATGGGGAGTAGAGGAGGAGATGAGGAGAGGAGATAGGGAGAAGAGGAGATGGGGAGTAGAGGAGGAGATGAGAGGAGGAGATAGAGAGTAGAGGAGGGGAGAAGAGGAGATGGGGAGTAGAGGAGGAGATGAGAGGAGGAGATAGAGAGTAGAGGAGGAGATAAGAGGAGATGGGGAGAAGAGGAGGAGAGGAGGAGATGGGGAGAGGAGATGGGGAGTAGAGGAGGAGATGAGGAGAGGAGATGGGGAGTAGAGGAGGACATGAGAGGAGTTGTTCTTAACTGACTTGCAAAATAGGGAGTGGATGAGATATGGAGGAGCAGAGTAGTAGAGGAGATCAAATCAAATTTTATTAGTCACATGCGCTGAATACAACAGGTGTAGACCTTACAGTGAAATGCTTACTTATGAGCCCCTAACCAACAATGCAGTACAGATAAGAATAAGAAATAAAAATAACAAGCAATTAATGAGCAGCAGTAAAATAACAATAGCGAGACCATATACAGTGCCTTGCAAAAGTATTCATCCCACTTGGCGTTTTTCCTATTTTGTTGCATAACAACCTGTAATTTAAATTTATTTTTATTTGGATTTCATGTAATGGACATTCACAAAATAGTCAAAATTGGTGAAGTGAAAAGAAAAAAATTACTTGTTTAAAAAAATTCTAACAAAACCCCTCCCGGAAAAGTGATGCGTGCATATGTATTCACCCCCTTTGCCATGAAGCCCCTAAATAAGATCTGGTGCAACCAATTACCTTCAGAAGTCACATAATTAGCCAAATAAAGTCCTGTGTGCAATCTAAGTTTCATATGATCTGTCACATGATCTCAGTATATATACACCTGTTCTGAAAGGGCCAGAGTCTGCAACACCACTAAGCAGCGGGCACCACCAAGCAAGTGGCACCATGAAGACCAAGGGGCTCTCCAAACAGGTCAGGGACAAAGTTGTGGAGAAGTACAGATAAGGGTTTGGCCACAAAAAAATATCTGAAACTTTGAACATCCCACGGAGCACCATTAAATATATAATAAAAAAACTGAAAGAATATGGCACCACAACAAACCTGCCAAGAGAGGGCCGCCCACCAAAACTCACAGACCAGGCAAGGAGGACATTAATCAGAGAGGCAACAAAGAGACCAAAGATAACCCCGAAGGAGCTGCAAAGCTCCACAGCGGAGATTGGAGTATCTGTCCATAGGACCACTTTAAGCTGTACACTCCACAGAGCTGGGCTTTATGGAAGAGTGGCCAGAAAAAAAGTCATTGCTTAAAGAAAAAAATAAGCAAACATGTTTGGTGTATGCGAAAAGGCATTTGGGAGACTCCACAAAAATATGGAAGAAGGTACTCTGGTCAGATGAGACTAAAATTGAGCTTTTTGGACATCAAGTAAAACGCTATGTCTGGCGCAAACCCAACACCCCTCATCACCCCGAGAACACCATCCCCACTGTGAAGCATGGTGGTGGCAGCATCATGCTGTGGGGATGTTTTTCATCGGCAGGGACTGGGAAACTGGTCAGAATTGAAGGAATGATGGATGGCGCTAAATACAGGGAAATTCTTGAGGGAAACCTGTTTCAGTCTTCCAGAGATTTGAGACTGGGACGGAGGTTCACCTTCCAGCAGGAACATGACCCTAAGCATACTGCTAAAGCAACACTCGAGTGGTTTAAGGGGAAACATTTGAATGTCTTGGAATGGCATAGTCAAAGCCCAGACCTCAATCCAATTGAGAATCTGTGGTATAACTTAAAGATTGCTGTACACCAGCGAAACCCTTCCAACTTGAAGGAGCTGGAGCAGTTTTGCCTTGAAGAATGGGCAACAATCCCAGTGGCTAGATGTGCCAAGCTTATAGAGACATACCCCAAGAGACATGCAGCTGTAATTGCTGCAAAAGGTGGCTCTACAAAGTATTGACTTTGACTGGGGGGTAAATAGTTATGAACAAGTTTTCAGTTTTTTTGTCTTATTTCTTGTTTGTTTCACAATAAAACATTTTGCATCTTCAAAATGGTAGGCATGTTGTGTAAATCAAATGATACAACCCCCCCAAAAAAATCTATTATAATTCCAGGTTGTAAGGCAACAAAATAGGAAAAATGCCACTTTCGCAAGCCACTGTTCAGGGGTGTACCGCTACAGAGTCAATGTGCGGGGGCACTGGTTAGTCGAGGTGGTGTGTAGAGGACGAGATGAGAGGAGGAGATCGGGAGTAGAGGAGGAGAGGATTTGGGGAGTAGAGGAGGAGATGAGAGGAGGAGATGGGGAGTAGAGGAGGAGATGAGAGGAGGAGATAGGGATGAGAGGAGGAGATGGGGAGTAGAGGAGGAGATGAGAGGAGGAGATGGGGAGTAGAGGAGGAGATAGAGATGAGAGGAGGAGATGGGAAGTAGAGGACATGAGAGGAGGAGATGGGGAGTAGAGGAGATAGAGATGAGAGGAGGAGATTGGGAGTAGAGGAGGAAATAGGGATGAGAGGAGGAGATGGGGGGGGGGTAGAGGAGGAGATGAGAGGAGGAGATAGGGAGTAGAGGAGGAGATGGGGAGTAGAGGAGGAAATGAGAGGAGGAGATAGGGAGTAGAGGAGGAGATAGGGATGAGAGGAGGAGATGGGGGGTAGAGGAGGAGATGAGAGGAGGAGATAGGGAGTAGAGGAGGAGATGAGAGGAGGAGATAGGGAGTAGAGGAGGAGATGAGAGGAGGAGATAGGGATGAGAGGAGGAGATGGGGAGTAGAGGAGGAGATGAGAGGAGGAGATAGGGAGTAGAGGAGATGAGAGGAGGAGATAGGGATGAGAGGAGGAGATGGGGAGTAGAGAACGAGATGATCTATGCTTGTAGGCTATGTAGCAATGTCACATAGATCACTGTATTTCATTTTCGACAGTCTTAAAAAAAAATATTCAAAAAAATGTATACTCTCCCGAGTAAACATACAGTGAGGGAAAAAAGTATTTGATCCCCGGCTGATTTTGTACGTTTGCCCACTGACAAAGAAAGGATCAGTCTATAATTTTAATGGTAGGTTTATTTGAACAGTGAGAGACAGAATAACAACAGAAAAATCCAGATAAACGCATGTGAAAAATGTTATAAATTGATTTGAATTTTAATGAGGGAAATAAGTATTTGTACAATACGCTGGGGATTATATTCAAACTCTCAAACCTCTGCAAATAAATAGTGACAGCAGCCTAAAATATGGACTTTTCCATATTTATGACCGGCAGCCTAAAAAGCCTTCTATCAATCAATCAATCAATCAAATTTATTTATAAAGCCCTTCTTACATCAGCTGATGTCACAGAGTGCTGTACAGAAACTCAGCCTAAAACCCCAAACAGCAAGCAATGCAGGTGTAGAAGCACGGTGGCGAGGAAAAACTCCCTAGAAAGGCAGGAACCTAGAAAGAAACCTAGAGAGGAACCAGGCTATGAGGGTTGGCCAGTCCTCTTCTGGCTGTGCCGGGTGGAGATTATAACAGAACTTGGCCAAGTTTTTAAAATGTTCATAGATGACCAGCAGGGTCAAATAATAATAATCACAGTGGTTGTCGAGGGTGCAACAGGTCGGCACCTCAGGAGTAAATGTCAGTTGGCTTTTCATAGCCGATCATTCAGAGTATCTCTACCGCTCCTGCTGTCTCTAGAGAGTTGAAAACAGCAGGTCGGGACAGGTAGCACGTCTGGTGAACAGGTCAGGGTTCCATAGCCAGTGCTGCCGTGCAGCCTGGAGTCTGCCACCAAGCAAGGCTCTGGGCAAGGAGCTTTTCTCCACTCCCCTGTCCCCTGTCCTGCACTCTCTCTGCCACATCAATGATTGATTCTGAGGGCTGGAGCCCCAGGAGAGAGTAGGGGGAAGAAGCATCTCTGCCTGGCTATGGGGCCGGGGGGATCTGGGCTGAGCGGAGCTAGCGTCCCTGGTCCCTGTGACCTCCATGGTGCTGCTGGTGATGATAACGTCATCGTAGCTTTAGCATGATAAGCTCTGTGGTACACAAAGGTCCTCTGGTTGGGTAGACCGGCTGACTGGTTGGGACATTATTACACAGACAGACATGAATGTTGTATGATTACTGCTAAAAGTATGTGTATAGACTGAGATAGAGGGGGAGAGAGAGAGAGAGAGAGAGAGAGAGAGAGAGAGTGTGAGAGAGAGAGACAGAGAGAGAGAGAGAGAGAGAGAGAGAGAGAGGGAGAGGGAGAGAGAGAGAAATAGATAGATAGAAAGAGAATGAGTAGAGAGAGAGAGACAAAAAGAGAATATACACTGAGTATACTAAACATTATTAAACATGATTATCAGTTGAACAGTATAAAACTATCAGAATAGAGAAAGACCCATTGAAATCGCTTAGAATGTATGTGTTGTCTCTAGGGTCACACTACTCATAAAGCAAGTTAAGAGATTTTATTATTCAAAAACATTAAATACCATCAAATACCCTCATACCGTCCTTTTTTGTATACTGTGATTTGATATTTTGGCCATATCGCCCAGCGCTTGTTGACTCCAATGCTACCCACAGTTGTGTCAAGTTGGCTGGATGTCCTTTGGGTGGTGGACCATTCTTGATACACACGGGAAACTGTTGAGTGTGAAAAACCCAGCAGCGTTGCAGTTCTTGACACAAACCAGTGTGCTGGCACCTACTACCATACCCCGTTCAAAGGCACTTCAATATTTTGTCCGGCCCATTCACCCTCTGAATGGCACACATACATAATCCATGTCTCAATTGTCTCATGGCTTAAAATCCTTCTTTAACCTGTCTCCTCCCCTTCATCTACACTGAATGAAGTGTATTTAAGTGCCATCAATAAGGGATCATAGCTTTCATCTGGATTCACCTGGTCAGTCTATGACATGGAAAGAGCAGGTGTTGTTAATGTTTTGTATACTCAGTGTAGAGCGTGAATATAGGGGCCAGGTTTACCCTGCCAGCGGGCCTGACTGCTACATCACAGTGAGGATGTAAGGCATGGCACTGGGCTGTCACCACACATAAAGTTGTAGCTACTCTAGTTACAGAGAAAGACGTGATATCCATAAAGAGTAAAGTGAACCATTGTCTAATTAAGCAATAAGGCCCGAGGGGGTGTTTTATATGGCCAAAATACCACGGCTAAGGGCTGTTCTTATGCACGACACAACACGGAGTGCCTGGGTACAGCTCTTAGCCGTGGTATATTGGCCATATATCACAAACCCCTGAGATGCCTTATTGCTATTATAAACTGGTTACCAATGTAATTAGAGCAGTAAAAATAAATGTTTTGTCATACCTGTGGTATACGGTCTGAAATACCGCGGCTGTCAGCCAATCAGCATTCAGGGCTCGAACCACCCAGTTTATAATATTCTGTTTGTGGCACAACCCTATTTTAGGGCCGACCCTCTGGGCATTTTTATTAGAGCGGTGAAGTGATGACACTCTTTGGATGAGCTCTCTGAGAGGAGGAGAGAGGAGAGAGGAGGAGATGAGGAGAGAGGAGGAGAGCAGAGCAGAGAGATGATAAGAGAAGAGAGGTGAGGAAAGAGGGGGAGGGTAATATTAGAGAGACACTATCACCAGCCACCCATCTGCCAGACAGCCTCACTCTCCCCATGTGTCACAGTCTGACGTGTCAGGGACTATAATTAAAATCAGAGAACAAGGACAACACTGACGGCACATCAGACGGGCTCTCTATTTACAGAAATATAGTATGGGAGGGAGAGATGGTATTAGGGAGGGAGGGAGGGAGGGAGGGAGGAAGGGAGGGAGGGAGGGGAAAAAGAAAGCCTGTAATTTCCTCTGTTTTGCTAAAAGGAGGGAGGAAATGGATTGTGTCTGGGGGGGCCTGGCTGGGTTTGGATCTGGAAAGACAGAAACAATCAGCTCTAGGGAGCAGACAGACAGAACAGACAGAGTATCATGACAAGAAGAGAAAATAGAAAGAGAGTTGATAGAAGCTAAACCGCCCACTGCAGCCACTGCACCATGTCCTGTTCTCTCTCATGCCCTGTTGACTGTCATTGACAGTAGAGCAGTGTAGGCAACAGAGGGCCTGTATGAGGGAGTGAGGGACTGGGAGGATATAAACATGACCATATTATCCCTATTACCCTTATTAATACATGGGGGGTGGGGTTAAGGACCTGAAACTACAGCCTCAAACATTCTCATTTTGTACAGCACTTGGGATAAAGTTCTGTGACTCTGGACCTGACCTGGTCTTGACCCCAGCATTCTGTTGTTGGACCGGGCTAAGCTTATGCCTGGGTCTCCACTGTGGCTGTCACACACAGACCCACACAGGGAGAGGAGGGGGAGACAGGGAGGGAGACCTAGATCAATGGGACGATTAAGGGTCATCTTATTGAGTGAAACCCTGAGCCAGAGAGAAAGAGAGAAAAATAGAGAAAGAGAGATAGATAGAGGGAGAGAGGGAGAGAAAGATAGAGAGAGAGAAAGAGAGGCAGATAGAGAGAGAGAAAGAGAGGCAGAGAGAGAGAGAGAGAGAGAGAGAGGACGAGAGAGGGAGAAAGAGGGAGAAAGAGAGACAGGTAGAGGGAGAGAGAGAGAGAGAGAGAGAGAGAGAGAGAGAGAGAGAGAGAGAGAGAGAGAGAGGGAGAAAGAGGGAGAAAGAGGGAGAAAGAGAGACAGATAGAGGGAGAGAGAGAGAGGAAGAGAGAGGGAGAAAGAGAGGTCCTGGCACCATCACACAAGGGGACCAGGAATGGAAAGGGAGGGGAAAGTGTGGAAGAGTTGAGTATAAATAAACCAGCTTTCAGTCACTGGAGGAAAGTAGAAGTAGGGTACTTCCTGACGAGTTGACAAGTGAAGGTGATGATGATACTGGAAGGTTGAGGAGATGGGGAGTCCTTCCTCTCTGTCGGTTCACCTCTCATTACCATACACACACACACACGGACGGATGGACGCACAAACACACACACACACACAGACACGAGAGCAAGCCCCTCGGAGCAGATAGCAGAGGGCTATGAAGAGGAATGTTGTGTTCAGGACAGGCAGGCTCAGGCCTAGGCCCTGTAGTGTTTGCATAGGCAGCTAGCCTATCTATCATCAGCAGGCTTTCTTCTCTCTGTTAATCATCATCTGTCTGTCTGCCATCCCACCTCAAACAGCAGATGTTCGACACAGAAAAAACAAAGGAGATGAAAATTAGTCGAAGCAACGAAAAAAAGCAGAGGTAGAAAACAAAGCCACGGACCTTGGCAGGCCGGCACTCCAACTAAAGAACTGTTCTTGCAGTGGCCACTCCGACAAGCAGAGGGCTGCGTGGTGAGTGGCACGTGGGCAAACTGTGCTGTCTCTGTGTGTTGTCACAGTAAGGAGTGTGTTATTAGCGCTCTGCTCCCGGCTGTTAATGACCCACACTCACAGTAAACCGTCCCGGTGACTTCCACCCTACACGGCAACCGTATCCATGGCGTCCATACCGCTGCTCATTAGTCCTGCAAGCCTGAGCTTATCAGTAACACTCAGTAACACAGGGCTCACAGAGACACTGCTAGGCTATACTGCACTGTACTGCACAGGGCTCACAGAGACACTGCTAGTAGTATACACACCAAAAAGGCAAAGTGACAGTGGATTTCTCTGGATCTCTGGATTTCATTACACATTAGACTCAATGGTCTGCATGAGGCCAAGTTGCCAACTTTACAACCATTAATATGAACTGTTTAATGAAATAGACGATACACATCCACTGTACTATCTATATCTGTGATGGTATGAGGTTATCTGAAGGCTGTCTACTCTGCTGGACTGACCAGGGCAGACAGTACATTGATTTTGTGATCTGCTATGCAGTGTATTGAACAGGGGTTTCCCCCGGTAGACATTAGTCTTGTTTTCTCCCAGTCAGCTCACATATAACTGGCGTCAACTACTGACCTAGTGGGGCAGTCTTACACAATGACCCTGACACTATGAGACAGCAAGGTGACCTCTCTCTCCCTCCCCCTCTCTCCCCCTCTCTCCCCCTCGCACGCTCCCTCTCCATCTCAAGCCAAAAAACGTGAAGATATGCTGAGGATTTGTGTGTCACTGAACCAATAAAGCCTCTGGCCTCCATGACCCTTGCTCTGTGTGGAGGGGTCAGTGGAGAGAGATACAGAGAGAGAGAGAGAGAGAGGAGAAAAGAGAGAGAGGAGAGTCACTTGTACCACACAAACACACACCACACCTGCTCCATCCAGATGGGAGGACTGAGCAGGCAGCAGAGAGAGAGAGATTAGGCAGGCAGGAAAGCAGGTCAGCCGGCAGGAGCACACAGGAGAACCAAGACGCACGTATCTACCCATCCCTTGCTCCCTAACCCATCCCTCCATCCACAGGATCCCTCCACACAGGATTAACTTATCAAGGTGGCTTTCTACAAAACTGGTTTGAAGGGACTGAGACAAAGCTGCATCAGGGAGCCTAGTGGTTAGGGCATTGGGCCAGCAACCGAAAGGTTGCTGGATCGAATCCCTGAGCTGACAAGGTAGAAATCTGTCGTTCTGCCCCTGAGCAAGGCAGTTAACCCACTGTTCCTAGGCCGTCATTGTAAATAAGACTTTGTTCTTAGCTGACTTGCCTAGTTAAATAAAGGTTCAATAAAAATAGCTACAGCCACAGCCCAGTTAGCCTAGCTCCCCATATGTACAGCCCAGTTAGACTAGCTCCCCATATGTACAGCCCAGTTAGCCTAGCTCCCCATATGTACAGCCCAGTTAGCCTAGCTCCCCATATGTACAGCCCAGTTAGACTAGCTCCCCATATGTACAGCCCAGTTAGACTATCTCCCCATATGTACAGCCCAGTTAGCCTAGCTCCCCATATGTACAGCCCAGTTAGACTAGCTCCCCATATGTACAGCCCAGTTAGCCTAGCTCCCCATTTGTACAGCTACAGCCAAGTTAGCCTAGCTCCCCATATGCACAGCCCAGTTAGCCTAGCTCCCCATATGTACAGCCCAGTTAGCCTAGCTCCCCATATGTACAGCCCAGTTAGCCTAGCTCCCCATATGTACAGCCCAGTTAGCCTAGCTCCCCATATGTACAGCCACAGCCCAGTTAGCCTAGCTCCCCATATGTACAGCCCAGTTATCCTAGCTCCCCATATGTACAGCCCAGTTAGCCTAGCTCCCCATATGTACAGCCCAGTTAGACTAGCTCCCCATATGTACAGCCCAGTTAGCCTAGCTCCCCATATGTACAGCCCAGTTAGCCTAGCTCCCCATATGTACAGCCCAGTTAGACTAGCTCCCCATATGTACAGCCCAGTTAGACTATCTCCCCATATGTACAGCCCAGTTAGCCTAGCTCCCCATATGTACAGCCCAGTTAGACTAGCTCCCCATATGTACAGCCCAGTTAGCCTAGCTCCCCATTTGTACAGCTACAGCCAAGTTAGCCTAGCTCCCCATATGCACAGCCCAGTTAGCCTAGCTCCCCATATGTACAGCCCAGTTAGCCTAGCTCCCCATATGTACAGCCCAGTTAGCCTAGCTCCCCATATGTACAGCCACAGCCCAGTTAGCCTAGCTCCCCATATGTACAGCCCAGTTAACCTAGCTCCCCATATGTACAGCCCAGTTAGCCTAGCTCCCCATATGTACAGCCCAGTTAGCCTAGCTCCCCATATGTACAGCCCAGTTAGCCTAGCTCCCCATATGTACAGCCCAGTTAACCTAGCTCCCCATATGTACAGCCCAGTTAGCCTAGCTCCCCATATGTACAGCCCAGTTAACCTAGCTCCCCATATGTACAGCCCAGTTAGCCTAGCTCCCCATATGTACAGCCCAGTTAGCCTATCTCCCCATATGTACAGCCCAGTTAGCCTAGCTCCCCATATGTACAGCCCAGTTAGCCTAGCTCCACATACTGTAGGTGTTGTGTAGTCTGAACCTCTCAGTGACAAGGCTAAACTTCTTATTTTGAGCAGGATTCTTTTCTCAGCTCATGTCTGCTTCTATGCGTATCTTTGTCTCTGGAGGACACACTGTGTGGTGTGAGTGTGTGCAGTACAGTCCTTCCTCATGCAGCTTAATGACAGTCGCAGTAAAAAAATGTGTGACTGTGTTGTTCCACACTGTGGAATAATGTGTGACTGTGTTGTTGGCCCACACTGGAGCTCTCCTGGCTGACCTCTTTGGCTCCCAGACAAGGTGAGCTCAAAGCTGGCTTTAGGTAGTCTGAACAAACCCACAGCAACCCCCCTCTACGACAACACCAAGGCTCCGTCTCAAATGGCAACCTATTCCCTTTATAGTGCACTACTATTGACCAGGGCCCATAGGGCTCTAATCAAAAGTAGTGCACTATGAAGAGAATAGGGTGCCGTTTGGAATTCCCCCAAGCCTTAATACAGAGGACACAGCAGCAGCAGTAAAACTACACAACATTATCACCAGCCTGGCCGGAGTCAACTCACTTTTTTATTCTATATGCCAAACTAATCTCTCTCTGACAGATTATGTAAACATGTCCAAATTACGCAAGATTTTGGCTCTAGGTTAATCGAGATGAATTCCAAACAGACTTGGGTCAAACACCTCAAACACTTTTGCAAACTCTGGGGTAAATAATTGAAAGTATTTGTGACTTGTATTTGACCCGGTACTGTATGTCACAACCACCGCAAGCAGTCTCCAATGTTTAAGATTTTTTAGTACAATGACTCACTGTGTCACTGCTACTACATAAACAGTTAAATGCTGCTAGGATCCTGTAATACAACGCAAGGTCTGTCTTTACCTGTATCTCTCTCAATGTCATAGCAACGTTAATCACACTGCTGCCCGCTCTGCAATCAGTGTGTGCATGACGTGTGTCCGTTGAATGCTAGTCTTTCAGGGGTGGCAGGTAGCCTAGTGGTTAGAGCGTAGGGCCAGTAACCGAAATGCTGTGAACACACATAATCACTTGCATGTTACCATGGCCACCCTACAGGGCTCTCCACCAGCACAAAGGGTTAGTGGTAACCACACAGACATTTTAATCTTCCGGCTCAAAGTGATGTTTTACAGCCATTTCACACCATTTAAAGCCGCAGCTGGGTTTGAGTCAGAGTTGATGCTATCAGACCTGTTCTGTGAACAGTGAGGCTGATTAAAACCTAGATTTTTCTACAGCACAGCCTCGTCAAAATCCAATTTAATTACCCAGGACGTACAGCAGAAAGCTATTGTGGGAAAATCAATGAAATGTTAACTCTGAAAGGTGGGATTTCAGACAGTATCACATGTGAGAATATCCTACTGAACATACATGAGAGCGAGGACTGAGCTCATTGTATGGGAGTGACACAGCAATATGATTACAGTAATGGACAGAATAAATCTGCATATGAGAGTGTGAGATGCCAGTGTAAGCCTACACTGCCCTACTTCTACCCAGAGCCATATGCACATTGGTCAAAAGGAGTGCACTATAAAGGGTGGCATTTGGGTGCAGACAAAGACTAAAGAGCTCAAGGTACAACTGGAGTTCATGAATCGGTCATCAATTGACCCCTAGAGCCATGAGGGAAGAGATTCAAATGGCCATCTGTGACAATGGTAATAATGACATTGGTACGACCTGACTACAGTACCTAAAGAGAAGCTTTGGCTTAAGTCTTCACTGATAAGGAATCTTCTTAAGGGAAAAGGGGATACCTAGTTAGTTGCACAACTGAATGTATTCAACAGAAATGTGTCTTCTGCATTTAGCCCAACCCCTCTGAATCAGACAGGAGTGGGGGGCTGTCCAGATCCACTTCATCCGCGCCCGGGAGCAGTTGTTGTTTGGGGGTTCGAACCAGCGACCTTTCGGTTACTGGCCCAATGCTCTTAATAATGCTCAGTCAGTTTTTTTTTTATCTCCTCTGTACTTACATTAGCATGTGATCGATTCTAATCAGTGAAGTAATTAAAAGTATCCAGCACACTTAATAAAGCGTGAGACATGTGGAGGTGTGTGTGAGAGAGAAAGAGAGTGTGTATGTGTGTGTTTTGTGCGTGCTAGCGTGCAAGAAAGCAAATGAAGGGAGCTGAAACAGTGTGATCTGTATGTGCCCTGACATGTCTTCTGTAAATGAAGAGACAAACAGTCACCAGCATCATGCAAGGCTGGGCATGAAGTCTGTCTTGTCTGTCTCTGCCTCAACTATCTTAGCTGACAAGTTGAATCAGGTGTGCTAGTTTAGGATAGGGCTGGGCGATAGGGCCAAAATATCATATCACGGCATTTAAACGGTATTACGGTATTTTACAGTATTTTATGTTTTTGAATAATAAAAGTTCTACATTTGCTTTATGAGTAGTGAGTGACCCTAGGTTGGCAACACATACAGTACATTCTAAGGACCCTAGGGTGGCAACACATACAGTACATTCTAAGTGATTTCAATGGGTCTTTCTCCATTCTGATTGTTTAATACTGTTCAATTAATCTTCAACCCACCCAAAAATTCTGCATTTTCATCAATTTCTACATTTCCTGCACTCATTTGAGCAACACTTGGGTGAACTGTTGGAGTCATGGAAATAGAACGATTATTCTAATTCTATAGTTAGAATATAATACTGGTCACTTTGAATACAGTGTTGTTTGGCATGACAACGAATTAAAATGCCAGGGAGGAGTTATTGTGACAGGGTAGGAACCAGAGTGTTGATAAGTGTTTCCTAGGGGACCCTATACTCTTTGGCTACATTAAATGTTTTCTCTAAGCTACTTCATGTAGCTAACATATTCATGCTTCTAGTATTCCTCTTTGATTTACAAAATACTGTTGCACAAACAACATGCTGATTTAGGTCTACACCATCACTAGTATTAACAGGTTGTATAGCTAATTATGTTTGCTCTGAGAGAGATGACTCAAGAGGGAGATGACTCAAGTAGAAAAGTAAACTATAAAAATGGACGTTACACACAGCATATCACATTTAACAAACCAAACATTGAAATATCATTATAGAAGGTCAAGTAAAAACCCAAACCGGTCCGTGCATCAATACCGGTATATCGTAAAATAATCCCTAGCTCAGGAATAGTTCAAATGCATGTAACGGCTGTGGGTCCCTGAGGAGAGGCCTGAAAACTCTTGGCCTACACCACCTACCTCTTGACAGATTCATCATCACCCTCCTGTAGCCGTTTTTTACAGATTTACCTCGAAACTCTGTTAAGCATAATGACACAGAGAATGAATAGTGTCTGATTAAAAGAGATATAGACTAATTAGCAGCCACTGATTTTGTATACTTAACTCAGTATAGAGAGAGAGAGAGGGGGAGAGAGAGGGGGGAGAGAGAAAGAGAGAGGGGGGAGAGAGAGAGAGGGTAGAGAGCGAGACAGAGAGAGAGAGAGAGAGAGAGAGAGAGAGAGAGAGAGAGAGAGAGAGAGAGAGATTGGATCCCTGAAAACACAAGACCTGATTACCCTGGGAGTGAGACACAATAGATCGCTTAAAACAGGGAATATAGACTCAGGCTTATAGACAAAAGGAGAAAACTGTCAAACCACACCTAGTGTATAACCCAGTGTAATAAGAGCCTCATTCCTAACATAACACAGATAATCATGTGCCTTTGTAACTTTTTAATACGATCATAAATTGCCAGCCCAGGCAGCAGTTAAGGACATGTTCTGCTACAGTGGCTTGTAAAAAATTACTACAGTTTTCCCAGGCATTCCAGTGGTACTATATTGCAGACCACCAGTTACCTTCAGTATAAGGGCAAACACAGCATTTTTACATGAAATTCGTTACCCTGGTTTGGTTTCCTGGAGCATTTGTGAGAATTCTACAAATACGTTTTGCTTTCACAAGACCTGAAAATAACTGTTTCATGGTAGGATTAGCAAGACACACATTTTACATGACGTTAGCGAGCTTACAATGGGCCAAAAGGTTCCTAGCGACTTCTGTTTCCGTGTCACAATACCTGGTATCGATATTCACACAGGTCCAGGATTAATTTCAGCCAGGGTTTGTTTGTGTTTCACACATGCTTTATAGCGTGGATCAGGGTACCAAACGCTCCAGGATCCGGATCATAAGGGGATATACAATTGAAGTCGGAAGTTTACATACACCTTAGCCAACTTTATTTAACTTCTTAAGGAGCGGCAGCTGAGGTGTCGGTTTTGGAGAGTCTGGCGTGCCCAAAGTAAAAGGCCAAGGCACTCAGGCCCAGAAACTAGGATATGCACATAATTAGTACTATTGGATAGTAAAGTTTCTAAGAGTGTTAAAATATTGTCTGTGAGTATAACAGAACTGATATAGCAGGCGAAAGCCCGAGGAATTTCTGTCCTGGAAAAAAGTGTTTTTGACACATTGCCTCATTTTGAACCCCTCCCTATTGAAAACAGCTATATATGTGAGTAAGATTGCAGTACCTATTGCTTCCACTGGACGTCACCAGTCTATAGACAGTGTTTGGTGATGTTAGGTTGCTCTGGATGGTAATAGAAGAAGAATTTCGAACTAGTCATCGGATGTAAACAGAAGAGGATGCGCGTTCTCGGGCTCGCGCGCGCTGTGGTTTTTTCCTTTCCTATTGTCCAGTTTATAATCCGGTTGAAATATTATAGTAAATATACATAAAAGTGTTCCTAAGGATAGATTATCAATGATGTTTGATTGTTCTTGGACAAGTGTATAGGTATAGGTTGAACGCGTTCTCTTCACGGTTCAATGGGCGACTCAACGGTGGATTTTATGATCATAACGCGCCAACCAAACTGAGATTTATAGATATAATAAATGACTTTTTCTAACAAAAGAAGCATGGATTGTCTTCGTTGGACACTTGGGAAGCCCATAGCAGAAGTTCTTCGAAAGGTAAGGGATTTTATATTAGCGATTTTATGCGTTTTTTGAGACCCGTGTTGGGTTATGGATTTATGCTAATGCATAAATATTAGAGGTGCTACCCTCAAACAATCAAATGTTGTGCTTTCGCCGTAAAGCCTTTTTGAAATCTGACAACGCTGTGATATTGCCAAGAATCAGAGTGCCCCACCACTCCGTAAGTAGTTAAACTCAGTTAATCAGAGTAAAAATGTCCTGTCTTAGGTCAGTTAGGATCACCACTTTATTTTAAGAATGTGAAATGTCAGAATAATAGCAGAGAGAATTATTTCTTTCAGATTTTATTTCTTTCATCACATTCCCAGTGGGTCAGAAGTTTACATACACACAATTAGTATTTGGTAGCATTGCCTTTAAATTATTCAACTTGGGTCAAACGTTTCAGGTAGCTTTCCACAAGCTTCCCACAATAAGTTGGGTGAATTTTGGCCCATTTCACCTGACAGAGCTGGTGTAACTGAGTCAGGTTTGTCGGCCTAGATACTTTTGTACCTGTTTCCTCCAGCATCTTCACAAGGTCCTTTGCTGTTGTTCTGGGATTGATTTGCACTTTTTGCACCAAAGTAAGTTAATCTCTAGGAGACAGAACGAGTCTCCTTCCTGAGCGGTATGACGGCTGCATGGTCCCATGATGTGGTACCTTCAGGCGTTTGGAAACTGCTCCCAAGGATGAACCAGACTTGTGGAGGTATACAATTTTTTTTTCGGAGGTCTTGGCTGATTTCTTTTGATTTTCCCGTGATGTCAAGCAAAGAGGCCCTGAGTTTGAAGGTAGGCCTTGAAATACATCCACAGGTACACCTCCAATTGACTCAAATTATGTCAATTAGCCTATCAGAAGCTTCTAAAGCCATGACATCATTTTCTGTTATTTTCCAAGCTGTTTAAAGGCACAGTCAACTTAGTGTATGTAAACTTTTGACCCACTGGAATTGTGATACAGTGAATGATAAGTGAAATAATCTGTCTGTAAACAATTGTTGAAAATTGTGTCATGCACAAAGTAGATGTCCTAACCAACTTGCCAAAACTATAATTTGTTAACAATACATTTGTGGAGTGGTTGAAAACGAGTTTTAATGACTCCAACCTAAGTGTATGTAATCTTCCGTCTTCACTGTATGACAGCGTCCTCAGTGTAGAGTAGCACACGTAAAGCTGGTGTGTTTTAACACTACTAGGACATACAGTACTTAGCATACAGTAGAGAACACATGTAGTCTAAACCAGACCATGGTATTTTAGCATTACTAGGATAAAGGGAACAGCTGGAACACATGTAAACCAGATCACATTGTAGCATCATGTGTGACTTACTGGATGTATTGTCTAACTCAGTCAATTAAAACAGTGCAGTACATGAGTAAGGAACAAAAGAAAACCCAGCACACTTGTTTGTTTAGGCCTAGAGTAGCTTAGGTGTTAGGCAGCAGTACAGCATTACAAAATGGTCAAATTCAGTGTCCTTGGTTAACATGCAGCCCTACAGGAGATATGAAAACAGAACAGTCAAAAGAGGCAAAACAAGTTAACTTAGAACAGCTACGGTGTTAGTATTGTACAAGCAACACATGTCGTGAATGACAAAAACAGTAATACTGTACACGTCGTGGAGAAATGTACAGATTTACAACCCTGCGTCTTTACAACCCTATGCTGGAGATGGGATTCTCAAACCACTGACCCTGTGGGTAATGACTTTTTCCAGGAAGAAGGGATGGAGGGAAGAAGGAGGGAGGAGCGAGGTAAAGAGGCTGTACACTACATAGCTGACTGGATGAGTGGAAATTCTTTGATTACTCTACCTCAACACAAAATAAATAATCATACACTCAAAAAAGAATGGTTGGGGTGAGTGAGAAAGAGGGTGTGGGGGGAGAGGGAGAATAAGAGAGATTGAAAGAGAGAGAGAAAGAAAGTAAGCAATATGTACACGTCATGCAAATAAAGCAAATTTAATTTAATTGAAAATTGAGAGGGGGGAGCAGAGAGAGAGAGAGACATAGAAATAGGGAGGGACAATGAGAATGAGAGAGAGAGACAGAGAAACAGGGAGGGACAGAGAGAGAGAGAACGAGACAGAGACAGAGACAGAGAGAGACAGAGAAACAGGGATGGACAGAGAGAGAATGAGAGAGAGAACGAGACAGAGAAACAGGGAGGGACAGAGAGAGAGAGAACGAGACAGAGACAGAGAGAGAGAGAGAAACAGGGAGGGACAGTGAGAATAAGAGAGAGAGACAGAGACAGAGAAACAGGGAGGGACAGAGAGAGAGAGAACGAGAGAGAGACAGAGACAGAGAAACAGGGAGGGACAGAGAGAGAGAGAGAACGAGAGAGAGACAGAGACAGAGAGAGACAGAGAAACAGGGAGGGACAGTGAGAATAAGAGAGAGAGACAGAGACAGAGAAACAGGGAGGGACAGAGAGAGAGAGAGAACGAGAGAGAGACAGAGACAGAGAGAGACAGAGAAACAGGGATGGACAGAGAGAGAATGAGAGAGAGAGACAGATACAGAGAAACAGGGTGGGACAGAGAGAGAGAAAGAGAGAACGAGAGAGAGACAAGAGCCAAGGTCTAGCACTTCTGTCTGGATAAATGATTTCCCCTGCCACACACAATATTTTGATATTGTTTCAATACTCGTGCTGCATGTTGGCTTTCAAATGGTTAGAGAAGCAGAGTTAGTGAAGCGCAGCATGTTGAGGCACTGGAAGTGGAATGTGGTGGCGTTATGGCAGGGTGGTCTGCTCGTGATTGCCCACCATTTCTTCTCCAACTCTGCGTCCCAAATGGCACTCTATTCCCTATATACTGCAATTCACTACTTTTAACAAGAGTAAAGACAAATGAACACCAGCGAGTGGCGAGGGTAGCGAGCGGCGAGGAAGATGACTGGTATAGTTTCAGCAGACAGTCAGCAGCACAGCAGTAGCAGTATATCTCTACAGTTGTCCCCTGTAGGAGAGCTCAGCATGGGAACAGTGTCTGGGCTTGGGCCCAGCAAGACAGTAAAGTTACCTTCAACATGCTGCAGAATGTTATTACTACTTAGAGCCACATAAGCAACTTCCTCAAAAGCCACAAACACACATTGTGTGCCTTTCTCTAATATAAGTTTTGAGTGTAGATTGAGTTGACTCCAGTCTCTCTCATGGGGCATACGTAGTCCGGAGTTGGCTGTCTACTACCACTAGACTACCTTGAGTTGACGTTTGTGAAGGAAACATGCATGAACACGCTATGCAGTGTCTCAGGGACGTGAGTGACATCAGCCATCCTATGGTGCTAGGCTGGCTTCAGCTTAATAACTACAGTGAGGAAAAAAGGTATTTGATACCCTGCTGATTTTGTACGTTTGCCCACTGACAAAGAAATGATCAGTCTATAATTTTAATGGTAGGTTTATTTGAACATTGAGAGACAGAATAACAACAAAAGAATCCAGAAAAACGCATGTGACAATTTTTTTATAAATTGATTTGCATTTTAATGAGGGAAATAAGTATTTGACCCCCTCTTAATCAGAACGATTTCTGTCTCCCAGGTGTCTTTTATACAGGTAACGAGCTGAGATTAGGAGCACACTCTTAAAGGGAGTGCTCCTAATGTCAGTTTGTTACCTGTATAAAAGACACCTGTCCACAGAAGCAATCAATCAATCAGATTCCAAACTCTCCACCATGGCCAAAACCAAAGAGCTCTCCAAGGATGTCAGGGACAAGATTGTAGACCTACACAAGGCTGGAATGGGCTACAAGACCATCGCCAAGCAGCTTGGTGAGAAGGTGACAACAGTTGGTGCAATAATTCGCAAATGGAAGAAACACAAAAGAACTGTCACTCTCCCTCAGCATGGGGCTCCATGAAAGATCTCACCTCGTGGAGTTGCAATGATCATGAGAACGGTGAGGAATCAGCCCAGAACTACACAGGAGGATTTTGTCAATGATCTCAAGGCAGCTGGGACCATAGTCACCAAGAAAACAATTGGTAACACTACGCCGTGAAGGACTGATATCCTGCAGCGCCCGCAAGTCCCCCTGCTCAAGAAAGCACATACACATGCCCGTCTGAAGTTTGCCAATGAACATCTGAATGATTCAGAGGACAACTGAGTGAAAGTGTTGTGGTCAGATGAGACCAAAATGGAGCTCTTTGGCATCATCTCAACTCGCCGTGTTTGGAGGAGGAGGAATGCTGCCTATGACCCCAAGAACACCATCCCCACCATCAAACATGGAGGTGGAAATATTATGCTTTGGGGGTGTTTTTCTGCTAAGGTGACAGGACAACTTCACCGCATCATAGGGACGATGGACGGGGCCATGTACCGTCAAATCTTGGGTGAGAACCTCCCCTCAGCCAGGGCATTGAAAATTGGTCGTGGATGGGTATTCCAGCATGACAATGACCCAAAACACACGGCCAAGGCAACAAAGGAGTGGCTCAAGAAGAAGCACATTAAGGTCCTGGAGTGGCCTAGCCAGTCTCCAGACCTTAATCCCATAGAAAATCTGTGGAGGGAGCTGAAGGTTTGAGTTGCCAAACGTCAGCCTCGAAACCTTAATGACTTGGAGAAGATCTGCAAAGAGGAGTGGGACAAAATCCCTCCTGAGATGTGTGCAAACCTGGTGGCCAACTACAAGAAACGTCTGACCTCTGTGATTGCCAACAAGGGTTTTGCCACGAAGTACTAAGTCATGTTTTGCAGAGGGGTCAAATACTTATTTCCCTCATTAAAATGCAAATCAATTTATAACATTTTTCACATGCGTTTTTCTGGATTTTTTTGTTGTTATTCTGTCTCTCACTGTTCAAATAAATCTACCATTAAAATTATAGACTGGTCATTTCTTTGTCAGTGGGCAAACGTACAAAATCAGCAGGGGATCAAATACTTTTTTCCCTCACTGTAACTCCATTTGTTGTGGAATCATGAATACCTTACACTCTGTTGTGCTCTGACTGGGCTCGGTATCACAGCTTACCTTACCTGCCTGCACGTCCAGACATGCCTGTCTATGTGTTTGTGTGTGTGTCAAGCGGACGAGGCGGTGGTGTAGTTCATCACACGATGAGGAGGAAGATTGACTATTGATTCCTGGATGGATGGTCAGGTGTGTCTACGTGGACTTCATACAGCAGCAGGCACACAGACATATTATAGGCCTTCATCTGGGCAAGTTGAAATGGTCGCTCCAATGGCTCAGCGTTACAACATGGTGAAACAATTCCAAACGTATCAACAAAACAGCAGCCATATAAACAGCCCAAGTCCTTGTACTTTTCCACAAACACCATATTACACTACAGACAAACAGCATAACACACTACACACAAACACCAGAACACACTACACACAAACACCAGAACACACTAAACACAAACACCAGAACACATTACAAAAACGAGAACACACTACACACAAACACCAGAACTCATTACACACAAACACCAGAACACACTACAGACAAACACCAGAACACACTACACACAAACACCATATCACACTACACACAAACACCAGAACACACTACACACAAACACCAGATCACACTACACACAAACACACTACACAAACACCAGAACACACTACACACAAACACCAGATCACACTACACACAAACACACTACACACAAACACCAGAACACACTACACACAAACACCAGAACACACTAAACACAAACACCAGAACACATTACAAAAACGAGAACACACTACACACAAACACCAGAACTCATTACACACAAACACCAGAACACACTACAGACAAACACCAGAACACACTACACACAAACACCATATCACACTACACACAAACACCAGAACACACTACACACAAACACCAGATCACACTACACACAAACACACTACACAAACACCAGAACACACTACACACAAACACCAGATCACACTACACACAAACACACTACACACAAACACCAGAACACACTACACACAAACACCAGAACACATTACACACAAACACCAGAACACACTACACACAAACACCAGATCACACTACACACAAATACCATATCACACTACACACAAACACCAGAACACACTACACACAAACACCAGATCACACTACACACAAACACACTACACAAACACCAGAACACACTACACACAAACACCAGATCACACTACACACAAACACACTACACACAAACACCAGAACACACTACACACAAACACCAGAACACATTACACACAAACACCAGAACACACTACACACAAACACCAGATCACACTACACACAAACACACTACACACAAACACCTGAACACACTACACACAAACACCATATCACACGACACACAAACACACTACACACAAACACCAGAACATACTACACACAAACACCATATTACACTACAGACAAACAGCATAACACACTACACACAAACACCAGAACACACTACACACAAACACCAGAACACACTAAACACAAACACCAGAACACATTAAAAAAACGAGAACACACTACACACAAACACCAGAACTCATTACACACTAACACCAGAACACACTACAGACAAACACCATAACACACTACACACAAACACCATAACATACTACAGACAAACACCAGAACACACTACAGACAAACAGCATAACACACTACACACAAACACCAGAACACACTACACACACACACCAGAACACACTACACACAAACACACTACACACAAACACCAGAACACACTACAGACAAACACCATAACACACTACACACAAACACACTACACACAAACACCAGAACACACTAAGCACAACACACTACACACAATCAGAACACACAACACCCAAACACCAGAACACACTACACACAAACACACTACACACAAACACCAGAACACACTGCACACAAACAGCATAACACACAAACACCAGAACACATGACACACAAACATACTATAGACAAACACCAGAACACACCACAAACAAACACCAGAACACACCACAAACAAACACCAGAACACACTACACACAAACACCAAAACACACTACAAAAAAACACCAGAACAAACTACACACAAACACCAGAATACACTACAAACAAACACCAGAACACACTACACACAAACACACTACACACAAACACCAGAACACACTACACACAAACACACTACACAAAAACACCAGAACACACTACACACAAACACACTACACAAAAACACCAGAACACACTACACACAAACACCAGGACACATTACACACAAACACCAGAACACACGACACACAAACACCAGAACACAGTACACACAAACACCCGAACACACTACACACAAACACAATAACGCACTACACACAAAGACCATAACACACTACAGACAAACACCATAACACACTACACACAAACACAATAACGCACTACACACAAAGACCATAACACACTACAGACAAACACCATAACACACTACACACAAACACCAGAACACACTACACACAAACACCATAACACACTACACACAAACAGCACAACAAACTACACACAAACACCAGAACACACTACACACAAACACCATAACACACTACAGACAAACACCATAACGCACTACACACAAACACCAAGAGGAGGAGGAACTGTCTTACTCTCACAGGGGAAGAGTAGGAGGAACTGTCTTACTCTCACAGGGGAAGAGGAGGGGGAACTGTCTTACTCTCACAGGGGAAGAGGAGGGGGAACTGTCTTACTCTCACAGGGGAAGAGTAGGAGGAACTGTCTTACTCTCACAGGGGAAGAGGAGGGGGAACTGTCTTACTCTCACAGGGGAAGAGGAGGGGGAACTGTCTTACTCTCACAGGGGAAGAGGAGGGGGAACTGTCTTACTCTCACAGGGGAAAAGGAGGAGGAACTGTCTTACTCTCACAGGGGAAGAGGAGGGGGAACTGTCTTACTCTCACAGGGGAAGAGGAGGGGGAACTGTCTTACTCTCACAGGGGAAGAGGAACAAGAGAGAAGAGAAACAACAGGGAAAATACAGATGTAATTATCTTGTAACTGCAGAGCGGAGGAGAACTATGTTTTCTGCTTTTTGGTCAACCACCACTATTTCCCAACATAAATGTCAAAGCTCCCACTTCCTCTTCAGTGTAACTGTGTCTGTTATTGGGCAGGAGGACAGATCATATCCTAAATGTTACAAACAAACCTAGTCTACCTCACGACCGACAAAAGTCAGGATCTGAACAGCATACTGTAAGCAGTAGGCCTTTAACACTAGTACCCTCAGGAGAGTGCAGTGCAGTCTAGTAATAATCAGGTCAAGAACTGGAGACCCAGATTAAGGTCCTCTCAAAGTGATCAGCAGCTAAATGCTGGGTCTTATATATCAGGGAGTTTTGTGTGGCGAAGAGACAAAATCCTGCTTGGGCTATTAGATAGTCACTCAGTAAATATTGACTAACCGAGTAGAGCACAGACAGACCATTTGTATGCAAATGTGTGGAACCATTAGAATATGGTTCACTTCGCTGCATGTTGTGGGTGTTTCGCCTCGGTGACTTGTCGAAAGCACTTAGATTTCATCCTTGATGCAAATTTTAGACAAAATTAAGACGGTCTGGAACAGTTTGTGCGGCTTTTCTTCGATATAAGAAGCGGAACTGCTTAGGATGAGAATAATACTCCAACAATAGATATCTAACTGAGAGAGCGTGTGGCTTTCTCTACTGGAATGTGGCTAAGATGGGTATAAGACATTTCATGGTTTGTCAAAATCATGTTCAGGTCAAATCCTTTTTAACTGCTGCCGATTACTGGAAAGGAGCAGGAAGTTAAGTGAGAAGGTGATAACTAAGTGCAGCGAGAGCAGTGAACACGTGGCGACACACACTCACACACACACACACACACACACAAACACACACAGACATTTCCTCACTATCAGAGAGTACCATCAGACCATTTTACGTCTCATCCACTGTGGTTTGACCTTTTCTGTCCATGTTTGCAGTGGTTGTCTGCGACTCTACGTGTGTGTATGTAGACTATGTGCACATGCATGAATGTGTGCATCGGAAAGTATCGGAGCAGAAGCAATGGAAGCTGGTCAGCTCTGACTATGCTGTATAACAGTGTAGTGTAGAGTGTCTGTCCTTTAAAGACGCGTTATAAAGGTTTTTAGGTAATTTCAGCGAGTAGTTTTGAATGTAGCGCTCACAAGCCAAAACGGGTCCTCGAAAAATGAGCACAATTGTGTATAACGTCATCCATTTCGTATGATATGTAATGTCCTGCAAAAAGGGACGTACATTTTGTTTGCAATTTGTATGATAAGTTACGAATGTGTAACTGCTTCAGACATAAGCCTTACAACCAGCCTGCCAGCCAGCCACACTGCAGACACCAGACTGCCAACCAGCCATCCATCCAAGCCACTAACCCGTCCCTGCCCCCATCCTAATCTGTTCTCATGTGTTCCCTGTCTGCCTCATAACCTGAGCTTGACAGTGGTACCTCCCTTCCCTTCCTTTCTGCCCTGATCTCTGCTCCCTGATCCCTTGCTCTGGCCTCACTGTCCTCTATCCTCCGTCCTCTACCCTGGCCCCCTGGCCACCTGACCCCTTAAAGTGGAACTGAAAGTGTTTTACAATATTAAATCTTATTCAGATCTGTTCATATACAGTCCCAGCAAGCACTTTTCACGTTTTCATACTTTCATTGAATGTTTGGGAATTACGTATAGTAAGGCATTTGTGAAAACTCTATAGCAATATAGAGTGAGACAATTAATAGACATTGCAATAAATAAAACCTAATAAATACGTGTCAAGTCTTGTCCAGGACCGGACTCTACACAGACCGGTGCGCCATAGCTTATATGCAAATGACGATACTGCCACCACCATGCTTCACCGTAGGGATGTTGCCAGGTTTCTTCCAGAAGTGACGCTTGGCATTCAGGCCAAAGAACCAGAGAATCTTGTTTCGCATGGTCTGAGAGTCTTCAGGTGCCGTTTGGAAAACTCCAAGTGGGCTGTCATGCGCCTTTTACTGAGGAGTGGCTTCCGTCTGGCCACTCTACCATAAAGGCCTGATTGGTGGAGTGCTGCAGAGATGGTTGTCCTTCTGAAAAGTTCTCCCATCTCCACAGAGGATCTATGGAGCTCTGTCAGAGTGACCATCGAGTTCTTGGTCACCTCCCTGACCAAGGCCCTCCTCCCCTGATTCTCCCCTGATTGCTCAGCTCTAGGAAAAGTCTTGGTGGTTCCAAACTTCTTCAATTTAAGAATGATTGAGGCCACTGTGTTCTTGGGGACCTTAAAAGCTGCAGAATATTTTTGGTACCATTCCCCAGATCTGTGCCTCGTCACAATCCTGCCTTAGAGCTCTATGGACAATTCCTTCGACCTCATGGTTGGTTTTTGCTCTGTCAACTGTGGGACCTTATATAAACAGTTGTGTTCCTTCCAAATCATGTCCAATCAATTGAATTTACCACAGGTAGACTCCAATCAAGTTGCAGAAACATCTCAAGGATGATCAATGGAAACAGGATGCAGCACCTGAGCTCAATTTCGAGTCGCATAGCAAAGGGTCTGAATACTTATGTAAATAAGGTATTTCTGTATTTTATTTTTTCAAAATTTGCAAAAAAATCTACAAACTTGTTTTCGCTTTGTCATTATGGGGTATTGTGTGTAGATGGATGAGGAATTTTGTTTATTTAATACATTCTAGAATAAGGCTGTAACATAGCAAAATGTGGAAAAAGTCAAGGTGTCTGAATACTTTCCGAAGGACTGTATAGTGTATAAGCTAACCTATTAGAAGGGTTGGGTAGGTTCCTTTCTAAATGTAATACGTTACAGTTACTAGTTACCTGTCCAAAATTGTAATCAGTAACGTAACTTTTGGATTACCCAAACTCATAACATAATCTGATTACATTCAGTGACTTTTAGATTACTTTCCCTTTAAGTGGAATTAGTAGAAGACAAAAATGTATGTTACCAATTGAACAACATTTATTGCAGGATAAATCAATGTTAAAGTTTACATAGCTGGCCATGTATGGATGTAAAATTTTACTTCATGCGTTGGTTATGTAGGCTTCTTCAACCCATCGCTTTCTACTACATATAATACGATAAAATTATATCTTTACATTAAAAACCAAAGTCTAACAGAATTACAGTCATTCCAATAAATGTTATACCCCTTTATCTTCAAGAACAGAACTTGGAAATATGGAAGTATAAATTAGCCATTGTTTTACCTGAGCATAACCCCAAAACTAAGGATTTATTAGCCAGCCCTACTCTGCTGTTTATGATTTTGTTGTCATGGAGGACTGATTGGGCTCATTGATTCGAGTTCAAAAATAAATGCTGCGTTCACGGAATGGCATGAAAAACGAATGCCTTATGCTGTATTTGCTATAGCCCTATTGTTTACCTTTTTGTTGGATAATATGCAGCTGTTTATAGGGCAAATCCACAGATTAAACAATAACAAAACGGCCGCCCCACATATGTTTTGGTAAAAAGCTGAGGGATGGGCCTGGAGAAACTTAACCACTCCCAGGTTAAAAGACAGAGCTGTGTATGCAAGGACTGACCATCCATGATATCAAAATAATTGTTTGAACCATGTTATGAGGCTATACAGTGTTTATTTACATTTACAATGTTTACAAACATT
The DNA here is from genome assembly GCA_030435695.1 of Brachymystax lenok tsinlingensis. Classification (NCBI taxonomy): domain Eukaryota; kingdom Metazoa; phylum Chordata; class Actinopteri; order Salmoniformes; family Salmonidae; genus Brachymystax; species Brachymystax lenok. The sequence continues at coordinate 46,951,467 of CM059789.1, forward strand.
GGAGAAAAACAAGCTCATGAGGCATTCATAAGTTACATTCTTCAAGAATCAATGTATATATATATATATATATATATATATATGTACATATATTTATAATTTATAAGTCCAAAAATGGATGTAGCAACTATCTATCAAATGAGTGTAAGTTTGAGCAGGTGTCCATTAGGCCTATGGGTTTTCATCAGCATGAATTAGATTGAGCAATAAAAGCCTTACTTTTATTCCATTTGCTGGGATCCGCACTATGCAGCTGTTGCAAGAGTGCATTTTTCAATGGCTGTTCACTGGTTTCAAAAACAATGATTGATAGGCAGCTTAAACTTCTTTAATTCAACCATTATTGTGTTCAAATACACATTTAGATTTGTGAACAGCCATCCAGAACAACCAAAATACGTAAAGCGCCAATAGCTAAATGAGAGAGCAGCAGTGTGATTCACATCAATGCGCTATGTACTGTAGATATCAATAATAAGGGATATCAGTATCGCCGTAGACTACACCACTGCTGTCATCCTTACCTCCAAGCGTTTATTCAAGTTGGATAATCTTTGGATGCCGACAGCAGTCGCACCATTGGAAGACATTGCTTGGACTGTAGCCTACAAAAGCCTACTCCTGCTCTTTTCCCGCAATCCAGCAAACACATTTGGTGTGTCATCATAGTGGTCTCTGACTTGTGGTCAGACTCGTTCAGGTGGAACAAACTTAAACTTGACCTTTTTTCAATGCTGATTTGAATGTCATTGCGAAAACAGAGAAGTGTCAAATATTTTTGGGGACATTCCCAGTCCAAAATATTGAGTCATTAAAACTGAAACAGTGCATCCTGAATGGCTGGAGGCAGCAAACAATGTAACAGACCATCTGTGATTTACAACCTGGCATTGTGTTGTGTGACAAAACTGCACATTTTAGAGTGGCCTTTTATTGTCCCCAGCACAAGGTTTAACGATCATGCTGTTTAATCAGCGACTTGATATGCCACACATGTCAGGTGGATGGATTATCTTGGCAAAGGAGAAATGCTCACTAACAGGGATGTAAACAAATTTGTTCACAAAATTTGAGAGAAATAAGCTTTTTTTTGTATGGAATTGTATTTATTTATTTTCAGCTCATGGAACATAGGACCACTACTTTGTTATATATGTTATATTTTTATTCACTGTATATTAGTCATGCATTGAACTGCATCCATCTATTCTGCCAACAATGCCTTACTCTACGACATGCAATTTTGAGTCAAATATAATCTATTTTTAAAACCTGGTTTTGTAGCATAAACTGAGAATTTGATACTTTTTACTGATATTATGATTGTCTGTTTGTTTCATATCTGCAAAGCAGTTAAAAAGCTGTCAGTTCCATTTTCACCCATGCCAATGACCTTCTTCAGACCATTGCTCTCTATGCTCTGTCCTTTACTGTTAGCCCAGTCTGCTGTTCCATATGTTATGTCCTGCTCCACTAGTCTCATCTCATCTTCCTTCACTGTAAATGACAATAGCAGTCATGGTCAATATAATACCTGTGCTAGGGTTAGTGTTTTGTATTAGTATTTATTATGGATCCCCATTAGCTTCTGCCAAAGCAGCAGCTACTCTTCCTGGGGTCCAGCAAAATTATGGCAGTTTATACAAGTTTATAAACATTACAATACATTCACAGATTTCACAACACACTATGTGCCCTCAGGCCCCTACTCCACCACTACCACATATCTACAGTACTAAATCAATGTGTATGTATAGTGCGATGTGTGTGTGTGTGTGTGTGTGTGTGTGTGTGTGTGTGTGTGTGTGTGTGTGTGTGTGTGTGTGCCAATGAGGAAGGTAGGGAAATGACAATAGCAGTCATGGTCAATATAATACCTGGGCTAGGGTTAGTGTTTTGAGGAAGGTAGGGAAAGAGATAATACCAGGGCTAGGGTTAGTGTTTTGAGGAAGGTAAGGAAAGAGATAATACCAGGGCTAGGGTTAGTGTTTTGAGGAAGGTAGGGAAAGAGATAATACCCGGGCTAGGGTTAGTGTTTTGAGGAAGGTAGGGAAAGAGATAATACCTGGGCTAAGGTTAGTGTTTTGAGGAAGGTAGGGAAAGAGATAATACTAAGGCTAGGGTTAGTGTTTTGAGGAAGGTAGGGAAAGAGATAATACCAGGGCTAGGGTTAGTGTTTTGAGGAAGGTAGGGAAAGAGATAATACCTGGGCTAAGGTTAGTGTTTTGAGGAAGGTAGGGAAAGAGATAATACTAAGGCTAGGGTTAGTGTTTTGAGGAAGGTAGGGAAAGAGATAATACCAGGGCTAGGGTTAGTGTTTTGAGGAAGGTAGGGAAAGAGATAATACCAGGGCTAGGGTTAGTGTTTTGAGGAAGGTAGGGAAAGAGATAATACCAGGGCTAGGGTTAGTGTTTTGAATAAGGTAGGGAAAGAGATAATACCAGGGCTATGGTTAGTGTTTTAAGGAAGGTAGGGAAAGAGATAATACCCGGGCTATGGTGAGTGTTTTGAGGAAGGTAGGGAAAGAGATAATACCAGGGCTAGGGTTAGTGTTTTAAGGAAGGTAGGGAAAGAGATAATACCCGGGCTAGGGTTAGTGTTTTGAGGAAGGTAGGGAAAGAGATAATACCAGGGCTAGGGCTAGTGTTTTGAGGAAGGTAGGGAAAGAGATAATACCAGGGCTAGGGTTAGTGTTTTGAGGAAGGTAGGGAAAGAGATAATACTTGGGCGTTGGTTAGTGTTTTGAGGAAGGTAGGGAAAGAGAAGACATGTGAAGACATGTGGAGTCTCCACACAGAGCAGACCAGACCAGAGCAGACCAGAGCAGAGTAGGTCCACAGCTAGATCCCCGGCCTTACAGCGCATGTTTCACACCCAGCAAGCAGAAGTCAGATTTAACACCAGCATACAAGCCACAGACACAACAGTACATCCCTCTACCCACCCTTTCTCCTCCCTTTCCTCCTCTCCTGTCCTTTTTTGAAAGACACCACAGTACCCTTCGTGTCCTCCCTCCCACTCCAGACTGCTCCTGCTGAAAAACAAACCCATTGGCTAGCGGATTATCCTAATACTGTATGTCTAGTGGTGTGTGTACACACAATCGTTCACTGGGCGGAGGGCGGAAGTGTTCCGGTTGGTGCACCAGCACAATTCCTGCTGACAGCCAACCTTAATAGCCTGCAGAGCAAAGAGCAAACTGCAGACCACACACACTTCCTCCTGCCTACCACTCTTGTCCTGCTCCCTCTGTTCACAAGTGTGTGTGTTTGGTATGTGTGTGCATGTGTGAGTGTGTGAGTGCATTTCCATGTGTGTTGACTCACAGCCAGTTGAGTGAGAAGCAGGTGCTGCAGTTGACAGTTAACTGACTCTCTGTATGCACTACTCTGCTCCAATCTACAAAGACACTGACAAACTGGATCTCTACTTCCAGCCCTCCTCCTCTGGTCCCCTGCCATCGGAGCAAGATGAGCCTCCACATGTAGTTCCCCAGAGACCACCAGATGCTCCTGTCGTTAAGTGTGTCACTCGTAAAGACAAAATGGCATCTTTAAAGGTGGAATGACAGATCTTAAAAGGTGGAATGACAGATATTTAAAGGTGGAATGACAGATCTTAAAAGGTGGAATGACAGATATTTAAAGGTGGAATGACAGATCTTAAAAGGTGGAATGACAGATATTTAAAGGTGGAATGACAGATCTTAAAAGGTGGAATGACAGATCTTAAAAGGTGGAATGACAGATATTTAAAGGTGGAATGACAGTTTTACAGGTGCAGCCAGGATCATGTGAGTTAATGGCGGGACAAATGAGACATGTTGCCACATTAACACACAGCCCTATCAATAGATGACACCGCTCAGATGGATGACTGTCAGGCCTGGGACGGAGAGGGGAGACCAGCTGCTGGCTAACAGACAAACAGACAGACAGACAGATGGATGGACAGGCAGACAGACAAGACAGAGGCAGGCAGGCAAGCAGACACAAACACACAGCGTCTAAACAGAACGGCAGCCTGCGTTCGTCACAGAGAGAAAACTTAAAGAGACAGGTTAATAATTAGGCAGAGCCTTGTGCAGAGTCACATCCACAAATGAACAACCTGTTGTCTGGACACTAACCAGCGACATGGCATAATGGAATGTCAGTGTGTGTGTGTGTGTGTGTGTGTGTGTGTGTGTGTGTGTGTGTGTGGTGGGGAATTTCCATCTTAATGACAGAGTGGTTTGTCTACAGGTGACTGACTAAGGTGAGTCAGGGCTCGGTATAGATTAGCTGTCACAGTGGTCAATGATTGAGCGAGACCCACCTAACTGAGAAAAGAAGGGCAAGGTAGCTCCCTATGTCCCATCATCATGTCATCTATCACTCCCCCATATCACCCATTCTGTACTCCATACCCAACAGCCCATAGTGAATTCTGGGACATCCTGTTTGTCTTTTACTCTATCCTCTCCTGATCACTTCTTTCATCATTCTATATATCAAGTTGAAGGAATTGCCTTTCTGCCATCTGTCTCTCTCCCCCCCCCTCTCTCTTTCTCTCCCTATCCCTCAACTGACTTTCACTTTGAGCTCTTGCCTCTACAAGTTGAGAGCAGAAGAATGTGCCAAGTCTGAAGAGAATGAAGGAGAGCCATCACAAATTAATTAATGTCTGCAGCCAAGTGCACTGGGCGTCAGTCAGGCAGTTAGGCAGGCACAGAGACGGGCATGAAATATCAAGCGCACACAGTGCTGGAGAGGAGAGACGAGGGGTGAGAGGAGGAGTTAACGGAGAGAGAGAGGCCTCTCAAGCCATTCTTATGCTAGTATTGTTAGATTGTGAGGACGGTAGTCCAACATGGGAATAACACAGGACAGTCATCAGGCAAAACAAGACACTGACACTCTATCTCTCAGTCAGCGAGTGTGTGTGTGTTCCACATGACTGCAGGAAGTGAGTGGTCAGAAAGGCATTACCCATGCTGCTGTACTTTGATCACTGTCACGTGAGAGTTTACATGACAAAACGAATGCCAGAAGAGGTAAATCGTTGTTCAGGGTCAGCTTGAGTCCATCTGGGAAGCAGTATTTTCACTTCTGTGATTTGTCATCAAAGCCATTATAATACCACTGTAGTTTCACACACACATTTACACACACACTTTCTCTTGACCAAGCCTTCCTCTGTAATCCAACCATGTCGGTTATAGGAGACAAATGCTGATATATTCAGTCCATAATTAATATGTTCACTCCCATCGGCAGCTCAACCGCAATTGATTTTTCAATCTGTTTACTGTTAGCTCTGCACTGCTGCCATATCGTCAGATGTACTCCTCTCCTCCTCTCTCTCTCTTTCTCTCACACACACACACACACACACACACACACACACACACACACACACACACACACACACACACACACACACACACACACACACACACACACACACACACACACACACACACACACACACACACTCCTTTCTTTCACCTTTGATCACCCTTATTTTTCTAATTTTGACTGCTCATGAATTTATTCATTTTATTACTCTGCCGATTTTAGTCATCCCCCTCTGCCCTTAACCTTTCCTGAATAAGTCTATATAACACACTGCCTCCTGACAGTAGGGCCTTCTCCGCCCTTAACCTTTCCTGAATAAGTCTATATAACACACTGCCTTCTGACAGTAGGGCCTTCTCCACCCTTGACTTTTCCTGAATAAGTCTATATAACACACTGCCTCCTGACAGTAGGGCCTTCTCCGCCCTTAACCTTTCCTGAATAAGTCTATATAACACACTGCCTTCTGACAGTAGGGCCTTCTCCACCCTTGACTTTTCCTGAATAAGTCTATATAACACACTACCTCCTGACAGTAGGGCCTTCTCCGCCCTTGACTTTTCCTGAATAAGTCTATATAACACACTGCCTTCTGACAGTAGGGCCTTCTCCGCCCTTAACCTTTCCTGAATAAGTCTATATAACACACTACCTCCTGACAGTAGGGCCTTCTCCGCCCTTGACTTTTCCTGAATAAGTCTATATAACACACTGCCTTCTGACAGTAGGGCCTTCTCCGCCCTTAACCTTTCCTGAATAAGTCTATATAACACACTGCCTCCTGACAGTAGGGCCTTCTCCGCCCTTAACCTTTCCTGAATAAGTCTATATAACACACTGCCTCCTGACAGTAGGGCCTTCTCCGCCCTTAACTTTTCCTGAATAAGTCTATATAACAGGGGGGGGGGTCTGTCGAGGCCCAGGGGTTCTCATGTTAATCTGTCTTTTTCTACTCCCCAGTGTTTCCTCAATCCTCATCTGTACATTTTTGTTCAGATCCATCGATCCATTCATTATTCAGATCCATTCATTATCCCTATTTTCTTCTTACCTGTGTAAATAGGCCTCTCCTGGAGCAGCTGTGTATATGTACAGTGCATTCGAAAAGTATTCAAGCTCATTGACTTTTTCCACATTTTGTTACGTTACAGCCTTATTCTAAAACTGATTAAATATTTTTTTGGTATGTCAATTTACACACAATACCCCATAATGACAAAGTGAAAACAGGTTTTTAGAAATTTTTGCAAATGCATTAAAAATAAAAACTGAAATACCTTATTTACATAAGTATTCAGACCCTTTGCTATGAGACTCAAGATTAAGCTCAGGTGCATCCTGTTTCCGTTGATCATCCTTGAAATTTTTCTACAACTTGATTGGAGTCTACCTGTGGTAAATTTTATTGATTGGACATGATTTGGAAAAGCAACAACCTGTCTATATAAGATCCCACAGTTGACTGTGCATGTCAGAGCAAAAACCAAGCCAAGAGGTCAAAGGAATTGTCTGTAGAGCTCCGAGACATGATTGTGTCGAGGCACAGATCTGGAGAAGGGTACCAAAAAATTACTGCAGCATTGAAGGTCCCCAAGAACACAGTGGCCTCCATCATTCTTAAATAGAAGAAGTTTGGAACCACCAAGACTCTTCCTAGAGCTGGCAGACCGTCCAAACTGAGCAATCAGGGGAGATGTGACCATGAACCCGATGGTCACTCTGACAGAGCACCAGAGTTCCTCTGTTGAGATTGGAGAACCTTCCAGAAGGACAACCATCTCTGCAGCACTCCACCAATCAGGCCTTTATGGTAGAGTGGCCAGGCGGAAGCCACTGCTCAGTACATGACAGCCCACTTGGCGTTTTCCAAAAGACACCTAAAGGACTCTCAGACCATGAGAAACAAGATTCTCTGGTCTGATGAAAAGTCTTTGGTCTGAGTACAAAGTGTCACGTCTGAAGGAAAACTGGCTCCATCCCTACGGTGAAGCATGGTGGTGGCAGCATGCTGTGGGGATGTTTTTCAGCGGCAGGGACTGGGACACTAGTCAGGATCGAGGGAAAGATGAACGGAGCAAAGTACAGAGAGATCCTTGATGAAAACCTGCTTCAGAGCGCTCAGGACCTCAGACTGATGCGAAGGCTCACCTTCCAACAGGACAACGACCCTAAGCACACAGCCAAGACAAAGCCCGGACTTGAATCCGATCAAACATCTCTGGAGAGACCTGAAAATAGCTTTTCAGCTACGCTCCACATCCATCCTGACAGAGCTTGAGAGGATCTGCAGAGAAGAATGGGAGACACTCCCCAAGTACAGGTGTGCCAAGTTTGTAGCGTCATACCCACGAAAACTTGAGGCTGTTCTCGCTGCCAAAGGTGCTTCAACAAAGTACTGAGTAAAGGGTCTGAATACTAAATGCCATATTTCTAAAAACCTGTTCATGCTTTGTCATTATGGGTTATTGTGATGTCATTATGGGGTACTATGTGTAGATTGATGAGGGGAAAAAAACAATTTAATCAAATAAGGCTGTAACATAACAAAATGTGGAAAAAGTCAAGGGGTCTGAATAATTTCCGAATGCACTGTATGTCACGCCACCATGGCCAAAGTAGAGGACAGCAGCTGAACTTTAGTAGGCCTTTTACTACATTTTATTACTAGGAGCTCTAACCTGAGAGGAGAGGAGAGGTGAGGAGAGGTGAGGAGAGAGATCATGGATTGAGATGCTCCAGTTGTTCACTGAATCATAACAAATACGTATCTTCTAATACAGGCTAACTTCTACAGCTTGTAGTTGTGTGCTCCGTCAAATGAGCTAAGCTTCAAAATGAGAAGCTGTCAAAACTAGCTTTCTGGGCCACCACTACAGACCAAAGCACAGACCAAGACACAGTCTAAATCACATACCAAAATAGACCAAAACACAGACCAAGAAACATGCAACCAAAAGCACATGCTCAATACAGACCACAAAGCTACTAGCATTTTAGACCAAGACAGCCCTAAACCCTTGCTGACCTCCCCCTCAATGCTCATCTCCTCACCCCACCTTTCCTCTGGTTCATTATGCCCTCCAGGGTTCAGGGAATTACCTAACACAGCCAGCCTAGACTTTACACCGTCAGAAAGCAGTTATGAGACCAAATTACAAATTAACGCCCCAAATGGCTCCCTGTTACCATAGGGCTCTCGTCAAAAGTAGTGCACTACATATCGAAAAGGGTGCCATTTGGGACGTAACCAAATAAAAACACAATCTTATTTGAGATGGAAAACAATTTATAATTCTTTCTACTTCTATCACCAAGACTTCTACAGAGAACACCTGTGGAAAATATGGATTCCCTGACTCTTTTTGCCTTGTTGACACCTTAGGGATCTTCCATCACTGAGGAAGGAACAGGAATATTTAATATTTCACCCAGGAAGCAACTCTCTCTAATGCTCTCCTGTCCTTCCATCTGACTGGGCTTATAGCTGGGGGCCATTGGCAGCAGCCAGCCAATAGCGCTGCAGGACGGTGGTATAGCACTATACCTTCAGTAGTGCAATCTTAGTAAATATTCACAGGGAGACAATCTTCCCTCGTTTCAGCCTGCATTTCAAGTTATTTACTATTAGCTGTCTATAACCACTGTCTGTCTCCCAGCAGTCAGTCATTCACAACACAGAGGAAGACTGTAGGTAGTGCCATGAGGATTCCCCTGAGACGAGCTTCATTGACAGGACACAAAAATTACAGCCTACTGAGTCTTCTGAAACTTGTCTTCCCTCCCACCATTCATGAAATTTACTCAGACATCACTATGTTTTAAGGGGCAGAGAACAACTATATACATTGGGAATTCAATCTGATGAAAGGGGAAGGAGATATTTCAAAACAGACGTTTTCTTTCTGGGTGTCCGGGCTAGGCGTTGGATCAGGTCGGACGGTTGACCCCTTTATTACAGCTGGTGTGTGGACCTGTTCATCTGTTCCAGGCCCCTCAACGTCTTAGTGGGGTCAGGAAAGGTGTGACTTTGTACCACAGGTTTTCCCTGACGACACAAACCAGAATATTACAACTAGCTACTATTTAAAAAAATAAACAAAAAAGACTAAATGGTATATTTCCTGTATGTTCTTTCTCTGTTCCAGAAATAGGAACCTCCTGCTTTCAGACAAACACATTTACAGTAATTGAGCAATTTTTTCAGACACCAACAGGTGACTGAAAGGGAGAGTGTCGTGCACACACTTGTGTACTGGTCTTATTTCCACCTAATGTGCCTTTTTAAGCTTCCCTCTTACTCAGTGGTCAAAACTGCCTCACAAGGCAAGTTGTGCTTTCACCTCTTTTCAATCTTACTCTTCTCAGAAATCAAATAAACACATATATTATTGCTCTAGGCAGCCATGTCATAGGTAAAGTAGGTGCATCTGTGGTGTAGAAGAGCACATTCAAAGAAACGACCAGCAGCACTGCTCCCCCTGGGTAAGTTAAAATGTGTGGTAAGGTTAAACAGAAGAGTCGCCAAGCAGCTTTCAGTGGGAAAGCCGCCTACTACCTGTATAAATAACATTAAAGTTACCAAACACCTGTATCCAAGACACACCTCACCTGGCTGCAAGGAGCATGCAGAGAATGAACAGGGTCAAGTTTTTCTTTCATGATAATACTGTAGTAACATGACCCTGACTCAGCCACTAAACTATCATTTCATTATCATCAGAGAGAGAGAGAGATGAAGGGAGAGAGGGAGAGGGGGGGAGGGGTGAGAGAGGAAGAGAGCGAGAGAGCAAGAGAGAGAACGAGCAAGAGAGAGAGAGCAAGAGAATGAGCGAGAGAGAGAGCGAGAGAGCGAGAGAGAGAGAGACGTGCTCAAACAGCCATAGAGAAAGAGTCCAACACAGTAGAGAGAAAGCTGCTTGGTACACTGTGCCTATTTATCCCTCTCCTTCCAAGGCAACAACATTCTCTCACTCACTACCACCAGTGAAAAGAGCAATAGAACCAAACATAAACACTCATATCATTCATGGAACTATGCCTGAAATAAACATGGTTTACAAAACGGTGTCTTCAACTCATAAAACATGAAATACTTACTGACATGAATAAAGAAAAAGAAATGCACTGTTGTTGAATCTCAAAAAGCAGAACTAGATCCCAGCCAGTCAAAATAATGTGTGTGTGTGTATGTATGTGTGTGTGTATGTATGTGTGTGTGTATGTGTGTGTATGTGTGTGTGCGTGTGTATGCATGTGTCTGTGTGTAAAACAATATTCCCCCTCTGCTCTCAGACACACAGGAGTCTAAATTCTAACTGTGTTTACATCGGAGTGGATCTCAGGTGGTTGAGGCTCACCCTGACATGACACGCCTACGACCCGGGTGCAGGAAGAAGGTAGAGAGCAGAGAACAGGCTGGCCTCTCAACACAGAACACAAGAGCTGCCGGGGAAATTCCATCTGAGCAACCAACGACTCAACCACTCAACGAAATGTCTGCTCTGTTTTCACCACAGGTGCTCCAGCTGTGTGAAGTCTGAACTTACACCAGACATGATACCCAAGGCATATACTGTTTGTAGGCTATATTGTGTGAGAGTCTTAAGACTATTAAGTGACAGCAGGGATTCTGGAGGCTGGCTAGTCTATTCTATTGTGAGAGTGAACAGTGCAGCTGAGGTGAATACATCTGTGAAGTCTGAACCTGGTTGTTTCCTATAAAACGATAGCAGGGCTTCTGCAGGCTGCATATGTTATGTGAGAGTGAACAGTGCAGCTGAGGTGAGTGGAGGACAAATCCAATTAGAGTTTTAATTTAATTGCTGCTTGAGATCAGGGTGAGTGTATCAAAGAAGGCACAAGGGAGAGAGAAGCAATGCCTGAATGAGCAAGGCTGCAAAATGTGGAGAGAAATTCAATGGGTTGAGTTGATGATTGAATGGTTCAATCAGTTGGTGCTCGATTGTTTAGGTCTACATTCTAATGGGAGAATGCATGCCTCCTTGACCTGCATGGTCCATCACTGGTCAATCACACATTCCAAAGAGGGGCATGTAACCTTATAAACATCATGGTACGTCCCAACTGGCAATCTATTCCTATAGTCAAAAGTAGTGCACTATATAGGGAATAGGCTGGATATTGAGATACATCCCATGTTGGACTTGATTAATTACTTGAGGCATGTTAGATGAGGCATGTCGAAGCTTCCCTTTCTGAAAGTTCAAGAAGGAGAATCCAGCTAATGAATTTAGAGTGTCAGTGGCAAGTGAACATTCACAGCCATGAGAATTGCTGAGAAAATATTCCCCAGACCAAGATAATCCATGTCATTTCTCCCTCCCTTTATTGCTGTTTTATGATGATAATTCCCCTCAGAGATAAGGAGAAAGCAGAATGAAATGACGTTCTCTAAAGTAATCTCTCTTTCTCTCTATCCAGCATGTCTGCATATTTAGCAGCTCACTGCAAAGTACCACAAGCTTTTGGGTGGTTTTCTGGACCTAATCTGTTAAATTCCTAGACCAAACTAATCCTCAAACAGCATGTCGGAAGAGAAAGGCAAACAAGCCAAGCACTGCTGATACTGAGTTGACAGTCTGACCTGAACTAGGCGGTCTCACCTTAGACTGAACACAGACAGTAGCCTCTTTGAGGAGGAGTGATTCTCATATCACTGATTAGCTTGGTCAATAACTACAGTAGTAGGCTATAACCGACTATAAACCAACTATTATACCTTTGCTTCTTCAAGCAAATATCAATGTCACTCTGTTAGCTACATCTGGGCCAATGCTAATGGAATAGACTAGAGGCAGATGCAGACTTTGTTATTGTGTTATATTACACAAGTCCTTGTAGCAACAGGCATGCCTTGTTGAGTGAACTTTGGTCACTAAACACAGACAGTTTATAACCGTGTAACCTGAGTGTCTGTCTGCTGGCACTGGTGGTGAGAGTTAGTCTAGTCGGTCTCCCCTACAACTATACAGTTGAAGTCGGAAGTTCACATACACCTTAGCCAAATACATTTAAACTCAGTTTTTCACAATTCCTGACATTTAATCCTAGTAAAAAGGTCAGTTAGGTCAGTTAGGATCACCACTTAATTTTAAGAATGTGAAATGTCGGAATAATGCTAGAGAGAATTATTTATTTCAGATTTTATTTCTTTCATCACATTCCCAGTGGGTCAGAAGTTGACATAAACTCAATTAGTATTTTGTAGCATTGCCTTTAAATTGTTTAACTTGGGTCAAACGTTTCCGGTAACCTTCCACATGCTTCCCACAATAAGTTGGGTGAATTTCGGCCCATTCCTCCTGACAGAGCTTGTGTAACTGAGTCAGGTTTGTAGGCCTCCTTGCTCGCACACGCTTTTTCAGTTCTTCCCACAAATTTTCTATTGGATTTAGGTCAGGGCTTTGTGATGGCCACTCCAATACCTTGACTTTGTTGTCCTTAAGCCATTTTGCCACAACTTTGGAAGTATACTTGGGGTCATTGTCCATTTGGAAGACCCATTTGCGACCAAGCTTTAACTTCATGACTGATCTTGAGATGTTGCCTCAATATATCCACATAGCTTTCCTTCCTCATGATGCCATTTATTTTGTGAAGTGCACCAGTCCCTCCTGCAGCAAAGCACCCCCCACAACATTATGCTGCCACCCCCGTGCTTCACGGTTGGGATGGTGTTCTTCGGCTTGCAAGCCTCCCCCTTTTTCCTCCAAACATAACGATGATCATTATGGCCAAACAATTATATTTTTATTTCATCAGACGAGAAGATATTTCTCCAAAAAGTACGATCTTTGTCCCCATGTGCAGTTGCAAACTGTAGTCTGGTTTTTTTATGGCGGTTTTGGAGCAGTGGCTTCTTCCTTGCTGAGGTGCCTTTCAGGTTATGTCGATATAGGACTCGTTTTACTGTGGATATAGATACTTTTTTACCTGTTTCCTCCAGAATCTTCACAGGGTCTTTTGCTGTTGTTCTGGGTTGATTTGCACTTTTCGCACCAAAGTACGTTCATCTCTAGGAGACAGAACGCGTCTCCTTCCTGAGCGGTATTTAAAAAAATATATATATATTTCACCTTTATTTAACCAGGTAGGCAAGTTGAGAACAAGTTCTCATTTACAACTGCGACCTGGCCAAGATAAAGCAAAGCAGTTCGACACATACAACAACACAGAGTTACACATGGAGTAAACAAACATACAGTCAATAATACAGTAGAAAAACAAATCTATTTACAATGTGTGCAAATGAGGTAAGATAAGGAACGTAAGGCAATAAATAGGCCATGGTGGCGAAGTAATTACAATATAGCAATTAAACACTGGCATGGTAGATGTGCAGTAGATTAATGTGCAAAGTAGAAATACTGGGGTGCAAAGGAGCAAGATAAATAAATAAATATGGTAGGGGATGAGGTAGTTGGTTGGGCTATTTACAGATAGGCTATGTACAGGTGCAGTGATCTGTGAGCTGCTCTGACAGCTGACGGCTGCGTGGTCCCATGGTGTTTATACTTGCGCACTATTGTTTGTACAGATGAACGTGGTACCTTCAGGCGTTTGGAAATTGCTCCCAAGGATGAACCAGACTTGTGGAGGTCTACAATTGTTTTTCTGAGGTCTTAGCTGATTTCTTTTTATTTTCCCATGATGTCAAGCAAAGAGGCACTGAGTCGGAAAGTAGGCCTTGAAATACATCCACAGGTACACCTCCAATTGACTCAAATTATGTCAGCTAGCCTATCAGAAGCTTCTGAAGTCATGACATCATTTTATGGAATTTCCCAAGCTGTTTAAAGGCAGGCACAGTCAACTTAGTGTATGTAAACTTCTGACCCACTGGAATTGTGATACAGTGAGTTATAAGTGAAATAATATGTCAGTAAACAATTGTTGGAAAAATTACTTGTGTCATGCACAAAAGTAATGTCCTAACCGACAAGAAATTTGTGGAGTGGTTGAAAAACTAGTTTTAATGACTCCAACCTAAGTGTATGTAAACTTCTGACTTCAACTGTATGTCATGTGGGATGATCATTGATGGGGATATGTCATACTGAAGTGGACATGATGTGGGTTGTGGTTGCAGAGATCGGATGAATGCTCTCCATCGTTCCAAAAAGGCTGTTTGGTATCACATTCACTGCTGATAATGAACACTCATTACTATGGTGTGCACTGTAAAAGTAAATGATGGTGATGAGGAGGACGATGGGGAAGATAAGGAGGAGGAGGAGGATGAGGCAGGGGTTATTGAATCATAGCCTATGCATTATGACTGTAAACTATGATCATCTAAAATGTTGTTACAACACTATTGTTACACAGTTATTACTACAAACAGGTCATCCAAGTTGCAAGTAGCTGTAAAACTGAGGTTAGGACACATTTGGTCCACACTGGTGAGTAACAGGTGTAAAACACATTTAGACAGAGAAAGTGAAAGTTCAGTGAATAAAATTCAACACTACACAGACACAAGTTGCTTGCTGCATGTTGCTACCTTATTGTCAGCTAGTCTCTTACCTCCAAAAAGGTGAGGCGAAAGGTGTGCTGGTAACGATCCAATCAACAACCGGGGACCCCCTTGCCCACCGCTGGACCTGTCCCTCTCTGCCTCCTCCGGGGTGCTGCTGCCAGACTCCTGCGAGCTGTAGGCTCCACTGCTGTTGGGGATGTTGATGCCTGACTGGGGTCTTGGCCCTGACCCTCCAGAACTGCCTCCCACGGACCTCGTCCTGGGGCCAATGTGTTGACTGGAGGTCGCTGTGGTTCCCGAGGCTCCGTGAGTCGACTGGCCGTATGCGTGATAGCTCATTGCCATGGCTGCAGTCCTACCATTCCCATTGCTGGTAGTAGAGGTGCTCGAAGGTAGATCCGAGCCCGAGTAAGCCCTGGTCCGTCCGTTAGCGGCTGGGCTGCTCTGCTTAGCCCCCATGTCGGTCGCTGGTGCCAACACACGTCCACAGATTTACCCTGAATTATTAAATGGCTCGTGTAGCACCGCGGCGGTCAGTGAGTGTGCCACATTTAAAACGCAAAGGGACACAACTACACGACCACCCAGTCCAGGACAGTGTTTAAAATAAAAATACCAAAAGTGGAAATTATACGTCGTTACAACCCCAAAGACAGGTTGAAAATGTCAATGAATAAAAGTAACTGACAGCGATACAAAACAGCGGTTTGGAAAGCTGTCCTTACGGTGTGCCGCTAAAAACAAAGTAAATACGCTTGACATTGAAAACTTTGCGAATAGTTCAGAACATGTCACGACCATAATCCAGAATAAGTCGTTGTTGCCATTTTGCAGTTATCGAATCTTTCCTCGTCCCGGTTGCTTGTTTTGGATTAATATGCTTTGACTGTTGTTTTCTGAATAATGACTGTCCGCCATATGTCCTCTCTATCATACGAAAAGTAAGGAGCCACGCTCCCCACGCTTCCTTGTTAGCCGACCGCAGGCAGTCACAGTGAAACTATTATAATGTAGGAGGAAGTGATGGAGGGAAGGGGATGACAGAAACAGCAGAGCAGAAACGACACTAGCGGGGACGGGGCTCCGTGCGCACAGCAATGAGCACTGACTTGGTTTCAGAGTGAGTCGAGTTTGGAGGCGGATCCTCTGTCTTTGTGCGTCAGGTTACGTCAGCACCAGCAGTGCACAAGCCAAGCGACATCAATAACAAGAGCAAGTCTCACTGGCAAGTCTGGGCAATAGGATCAAGGACAGTGGAAAGGACTGAGGATACTTTTAGTACCTGTTCAATTATACGCATTTGTTGCTGGAAACGAGCCACAAACAGATCTAGGCAAACCTGCAAACTCAGTTCTGGTTCATGCCCCTCTTATAAAGCGTAGTAAACCATAGACTATGAATAAACTAATAAACTACAGTTTCAAGAATCCATTCACATGCAGGACATTCAATTATTTTTGGTGACATTTATTGCAATGGCCTACAGCCTTACTTATCTAGAATAGTAGGTCAGATGTAACCCAGTTAAGACATGACTGTCATGTAACCTACAAAGGGTTAATCCAAGCTCAAAATAACCTATGCCACAACATTTTGCATATCATTGTCTGGAACATGTATAACATTATACACTGTTTCAATTTGTTGATGATGTCACAATGATGATGATGATGTCACATATTTATTGATGATTCATATTTGGGTCTATTCAATTAAGTACACACACAGCCATTTTTTTAAGACATTACATATAATCAACATTAAAGTCACCATTATTAGTCAGTTGTACAACCGAATGCCTTCAACCGAAATGTGTCTTCCGCATTTAACCCAACCTTTCTGAATCAGAGAGGTGCGGGGGGCTGCCTTAATCGACATCCACGTCTTCGGCGCCCGGGGAACAGTGGGTTAACTGCCTTGTTCAGGGGCAGAACGACAGATTTTTACCTTGTCAGCTCGGGGATTCGAACTTGCAACCCTCCGGTTACAAGTCCAACGCTCTAACCACTAGGCTACCTGCCGCCCCCTAAAACAAAGCCCAACGTGGGGCTCGAACCCACGACCCTGAGATTAAGAGTCTCATGCTCTACCGACTGAGCTAGCCAGGCTTATTTCATTATTGCATGCACATATTTTGAAAACTAAAATCCCAGTGTCTACATGCATAGAGAATGGTGCAATATGCCAATTGTCTCTGCTTTATTCAAATGTATCACTGACTGTATTGCTATCTGAACGCTGCAATTGCTGATAATATGGAGAGAATACTGACAGAGAGAGAGAGCACACTGATATGTTTCGCTGATTTGAATCCCCGGGCCGACTGTGTAAAAAATCTGTTGATGTGCTTAACCCTATTTGCTGGATAAGAACCTGATAAAATATAAATAATTGTTTTGGCCCAAGTACAGTACCAGTCAAGGGTTTTTCTTTATTTTGAGTATTTTCTACAATGTAGAATAATAGTGAAGACATCAAAACTATAAAATAACACATATACACATGGAATCATGTAGTAACCAAAAAAGTGTTAAACAAATAAAAAAATATTTAATAGTAGCCACCATTTGCCTTGATGACAGCTTGCTTTGCACACTCTTGGCATTCTCTCAACCAGCTTCATGCTTTTCAAACAGTCTTGAAGGAGTTCCCACCTGTTGGCTACTTTTTCTTCACTCTGCGGTCCAGCTCATCCAAACCATCTGAATTGGGTTGAGGTCGAGTGATTGTGGAGGCCAGGTCATCTGATGCAGCACTCCATCACTCTCATAGGTCAAATAGCCCTTACACAGTCTGGAGGTGTGTTTTGGGTCATTTTCCTGTTGACAAACAAATTATAGTCCTGCTAAGCACAAACCAGATGGAATGGTGTATCGCTGCAGAATGCAGTGGTAGCCATGCTGGTTAAGTGTGCCTTGAATTCTAAATAAATCACAGACAGTGTCACCAGCAAAGCACCCCCACACCATAACTCCTCCTCCTCAATGCTTCAGGGTGGGAGCACACATGCAGAGATCATCCGTTCACATACTCTGCGTCTCACAAAGACACGTAAGTTGGAACAAAAATCTCAAATTTGGACTCCTCAGACAAAAGGACAGATTTCCACGATATAATGTCCATTGCTCATGTTTCTTGGCCCAAGCAAGTCTCTTCTTCTTATTGGTGTCCTTTAGTAGTGTTTTTTTTTGCAGCAATTCGACCATGAAGGCCTGATTCGCGCAGTCTCCACTGAACAGTTGATGTTGAGATGTGTCAGTTACTTGAACTCTTTGAAGCATTTATTTGGTCTGCAATTTCTGAGGCTAGTAACTCTAATAAACGTATTCTCTGCAGCAGAGGTAACTCTTGGTCGTCCTTTCCTCATTCCTCTTCCTCATAAGAGCCAGTTTCATCGTAGCGCTTGATGGTTTTTGCGACTGCACTTGAAGAAACTTTCAAAGTTGTTGAAATGTTCCGAATTGAATGACCTTCGTGTCTTAAAGTAATGATGGACTGTTGTTTCTCTTTGCTTATTTGAGCTGTTCTTGCTATAATATGGACTTGGTCGCAACACAACTGATTGGCTCAAACGCATTAAGAAGGAAAGAAATTCCACAAATTAATTTTTAACAAGGCACACCTGTTAATTGAAATGCATTGACAGGTCCTTCCAGCTGACTATCTCATGAAGCTGGTTGAGAGAATTCAAAGAGTGTGCAAAGCTGTCATCAAGGCAAAGGGTCGCTACTTTGAAGAAACTCAAATATAAAATATATTTGGATCTGTTAAACACTTATTTCACAGTTTGGATGTCTTCACTATTATTCTACAATGTAGAAAATAGTAAAAATAAAGAAAAATCCTTGAATGAGTAGGTGTGTCCAAACTATTGACTGGTACGGTATATTTACTGGGATGTGACCCTGCTCTGAACACTACATTCATTCTTTAATTCACCATTTTGAATCAGTAATTATTTGCAATTTTTTTACATTACCTTTTGACTTTATAAAATAAATATTATGAGACATAATTTGAGACATTCTCTACATAGAAACATTGTACTTTTCTTTCTCAAATCGTTTGTAATTGGGCTACATGATCTTATGCTAGAGACATACTCTTGTGTTTATCATTCAATCAATCACATTTGAATGGAGAGCTTGTACCTATAGAACATGAAATTAATGCTGCAACTAGCTCGCACAGTCAGAATTAGACGTTCATCCATGTTTCTCAAACATCAAATTTCAAAGTCGTTGCAAATGTCAAATTTAGACATTTACTCTGAAATCTTAAATTTAGGCATTAACATTGAATGGTTAAGGTAAGGGTTAAGGTTTAGGAAAGGCTTAAAACAAATCTCGAAAAACAACTTTCTATGTCTTTCTTACGCCCATTGACCATCCCCGTCCACAACGCCATAGCAAAACCGAATCTAAACTCAACATCCCTTTTTCAGGACCCTGTCTTTCAAAAATAATTCGTAAAAATACAAATCACTTCACAGATCTTAAATTGAAAGGGTTTTAACACTGTTTCCCATGCGTGTTCAATGAACCATAAACAATTAATGAACATGCACCTTTGGAACGGTCGTTAAGACACTAACAGCTTACAGACGGTAGGCAATTAAGGTCACAGTTATGAAAGCTTAGGACACTAAAGAGGCCTTTCTACTAACTCTGAATAACACCAAAAGAAAGATGCCCAGGGTCCCTGCTCGTCTGTGTGAATGTGCCTTAGGCATGCTGCAAGGAGGCATGAGGACTGCAGATGTAGCCAGGGCAATAAATTGCAATGTCCGTACTGTGAGACGCCTAAGACAGCGCTACAGGAAGACAGGACAGACAGATGATCGTCCTCGCAGTGGCAGACCACGTGTAACAACACCTGCACAGGATCGGTACATCCGAACATCACACCTGCGGGACAGGTACAGGATGGCAACGACAACTGCCAGAGTTACACCAGGAACGCACAATCCCTCCATCAGTGCTCAGACTGTCCGCAATAGGCTGAGAGAGGCTGGACTGAGGGCTTGTAGGCCTGCTGTAAGGCAGGTCCTCACCAGACATCACCGGCAACAACGTCGCCTATGGGCACAAGCCCACCGTCGCTGGACCAAAAAGTGCTCTTCACTGACGAGTCACGGTTTTGTCTCACCAGGGGTGATGGTCGGACTCGCCTTTATCCTCGAAGGATTGAGCGTTACACCGAGGCCTGTACTCTGGAGCGGGATCAATTTGGAGGTGGAGGGTCCGTCATGGTCTGGGGCAGTGTGTCACAGCATCATCGGACTGAGCTTGTTGTCATTGCAGGTAATCTCAACGCTGTGCGCTACAGGGGAAGACATCCTCCTCCCTCATGTGGTACCCTTCGACAGGAATGTCAGTGTTCTGCCATGGCCAGAGAAGAGCCCGGATCTCAATCCCATTGAGCACGTCTGGGACCTGTTGGATCGGAGGGCTAGGGCCATTCCCCCCAGAAATGTCAGGGAACTTGCAGGTGCCTTGGTGGAAGAGTGGGGTAACATCTCACAGCAAGAACTGGCAAATCTGGTGCAGTCTATGAGGAGGAGATGCACTGCAGTACCTAATGCAGCTGGTGGCCACACCAGTTACTTTTGATTTTGACCCCCCCTTTGTTCAGGGACACATTATTCAATTTCTGTCAGTCACCTGTCTGTGGAACTTGTTCAGTTTATGTCTCAGTTGTTGAATCTTGTTATGTTCATTCAAATATTTACACATGTTAAGTTTGCTGAAAATAAATTGACAGTGAGAGGACGTTTCTTTTTTTTTTGCTGAGTTTACTTGAAGGTAACAGCGCTCACTGTTGCCTCTAGTGGCCAGTTTCTACATCATCTCCCGGCGTCCTCAGACATGGATGGCTGGGATTAAGACAGCCTCAGCCAATCTCTCGATCACAGACGGAGCATTTATATGTTTGTGAGTGTGCTTTTGTTTGTGTGTGCATGTGTGTGTGTGCTTGCATGCATGCATGCATGCTTGTGTGCGTTTTTGTTTGTGTGTGCTTGCATGTTTAAGTTTGAGTGGTGCATTGAAGTACATAACAGTATGGTTAATTTTCGACCACATTTTCTCACTCTTTTTAACCCGGCTGAGCGCTGTATGACCTGCTGGCCTGCTGGCTTGCTGGTCTGCTGGCCACTGACACCTGGCCTGGTTGGGTTGGAAGCCTGCTTAACCCTAATCCCCAGTCTGATGCCATTATGGTGACCAACAACACTGATGTACGATGGGAAAAAGACATTTACATTTTAGTTATTTAGCAGACGCTCTTATCAAGAGCAACTTACAGTCATAGTAAGTACATTTTTCCTTCATAAAGTAGCTATCAGAGTTGGAGCTAGTAAGGGTCTTGTACATGTAGGCTACAGTGGCTGTATGCCTTGGTTTAGCCAACTGACTACATGTACAGTTAGACACATACAGTGCATTCGGAAAGTATTCAGACCAATTTACTTTTTCCATATTTTATTACGTTACATTCTTATTCTAAAATGGATTAAATAAATACAAATCTTCATCAATCTACACACAATACCCCATAATAACAAAGTGAAAACAGGTTTTTAGATTTTTTTTCAAATGCATTAAAAATTAAAACATACAGAATTATTCAGACCCTTTGCTATGAGACTTAAGATTAAGCTTAGGTGCATCCTGTTTCCATTGATCATCCTTGAGACGTTTCTACAACTTGATTGGAGTCCACCTGTGGTAAGTTCAATTGATTGGACAAGATCTGGAAAGGCACACACCTGGCTATATGAAAACCTGCTCCAGAGTGCTCAAGAACTCAGACTGGGGCGAAAGTTATCCTTCCAACAGGACAACGACCCTAAGCACACAGCCAAGACAACGCAGGAGTGGCTTCAGGACAGGTCTCTGAATTTCCATGAGTGGCCCAGCCAGAGCCCAGACTTGAACCCGATCTAACATCTCTGGAGAGACCTGAAAATAGCTGTGCAGCGACGCTCCCCATCCAACCTGAAAGAGCTTCCAACCTGACAGAGAAATTCCCCAAATACAGGTGTGCCAAGCTTGTAGCATGTAGCAAAGAAGACTTGAGGCTGGAATCGCTGCCAAAGGTGCTTCAACAAAGTACTGAGTAAAGGGTTTGAGTACTTATGTAAATGTAATATTTCAGTTTTAAAAAAAGTATACATTTGCAAAAACATCAGAAAACCTGTTTTAGCTTTGTCATTATGGAGTATTGTGTGTAGATTTATGAGGGAAAATAACAATTTAATTCATTTTACAATAAGGCTGTAACATAACAAATTGTGTAAAAAGTCAAGGGGTCTGAATACTTTCCGAATGCACTGTACCTCTGCAGTCATGGTAACAGTTAATGATGAGTTTGCTGTATAGTAAGATATTAACTGAAACAGATTTAATGTAGATTATCAGTGGACATTTTTGGGAAGGAATTTGTTGCACCCCGAATGGCACCCTAATCTCTATAGTACACTACTTTTGACCAGGGCCCTAGTGCACTATGCAGGAAATAGAATGTCATTTGGGACACAACCATTAAATACAGTGAAGGAGAACCTCTCCTCAGCATTGGCACTCAACCATGAACTAACTGTACAGTAAGTCTTCACATTTCCTTATCTAAAACAGGCTGATTGTCTCCTTTTCCCTTAGCTGTTGTGGAGGAAATTGTGGAGGAAATTCCTCGAATTGCAGCAGTTGCATTCCACCATTCAGCAATCAAACGTCTTCACAGGAGAATATTCTGCCTGCCTCAGAGACAGAGAGAGAGAGAGAGCGCGAGAGAAAGAGAGAGAGAGAGAGAGAGAGGAGAAAAGGAGCAGAGCTCTCAGATCCAAGTCTCTGACTTCATATAGACCAATATAAATTATGTTCTGACCTAAGTTCTGAAAATTATAATTCTTATTCCGCCTCTTCCCCTCTCAGAATAGCCCTCTTTATCTGTCTATCAATCGATGGTCATGCTGCAGGATTTCCACGGTAACCCTCTGTCATTATGTTCAACGTGATGTTGTGATCAGAGCGAGAGGGAGAGGGAGGGAGGTCACTCAGAGCTCAGTTACCCAGACAATCAGCTCATTGATATTCAGAATCTCAAAGCTGCAAAGTCAACAACTCTCACTGGGTTTTGTATAGTGAGATCCAAATCAGTGTCACTTTAAAACCTGTCAGGGAGCGGCATCAGTGTTCGGAGTTATGAGAGTCTGGCCTGCCCAAAGTAAAATGCCTGGTACTCAGGCCCAGAAACTAGGATATGCACACAATTAGTAGTATTGGATAGAAAACACTCTGAAGTTTCTACAACTCTTAAAATAATGTCTGTGAGTATAACAGAACTGATATGGCAGGCAAAAACCCGAGGGAAATCCATCCAAGAAAATATGATTTTGTGAGCTGCCTCCTTTTCCAATGAGTTGCTATAGGAAGTGCATAAATCCAGCTCCCAGGTCGCAGTACCTATGGCTTTCACTAGATGTCAACAGTCTTTAGACAAGGTTTCAAGCGTTTACCTTGAAAACTAGAGGAATAGAAGAAGATTTATCCAAGGAGAGTGAGGAAGTAACTTCCTCGGTTTTTTACTTTTCTATTGCCCAGGTTATTATCCGTGTGAAATATTATAGTTAATATACATAATAGTGTACCTAAGAATCGATTAGAAAAGTTGTTTGATTTGTTTGGACAAAGTTTATAGGTATATTTTTTGTCTTGTATAATGGGACGAGTGGACGGTGGATTTTCTGAACAGAACGCGCCAACCAAACGTAGCTTTATGGATATAAAGAGGGACTTTTTCGAACAAAAGGAACATTGATTGTCTTTCTTGGACACTTCGGATTACCATCAGCAGAAGATCTTCAAAGGCAAGCGATTTATTTTAGCTCTTTTTATGTGTTTTGTGACACCCGCGCTGGTTTTATTATTATGCTAATGGAGGAAGTACACGGGGCGCTGTCCTCAGACAATCAAGTGTTATGCTTTCGCCGCAAAGCCTTTTTGAAATCTGGCAACGCTGTGAGATTGCCAAGATTCAAAGCTTTTGAAGAGCGTGCAACACTTGTATTTTCATGAATGTTTTATAATACTACATTTGCATTTTAAATTTGGCTCTCTACATTTTTCCGGAAGTTGTCGTAGGTGGGGCGCCTGTGACCCACTGCTCCTTAATTATCCCCAAGAGGTTTTAAATAGTGTTACTTTATACATATAGTGTGCACTCATGTATGTCTATGCATGCATAAATTTCATGGGCATACAGAATCTATGACAGACAATCTAATTTCACCAGAAAACCTCAATAGGGCTGTTTTGTCTGAGAGACATGCAGCAGAAGTTGCAGCAGAACCCTATAGGTTCATTCTGAGACATACATCAGAGCCATATAGATCCATTCTGAGACATACATCAGAGCCATATAGATCCATTCTGAGACATACATCAGAGCCATATAGATCCATTCTGAGACATACATCAGAGAAATATAGATCCATTCTGAGACATACATCAGAGCCATATAGATCCATTCTGAGACATACATCAGAGCCATATAGATCCATTCTGAGACATACATCAGAGCCATATAGATCCATTCTGAGACATACATCAGAGAAATATAGATCCATTCTGAGACATACATCAGAGCCATATAGATCCATTCTGAGACATACATCAGAGGCATATAGATCCATTCTGAGACATACATCAGAGCCATATAGATCCATTCTGAGACATACATCAGAGCCATATAGATCCATTCTGAGACATACATCAGAGCCATATAGATCCATTCTGAGACATACATCAGAGCCATATAGATCCATTCTGAGACATACATCAGAGCCATATAGATCCATTCTGAGACATACATCAGAGCCATATAGATCCATTCTGAGACATACATCAGAGCCATATAGATCCATTCTGAGACATACATCAGAGGCATATAGATCCATTCTGAGACATACATCAGAGCCATATAGATCCATTCTGAGACATACATCAGAGCCATATAGATCCATTCTGAGACATACATCAGAGCCATATAGATCCATTCTGAGACATACATCAGAGCCATATAGTTCCATTCTGAGACATACATCAGAGCCATATAGATCCATTCTGAGACACAAAATAACCATATTTTAAATGTTTTTATTTTATTTAACCTTTATTTAACTAAGCAAGTCAGTTAAGAACAAAATATTATTTACAATGATGGCCTACACCATAGAACTATTCTGAGACACATCAGAACCCTATAGATCCATTCTGAGACACATCAGTACCCTATAGATCCATTCTGAGACACATCAGAACCCTATAGATCCATTCTGAGACACATCAGAACCATATACATCCATTCTGAGACACATCAGAACCCTATAGATCCATTCTGAGACATACACCAGAACCATATAGATCTATTCTGAGACACATCAGAACCCTATAGATCCATTCTGAGACACATCAGAGCCCTATAGATCCATTCTGAGACACATCAGAACCATATAGATCTATTCAGAGACATAATGTATACGGAAGTCAGAACTATATAGATCCACCCTCCCTCTGTCAGAATGGCCCTGGCTGTTCTTCCCTCCTCTGCCTTTCCTCGCCATCCTCGCCCCTCCCTCCGTTAGAACAGTCCTGGCTGTTCTGCCCTCCTCGCCCCACCCTCCACGCTCTATCCAAATGGTCCTGGCTGTCTTCAAAGATAAAGACATAAATCAGAAACAGACCTGGATCTGTTTATCAACTGTTGATCATGGTTTTATTGAGAGGTAATCTCTGTTAACCCATACGTCAAATCTTGAATAATTGAGAGGGTATTGTAGGCTGAGGGCTGGATCTGTTTGGCATGTCAAGCA
This sequence comes from Brachymystax lenok tsinlingensis, assembly GCA_030435695.1. Classification (NCBI taxonomy): domain Eukaryota; kingdom Metazoa; phylum Chordata; class Actinopteri; order Salmoniformes; family Salmonidae; genus Brachymystax; species Brachymystax lenok. Next base: position 46,977,178 of record CM059789.1, read on the forward strand.
TGGGTCAAATTTCTCCTGGCTGCTGCCTTTATTCCTGAAATTGTTTAAAGCTCATATGACTTCATGAAAAAGCCTCTGTTGTACTGTAGTTATATCTAGCAGATTCAGCTACGCACCAGATTGTCTAAGTCTTGACATATTTCCACTGTGCTGTGAGTCTATTACAATATATTAATTGGTGGGAGTAATGAGGACAATCAGAGGAACAGATGGAGATCATGTGCTGCATGGGAAGCAGAGTATTCCAATGACAACACATAACAGTTCTCAGATAAATCTAGTACGCGACCTCCCCCCTGCTGGCCAGTGTAAGCACTACACCTTGACAACATTATCTGATCTATCTGAAAGTAATTAGTGAGTACATGGGGCCAGTGGCGATTTTAGCATGTAAATCTTGGTGGAGAAAAAAATAAACAAGTGGGATGCATGCCAGCAAAGCCACTACACAACACTAAACAATACAATAACTGCACTATAAAGGTGACAAACGTTGCCCACAAACTGTTCGGGCTTACGTACATAAAGCTGTCCCAACAGCAGTCCCAACATTTTACCACCGCTACACCTGACTTTCAGCGGAGCCTTGTCTGACAGCGAAACAGTTCATTCAGCCTCATTTACTGCTTAAAAAAAAACTGCTGATATGGCTGACTTGCTTAACAAATGTGGTTTCTAATGACAATTGAGATGTACAAACTATGGCATAAAGGGACGACAAGCGGATAAGAGGCAATCCGTAATTTCGATTAAGACGTCAATGAGCGAGGTAGGATGTATTTTTTTTTTTTTTACTATTATTTAGCTAGGCAAGTCAGTTAGTCAATATACTATTTGTTAAGCACTTTGAAATGTACAGTACCAGTCAATAGTTTGGACACACCTACTCACCTACTCAAGGGGTTTCTTTATTTTACTATTTTCTACAATGTAGAATAATAGTGAAGATATCAACACTATGAAATTACACATGGAATCATGTAGTAACCAAAAAAAGTGTTAAACAAATCAAATTATGTTTTATATTTGAGATTCTTCAAAGTAGCCACCATTTGCCTTGATGACAGCTTTGCACACTCTTGGCATTCTCTCAACCAGCTTCATGAATCAAATTTTATTTATTTGTCACATACACATGGTTAGCAGATGTTAATGCGAGTGTAGCGAAATGCTTGTGCTTCTAGTTCCGACCATGCAGTAGTATCTAACAAGTAATCTAACAAATTCACAACAACTACCTTATACACACAAGAGTAAAGGAATGAATACGAGTATGTACATATAAATATGTGGATGAGCGATGGCTGACCGGCATAGGCAAGATGCAGTAGATGGTATGGAGTACAGTATATACACATATATATGAGATGAGTAATGTAGGATATGTAAACATTATATAAATGGCATTGTTTAAAGTGGCTAGTGATACATTATTTCATCCAGTTATAATTATTAAAGTGGCTAGAGATTTTTCGGCGATGGGTCGATGGCCGAACGGCATAGGCAAGATACAGTAGATGGTTTAGAGTACAGTGTATACATTTGATATGAGTATGTCGGATACGTAAACATTATATACAAAATTGTTTAAAGTGGCTAGTGATACATTTGTTACATCCAATTCCTATGTTTAAAGTGGCTAGAGATTTAAGTCAGTATGTTGGCAGCAGCCACTCAATGTTAGTGATGGCTGTTTAACAGTCTGATGGCCTTGAGGTAGAAGCTGTTTTTCAGTCTCTCGGTCCCAGCTTTGATGCACCTGTACTGACCTCGCCTTCTGGATGATAGCGGGGTGAACAGGCAGTGGCTCGGGTGGTTGTTGTCCTTGATGATCTTTTTGGCCTTCCTGTGACATCGGGTGGTGTAGGTGTCCTGGAGGGCAGGTAGGTTTCCCCCGGTGATGCGCTGTGCAGTCCTCACTACCCTCTGGAGAGCCTTACGGTTGTGGGCGGAGCAGTTGCCGTATCAGGCGGTGATACAGCCCGACAGGATGCTCTCGATAGTGCATCTGTAAAAGTTTGTGAGTGATTTTGGTGACAAGCCGAATTTCTTCAGCCTCCTGAGGTTGATAACGCGCTGTTGCGCCTTCTTCACCACGCTGTCTGTGTGGGTGGACCAATTCAGTTTGTCCCTGATGTGTACACCGAGGAACTTAAAACTTTCCACCCTCTCCACTACTGTCCCTCGATGTGGATAGGGGTGCTCCTCTCCTGTTTCCTGAAGTCCACGATCATCTCCTTTGTTTTGCTGACATTGAGTGAGAGGATATTTTCCTGACACCACACTCCGAGGGCCCTCACCTCCTCTCTGTAGGCCGTCTCGTCGTTGTTGGTAATCAAGCCTACCACTGTAGTGTCGTCAGCAAACTTGATGATTGAGTTGGATGCGTGCTTGGCCACGCAGTCATGGGTAAACAGGGAGTACAGGAGAGGGCTGAGAACGCACCCTTGTGGGGCCCCAGTGTTGAGGATCAGCGGAGTGGAGATGTTGTTTCCTACCCTCACCACCTGGGACCGGCCCGTCAGGAAGTCCAGGACCCAGTTGCACAGGGCTGGAGTCGAGACCCAGGGTCTCGAGCTTAATGACGAGCTTGGAGGGAACTATGGTGTTAAATGCTGAGCTGTAGTCGATGAACAGCATTCTTACATAAGTATTCCTCTTGTCCAGATGGGTTAGGGCAGTATGCAGTGTGATTGTGATTGCGATTGCGTCGTCTGTGGACCTATTGGGACGGTAAGCAAATTGGAGTGGGTCCAGGGTGTCTGGCAGGATGGAGGTGATATGATCCTTGACTAATCTCTCAAAGCACTTCATGATGACAGAAGTGAGTGCTACGGGGCGATAGTCATTTAGCTCAGTCACCTTAGCTTTCTTGGGAACAGGAACAATGGTGGCCCTCTTGAAGCATGTGGGAACAGCAGACTGGGATAGGGACTGATTGAATATGTCCGTGAACACACCAGCCAGCTGGTCTGCGCATGCTCTGAGGACACGGCCAGGGATGCCATCTGGGCCGGCAGCCTTGCGAGGGTTAACACATTTAAATATTTTTCTCACATTGGCTGCGGTGAAGGTGAGCCCGCAGGTTTTGGTAGCGGGCCGTGTCGGTGGCACTGCATTGTCCTCAAAGCGAGCAAAGAAGTTGTTTAGTTGGTCTGGGAGCAGGACGTCATGGTCCGCGACGGGCTGGTTTTCTTTTTGTAGTCTGTGATTGACTGTAGACCCTGCCACATTCCTCTTGTGTCTGAGCCGTTGAATTGTGACTCTACTTTGTCTCTATATTGACGCTTAGCTTGTTTAATTGCCTTGCGGAGGGAATAGCTACACTGTTTGTATTCAGTCATGTTTCCGGTAGCCTTACCCTGGTTAAAAGCAGTGGTTCGCGCTTTCAGTTTTGCGCGAATGCTGCCATCAATCCACGGTTTCTGGTTGGGGAAGGTTTTAATATTTGCTATGGGTACAACATCACCAATGCACTTGCTAATAAACTCGCTCACCGAATCAGCGTATACATCAATGTTGTTGTCAGATGCTATCCGGAACATATCCCGGTCCACGTGCTCGAAGCAATCTTGCAGCATGGAATCAGATTGGTCGGACCAGCGTTGAACAGACCTGAGAACGGGCGTTTCCTGTTTTAGTTTCTGTTTGTAGGCTGGGAGCAACAAAATGGAGTCATGGTCAGACTTGCCGAAAGGAGGGCGGAGAATAGCCTTGTATGCATCACGGAAGTTGGAATAACAGTGGTCCAGGATTTTACCAGCCCGGGTGGCACATTCGATATGCTGGTAAAATTTCGGGAGCCTTGTTCTTAAATTAGCCTTATTAAAATCCCCAGCCACAATAAATGCAGCCTCAGGATATGTGGTTTCCAGTTTACATAGAGTCCGATGAATTTCTTTCAGTGCCGTCGATGTATCAGCTTGAGGGGGGGATGTACACGGCTGTGATTATAATCGAGGAGAATTCTCTTGGTAGATAATGCGGTCTGCATTTGATTGAATTCATTACAATGTCAGGTGAACAAAAGGACTTGAGTTCCTGTATGTTGTTATGATCACACCACGTCTCGTTAATCATAAGACACACACCCCCACCCTTCTTCTTACCAGATAGAAGTTTGTTTCTGTCGGCGCGATGCGTGGAGAAACCAGGTGGCTGTACAGACTCCGATAACGTGTCCTGAGTGAGCCATGTTTCCGTGAAGCAAAGAACGTTGCAGTCTCGGATGTCTCTCTGAAAGGCAACCCTCGATCGGATTTCGTCTACTTTGTTGTCAAGAGACTGTACATTGGCGATTAAAATACTCGGGAGAGGTGCACAATGCGCCCGTCGACGTAGCTTGACCAAAAGACCGGCGCGTTTCCCTCTTCTCCGGCGCCGCCGTTGCTTTGAGTAGCCGGGTGCTATCCAGTCTATTGTTGTGTTTGGGTTAGCAAACCGAGAATCCTCTTTGGGAAAGTCGTATTCCTGGTCGTAATGTTGGTAAGTTGACGTTGCTCTTATATCCAATAGTTCCTCCCGGTTGTATGTAATAAAACTTTATATTTCCCGGGGTAATAATGTAAGAAGTAATACATAAAAAAACAAAATACTGCATGGTTTCCTGAGAACGTGAAGCGAGGCTGCCATCTCTGTCGGCGCCGGAAGTTAGCCCACATTTGTGAGGTAGTCACCTGGAATGCATTTCAATTAACAGGTGTGCCTTGTTAAAAGTTAATTTGTGCGTTTGAGCCAATCAGTTGTGTTGTGACAAGGTAGTAGTATATAGAGGATAGACCTATTTGGTAAAAGACCAAGGCCATATTATCGCAAGAACAGCTCAAATAAGCAAAGAGAAATGACAGTCCATCATTACTTAAAGACATGAAGGTCATTCAATTCTGAAAATGTCAAGAACTTTCAATGTTTCTTGAAGTGCAGTCGCAAAAACCATCAAGTGCTATGATGAAACTAGCTCTCACGAGGACCGCCACAGGAAAGGAAGACCCAGAGTTATCCAGAGTTGGTGCAGAGGATAAGTTCATTAGAGGTAACTGCATCTCAGATTGCAGCCCAAATAAATGCTTCACTGAGTTCAAGTAACAGACACATCTCAACATCAACTGTTCAAAGGAGACTGTGTGAATCAGGCCTTCATGGTCAAATTGCTGCAAAGAAACCACTACTAAAGGACACCAATAAGAAGAAGAGACTTGCTTGGGCCAAGAAACATGAGCAATGGACTTTAGACCGGTGGAAATCTGTCCTTTGGTCTGATGAGTCCAACCTCCGTGTCTTTGTGAGACGCAGAGTAGGTGAAGTATGTGAAGTATGGAGTTTTTTTTTACTACATGATTCCATGAAGGCCTGATAGTTTTGATGTCTTCACTATTATTCTACAATGTAGAAAATAGTAAAAAAATAAAGAAAAACCCTTGAATGAGTAGGTGTGTCCAAACTTTTGACTGGTACTGTACAGTGACAGAATTCAGAACATGGGCCGTTCTTACAGTTTTCTCCCTGTACACCAAGTCTGAACAAATTATTGGGTGAGGCACATGGGCTACTAACATCTTACTACACAACATACACTTTTTAGTTTCTTAGCTACAGTATACATATCTCCATGGCATATTACATATTTTATGCAGCAGCATACAGTACATTTTTGGACTCACCTTGTTGTGCTGTGCTCACTTGAACAGGAAGGTGGAGCGGCGGCCCTTCGTGGGCAAATTTTGTCATCAACGTCTGGCAATCTCTGGATTCATGGTGCTTTCAAAACACCTGGAGGCCGGATTTACAATTCCGAGTTCGGATGACCGTTCGAAACCGTTATTTTCCCAGTCGAAGCACGTTTATTCCCGACATCCCAGTTGTTTTGAACTCACTGAAGTCAAGTTTTCGCAGTTCCGAGTTAGCAGCAAATCATACTTCATTGGCATGGCCAATGTTGAATGTTTATCATTTTAAACTTGGAAAATAGCCCCTTAATCCTAGTTTTGATACCACACAGCCACTGTCACTGATTCCTTCCAAACCACTCTTTGAATTTGCGATTTCCAACTTTTTGTGTTAATGTCCATCGGCAGATAAGCACCAACACGTTTTATTCATAATTTCTCTTCATTATTTCTCTTCATATGACAAGGATTAAAAAGAATTTGCCAGTAGATTGTCGACTTGATTCATGATGATGACTGCTAACTAAGATTTTGAAAGTATGATGTTGACATGATCAGTCCAATCAAAGCTACTGTATATACCTGTATAACGTGATTTGATGTTATTTTTATCTGTGGCCAATGACCTTGAGCCTTCTTGGATGGGCACTTCTAATGTAATTCTATGGCAGCACCCAAAGGCTAGAATTTTCGAGGTCTCCTGTTGGACTTTGCGGTGACGTAGTGTCCCCATGAGTGTAGAAACACTGGGCCAATCACGGCTCAACGCTCCATATTTTCTGCTGGCTTGCCCCACCACCACAGAAAGCACAAAGCAAGGCTGAAACACCAGAACTTTGAGGCTGCCTTACTCAAGAAAACAAAAAAGAGATCATGTTTGGATGCGGCTTTATTAACTCAATGATATATATTCTAAAAAAAGCCCTGAATGACGGGTCGCCAATGCATGGGACATCTGCAACAACTCAGCACACAGAGTAAAATCATATCTAACCAGACAGAGGAAGCGGTATTGATTTGATTTGAGGTCAAAGTAGAGGATATGATGTCATTGTCCCTTTAGTAATTAGGAGGCAGTGTCTGGTACTCTTAAGGATGTGGGGAAAGTTTTTTCTGATGCTGTCACCCAAATCTGTCCCAATCTGCACAGCCAGAGGGTACTGTGTAAACATTTCAAAAGGAGAGTATGGCAGAAGAGGTGGGGGGAGCAGGGGGACATTGGGGAGGTGGGAGGAGGAGGAGATGGGGGAATGAATCTAGGGAAAGGAAGCATTTCACTTCCTCAAAACATGTAAGTAAAACAGATCATAAGCTGAATGTGTGTGCAAAAGATGAAAACACTGAACACTACCCAGGTAATAAATAGCTATATTTATTGAGCCTTCATGTTTACAAAGGGAGCAGGAATATATTGTACTTTCAGCAGAACTATCAGCCACTATCACCATCAGTGTGTGTGTGTGTGTGTGTGTGTGTGCGTGCATGCGTGCGTGCGTGCATGGATGCATATGAGAGAGAATAAAGTAGACGGCATCGGTCAAAAGTTTGATTGATGGCTTTTTTTTATGGCCCCCCGGTGGGTGTGTACACCCCCCCTAAGGGGGAGGTTTCTTTTATGATAGTGTGTGTACATCTGTCCCTTTGAAGATATGGCTTTGATTACATTAATGCAGTCAAGAAACGGTCAAGCTGATTGAAATGGCCTCTTTGAGGTCATTTCAACCCCCACCACCACCCCCCATGTTGGAGGGAGTGCTTATGGCCATGCGTCCTGTCCAGGCCTGTGTTTACAAACTGTCAAGGTGATTGAGGGGGCCTCTTTGAACTGTGTGTTTCTGAAACAGTAATGGTCCGGGGGTATTAGACAGACGGCCTATAAAGAGTGGACTGTGGACAGTACCCGCTAACTCAGAGATAAAGCCCAGAACACTATAGAAATTAAACATGGATTCTGTGATCAACGACACACCCGTGATGACCGTGACAACTGAAGCAGGACCTCGGTTAAAACATAGAGAAAGGACGGCGTATAAAGCAACAATATACGATGCGCCAAAAAGCGTTTTCTAAATATTTATAGAACTCAAATACCTCCTCAACTGAGCTGAAAGATCAACTGTTGATGTCTAATGGACAACTATGCGGCTATCTGTTTGATTACCCGGCCTGTAGTGTAAAGCTCTATACAGTAGCCGAAAGAGAAGAATATACAAACCAGACTTTAGGAGTGGACTACAGGCTTGAAGACTGGCAAGTGTTTCGCAAGGTGGTGTGCCCGAACTGAGAGTTATCACAAAGGGTTATAGCATGTTCACGGGCTACGAGACCCTTTGGGGAGTTGAGCAGGACCCCTCAGGAAGAACGTTCCACAAGGTGAAAATACAAAGAAAGAATGGACTTCCGTATGGGTGTGTGCAGTTCTATATCGACAGCGAGAAAACCCGCAAAGGCAACAACCGTGATGCGGGACTGACTCTGGATTTTAAGCTGCATGTGCGTATTCCGTTTAAAAGTTGGGATATGGTGGAATTGAGAATGCTTGAGGCAGTGGATGCTCTTTTCGTACAGAGCCAACGCCGACAGAGTATTGTTCAGCTAAGGAAGTGCATAATATATAGAATCCTAAGGATTATGATTCAAAGGAACCCCAAGAAGGTTCATCCACAGAAGGGTCATCCTCTGAAGAAAACTAGCACGCTGGCTGTTCAGTATAACCACGCCCGATGCCATAGGAGTGGTTCAACAATAAAGGGGTGCCCCTAAGGCCTCTGGTTCTTCATTTCATCATATACCATGGATATTCATATCCCATAACAGGACTCCGATACGCTATGGGTGCCAGACCCTGAGGACTCTATGCCTCACAGTCCTCTTCTCTACGCCCCCCCGCCATCACCCTCGACACCTCTAGCATGTCCCCAGGCTGAGGATGTGTTTGATGGGGCGGTCAGTACTATTTTTGTGGACACCATCAAGGCCTCTGTAGCCGCACTTTTAGATGTGGTGATTGGAGAGTATATACGAGAAAAATGCTACGGTTGTGAGATCAATCACCCCAGCCAGCGAAGACATCCGTGTCTATATGACCCACACCGGGTACTACTTCTTCAACCACTTTGAGGAGCTGGTGAAAGACTGTGGTCCTGCCGCTTTATACCATCGATGGTCAGAGCCCTGGAGTCTATGGGTCTTGAGCCGTCTATTCCCAGGGTTCACGGTGTAACCGAGGCGTTCCTACACGAACTGAAGGAGGTTACCTTCATCCATGAGAAACTAAAAGAAATCAGGATCGCCATGGTGGACAACAACAAATGCAAGGGAGCAATTGTGGCCGAGGTGGTGACTTTCTGGCTCAATAAACCCCAAGAGACAGAGTAACCGTATATATTTTTTGATTTAGATATAAAGCAATGGGTAACAGTATGCATACGATGCTGGAGAGAATAAATACATTTTTTCTTTTGAGAGAATTTACAAATGTTATGCAGAAAATTATTGAGAATAAAGTGAACAATGTATCGCTCTACACAGCCAGCAATACAGGGGTTAATGCCGTGCGTGTGCTAAAAATGGAACAAATCATGAGTCATGAGTCACGTAAGACAAACGGGGGAGACTCTACAGTGGGTAAAAAATGGGTTTTGGTCCGTTGGAAAAACTGGCCACAAAAGTTCAACAGACGGGTATTAGAGGACGATGTGGTGGAGGCCGCGGGGGTTAACTTAAACCCTCAGGCAGGATAAAAACAATATCATTCAAGTGTACACAGGAGTGCATCATGGAACACACTGGATTTTACCTGACTCTCCCCAGTAATGCGTCTGCAGATATATATTTGAATAACCAAAGTTCAAATTATACAACCAATTTTCCAACGCCTATAGAGTTATCAGAGGCCTGGGAAGTAGGTCTCAGCGAGATTACATACCCCCGCAGTTGGTATAATATCAAGGATAAGGACCGCGATTTTCATTGCAAAACTATTTCGGAACCCCCAAAGGTGATCAAGATTAAAAAAGGGTTCTATAGAACTGTAGAGAGGCTCATCTCTGAGTTGAACAGCCTCCTATTCCTGAACAATATTGAAATAGTATTGAACTACAACCTTATTAACAAACGTGTACAAATCTCAGGAGCTGCTGAGGGGGGGTATAAAGACCTTTGGTAATTTAGCCTACATTTTGGGGATGTCCAACAATAAATGGACGTATGTGAAAGATAAATTATTCCCATTCCCTGCGGATATACATGCGGGGTTTTACAACATATTTCTGTATACCGACATCATATCCTATCAAAGGGTAGGAGACAGTTATGTACCCCTCCTGAGAACCGTTCATATAGATGGAAAGGATGGTGATGTAGTCACTGTCAACTATGACAAGCCACACTATGTACCTGTGAGCAAGAAATATATCGGAAACATTCTGGTTGAGCTTAAAAACGGATCTGAACGAAAATATAGAATTTACTTATGGTAAAACGATTGTAAAACTCCACTTTAGACCCGCCAAAACTTCTCTACATATCTAATATATCATTAGAAGAAATAAAAATGGTTATGGTACACAACCACCATCTCGACCCTAACAGATATGTCTCATACTATGTCGATCAAGTGGGATTACAACGGATTCCATTTCACAATAGGTAGCTCATCACAGGCCCATACTCCACAAAATTGTTTTCCGATCAAACGGCTCATTAGGCCTTCTAGCTCTTGGGTATTCATGTTTTTTGCTCAATGATCTTTAATATCTCAATAATAATCCACTAAGACTTGTCTTCGGGCATTCACTTCCAAGATTGAATCAGAACATGCATAAACAACCATAGTAACTGTACAAGCTAAAGGTGTACGGAAACGCATTTCTAGCCTAAGGTTACCTTGTGACACGACAGACAGATTTCCTGAGGTGTCATCATCCGGGGATAAATTGAAAGCATACAATGTGTAACCCTCTGCAAAATCATTTCTGTCAATAGGTAAAGAGAGATCTTTTAGATGTCTCCCTGTAGCCAGGAATAAATTGTAAAATTCTCGCACAGATATGTTGTTATTAAATTGTGGTTGGAAAGCCTTAGCAGGGACCTGGCGTCCGTCCTGACAGAGAGCTACATACTCTGCATTGAAATGCTGAAAATTAAAGGGGTTTTTATGTAAGCTTCCCGTATTAGAGGCGTGATCAACCAGGCCTATAACAATGTAGCGTGGTAAAGGGCCTAGAAACATATTCTACTACCCATAGGTATGCTGAATGTTTTCATGGTAATTCTTTGGAGAGGTTAAAGGGCATTTCCTTTCATCAAAGCCTGAGAATGACCCAGACGAACGGCCGGAGATACGGACACTTTTTTAATAAAAAGCGTAGCACCCAACACTTTTAAACTAAAGTTACCGTCTTGGGCAGACATCAGACAAAACTCATCCTTGGCCCTTGTTAATTTTAGCCTTAAATCAACAGAATTTAAGAGTAAACGTTCTTGAAAGAAAATGTCAGAGTGTATAGGCCCTAGCAGATGAAACTCTCGAGATTCAGCACAGTAGCGAGCACGTGCCTCCAGTCCTTTGTTTTCACCGGTGGTGGGGTCTGTGGCTTCCATCGCTGCTCCTGCAGTATCCTTGCTAAACAGCCCGGCGCTGAATTGTGTCTCCAGAGTGTCTTCGGAGTAGTTTAGTAAACATTCCAAGATAGCCCTATATGGATAGGTGGCGCTGCTTTGAGTGATGAGTCTTTCACCCAAAGTCACATCCACTTGAGAGAAGATGGTCGCCAAGGGGTAATTAATGAGACTCACTTTGGCATCATTTGCAATATCACTACCATCTCTTTTGGTCACTTTGAGACGTAAATGTAATAAGGTGTTGTTGAGGTCCAGGTAGTTGTCACCATGGCCTGGGATGAAAAATTCTATAGGTCCATTGTCGGTTATGGCAGAGAGTGGGGCTATCTCCACATAACTGGACCGATCTATTGAAAATTGTGTTAACGGGGGCCGTGAAAAGATCGAGCTCTGTCTTTATAGCTTCAGAGAACATGCGGTGTAAAAGAGCCATGTTGCTTGTTCTTTTAGAAAATACTTCTGAGTGTTCTTTTTGCAGTTTTTGGTTGGGACCTCCTCACTTTCCTTCGTCTTTGACTTACTGTGTTTCTTTTAACGGTTAACCTCCGCTTTTTAAGGGCAGGCATCCATCTCATACCCGGAGGTCTCTTTTTCAGTCTTCGCGACAACAGCATAAGCCCAGAGCCTTCTTGATGCTCGGGATCTGATGATGCCCGTCTAGTCATAGCATTGGCCACCACCTCACTTACTATATTTTTGGCCGCTGATTTTAAGTGTGGTTTGGCTATGCTGAGGCCTCTCTTCATAAACGATAAAACCATCCTAAAGAGGTTACGAAATATACCACCTATCCCCGAACCATACATGGTACGGGCGCCATGATAAACGGGTAATCCGTTGTAATCCGTTGTAATCCCACTTGATCGACATAGTATGAGACATATCTGTTAGGGTCGAGATGGTGGTTGTGTACCATAACCATTTTTATTTCTTCTAATGATATATTAGATATGTAGAGAAGTTTTGGCGGGTCTAAAGTGGAGTTTTACAATCGTTTTACCATAAGTAAATTCTATATTTTCGTTCAGATCCGTTTTAAGCTCAACCAGAATGTTTCCGATATATTTCTTGCTCACAGGTACATAGTGTGGCTTGTCATAGTTGACAGTGACTACATCACCATCCTTTCCATCTATATGAACGGTTCTCAGGAGGGGTACATAACTGTCTCCTACCCTTTGATAGGATATGATGTCGGTATACAGAAATATGTTGTAAAACCCCGCATGTATATCCGCAGGGAATGGGAATAATTTATCTTTCACATACGTCCATTTATTGTTGGACATCCCCAAAATGTAGGCTAAATTACCAAAGGTCTTTATACCCCCCTCAGCAGCTCCTGAGATTTGTACACGTTTGTTAATAAGGTTGTAGTTCAATACTATTTCAATATTGTTCAGGAATAGGAGGCTGTTCAACTCAGAGATGAGCCTCTCTACAGTTCTATAGAACCCTTTTTTAATCTTGATCACCTTTGGGGGTTCGAAATAGTTTTGCAATGAAAATCGCGGTCCTTATCCTTGATATTATACCAACTGCGGGGGTATGTAATCTCGCTGAGACCTACTTCCCAGGCCTCTGATAACTCTATAGGCGTTGGAAAATTGGTTGTATAATTTGAACTTTGGTTATTCAAATATATATCTGCAGACGCATTACTGGGGAGAGTCAGGTAAAATCCAGTGTGTTCCATGATGCACTCCTGTGTACACTTGAATGATATTGTTTTTATCCTGCCTGAGGGTTTAAGTTAACCCCCGCGGCCTCCACCACATCGTCCTCTAATACCCGTCTGTTGAACTTTTGTGGCCAGTTTTTCCAACGGACCAAAACCCATTTTTTACCCACTGTAGAGTCTCCCCCGTTTGTCTTACGTGACTCATGACTCATGATTTGTTCCATTTTTAGCACACGCACGGCATTAACCCCTGTATTGCTGGCTGTGTAGAGCGATACATTGTTCACTTTATTCTCAATAATTTTCTGCATAACATTTGTAAATTCTCTCAAAAGAAAAAATGTATTTATTCTCTCCAGCATCGTATGCATACTGTTACCCATTGCTTTATATCTAAATCAAAAAATATATACGGTTACTCTGTCTCTTGGGGTTTATTGAGCCAGAAAGTCACCACCTCGGCCACAATTGCTCCCTTGCATTTGTTGTTGTCCACCATGGCGATCCTGATTTCTTTTAGTTTCTCATGGATGAAGGTAACCTCCTTCAGTTCGTGTAGGAACGCCTCGGTTACACCGTGAACCCTGGAAATAGACGGCTCAAGACCCATAGACTCCAGGGCTCTGACCATCGATGGTATAAAGCGGCAGGACCACAGTCTTTTCACCAGCTCCTCAAAGTGGTTGAAGAAGTAGTACCGGTGTGGGTCATATAGACACGGATGTCTTCGCTGGCTGGGGTGATTGATCTCACAACCGTAGCATTTTTCTCGTATATACTCTCCAATCACCACATCTAAAAGTGCGGCTACAGAGGCCTTGATGGTGTCCACAAAAATAGTACTGACCGCCCCATCAAACACATCCTCAGCCTGGGGACATGCTAGAGGTGTCGAGGGTGATGGCGGGGGGGCGTAGAGAAGAGGACTGTGAGGCATAGAGTCCTCAGGGTCTGGCACCCATAGCGTATCGGAGTCCTGTTATGGGATATGAATATCCATGGTATATGATGAAATGAAGAACCAGAGGCCTTAGGGGCACCCCTTTTATTGTTGAACCACTCCTATGGCATCGGGGCGTGGTTATACGAACAGCCGCGTACTTAGTTTTCTTCAGAGGATGACCCTTCTGTGGATGAACCTTCTTGGGGTTCCTTTGAATCATAATCCTTAGGATTCGTATATATTATGCACTTCCTTAGTGGCTCTGTACGAAAAGAGAATCCACTGCCTCAAGCATTCTCAATTCCACCATATCCCAACTTTTAAACGGAATACGCACATGCAGCTTAAAATCCCGAGTCAGTCCCGCATCACGGTTGTTGCCTTTGCGGGTTTTCTCGCTGTCGATATAGAACTGCACACACCCATACGGAAGTCCATTCTTTCTTTGTATTTTCACCTTGTGGAACGTTCTTCCTGAGGGGTCCTGCTCAACTCCCCAAAGGGTCTCGTAGCCCGTGAACATGCTATAACCCTTTGTGATAACTCTCAGTTCGGGGCACACCACCTTGCGAAACACTTGCCAGTCTTCAAGCCTGTAGTCCACTCCTAAAGTCTGGTTTGTATATTCTTCTCTTTCGGCTACTGTATAGAGCTTTACACTACAGGCCGGGTAATCAAACAGATAGCCGCATAGTTGTCCATTAGACATCAACAGTTGATCTTTCAGCTCAGTTGAGGGAGGTATTTGAGTTCTATAAATATTTAGAAAACGCTTTTTGGCGCATCGTATATTGTTGCTTTATACGCCGTCCTTTCTCTATGTTTTAACCGAGGTCCTGCTTCAGTTGTCACGGTCATCACGGGTGTGTCGTTGATCACAGAATCCATGTTTAATTTCTATAGTGTTCTGGGCTTTATCTCTGAGTTAGCGGGTACTGTCCACAGTCCACTCTTTATAGGCCGTCTGTCTAATACCCCCGGACCATTACTGTTTCAGAAACACACAGTTCAAAGAGGCCCCCTCTATCACCTTGACAGTTTGTAAACACAGGCCTGGACAGGACGCATGGCCATAAGCACTCCCTCCAACATGGGGGGTGGTGGTGGGGGTTGAAATGACCTCAAAGAGGCCATTTCAATCAGCTTGACCGTTTCTTGACTGCATTAATGTAATCAAAGCCATATCTTCAAAGGGACAGATGTACACACACTATCATAAAAGAAACCTCCCCCTTAGGGGGGGTGTACACACCCACCGGGGGGCCATAAAAAAAAGCCATCAATCAAACTTTTGACCGATGCCGTCTACTTTATTCTCTCTCATATATGTGTGTGTATCTAACTGTCAGAGTAAACAGCGTGTAGAGGTTGGAGGTCCAGACTCTCTGAGGTGCGTTTACCTGGAGACACAGAAGCACTGTAACAAAATTCTAGTGGTTTCAACTAATAACTGTAAGTGGTTCCACAGCTTTTGTTAGTTTACTGAACTTTTCGATCAAAGTGTTACCTAACCTTAACATATTTAGTTGGCCCAAACTTGAGAAAACCTAGGCAAAAATTCAGTCAACTTAAAATTATATGTTTGATCAATTTGTCTCATATGTTCATTCAACTAAAAATTATTATTTGGGCATCTTCACAAAAACATTCTGTGGAACTAGTTACATACAGACGGTGCTTTTGACATACAATGTTTTCAACTTACATATTTGACACACGTTGACATACGTTATTACGTGAGCATGTTCATTTATACAGTAATTATTATTCAACATGTCCTTACCTGGGATTTGAACTAACCTCACCTGGGATTTAAACTCAAAATCTCTTGGTTCACAGCATACTGATTTTCCTGCTATGCCCCCATGTCTATGTCAACTGAGCCCTGTAAGGTTCAGTTGGTAGAGCATGGTGCATGCAATGCCAGGGTTATGGGTTTGATTCCCACAGGGGACCAGTACAGAAATGTATGTATTCACTACTGTAAATCGCTCTAGATAAGAGTGTCCACTAAAATGTAATGTCATGAAAAAGCTAGCCTTAGCTTTCCTAACTGACTGAGTATATTGGTTTCTGAATTCTCTGAAAAGTTGCATATCGCGGGGGCTATTCGATGCTAATGCAGAGCACCATAGGATGTTTTTGTGCTGGTCAAGGGCAGTCAAGTCTGGGGTGAACCAAGGGCTATATCTTTTTTTGAATGGGGCATGCTTATTTCAGATGGTGAGGAAAGCACTTTTAAAGAGCAACCAGGCATCCTCTACTGACGGGATAAGTTCAATATCCTTCCAGGATACCCGGGCCAGGTCGATTAGAAAGGCCTGCTCGCTGAAGTGTTTTAGGGAGCGCTTGACAGTGATGAGGGGTGGTTGTTTGACCGCGGACCCATTACGCAGGCAGGCAATTAGGCAGTGATCGCTGAGATCCTGGTTGAAGACAGCAGAGGTGTATTTAGAGGGCAAGTTGGTCAGGATGATATCTAAGAGGGTGCCCATGGTTATGGATTTAGGGTTGTATCTGGTAGGTTCCTTGATAATTTGTGTGAGATTGAGGGCATCTAGCTTAGATTGTAGGATGGCCGGGGTGTTAAGCATGTCCCAATTTAGGTCACCTAACAGTACGAACTCTGAAGATAGATGAGGGGCAATCAATTCACATATGGTGTCCAGGGCACAGCTGGGGGCTGAAGGGGATCTATAACAAGTGGCAACCGTGAGAGACTTGTTTCTGGAAAGGTGGATTTTTTTTAAGTAGAAGCTTTAATTGTTTGGGCACAGACCTGGAAAGTATGACAGAACTCTGCAGACTATCTCTGCAGTAAATTGCAACTCCGCCCCCTTTGGCAGTTCTATCTTGTCGAAAAATGTATAGTTAGGGATGGAAATTTCAGGATTTATGGTGGCCTTCCTAAGCCAGGATTCAGACACGGCTAGGACTTCCGAGTTGGCTAAAGCAGTGAATAAAACAAACTTAGGGAGGAGGCTTCTAATGTTAACATGCATGAAACCAAGGTTTTTACGGTTACAGAAGTCAACAAATGAAAGCGCCTGGGGAATGGGAGTGGTGCTGGGTGCTGCAGGGCCTGGGTTAACCAATACGTCACCAGAGGAACAGAGGAGGAGTAGGATAAGGGTACGGCTAAAGGCTATAAGAACTGGTTATCTAGTGAGTGAGTATAGTGGAGGTAAACCTAGGCATTGAGTGACGATGAGACAGGTTTTGTCTCTAGAGGCACCATTTAAGCCAGGTAAGGTCACCACGTGTGGGGGGTGGAACAAAAGGGCTAGCTAAGGCATATTGAGCAGGACTAGGGGCTCTACAGTGAAATAAGACAATAATAACTAACCAAAACAGCAATAGACAAGGCATATTGACATTAGTGAGAGACATGTGTAGCCGAGTGATCATAGGGTCCAGTGAGTAGCTAGGCAAGCTGGAGACACGGCGATTCAGACAGCTAGCGGGCTAAGAGATGGGCCTCCGGGGGACGTCGCAATGGAAGAGCCTGTTGAAACCCCCTCGGACGGTTACATCGGCAGACCAGTCGTGATGGATCGGCGGGGCTCCGTGTCGGCAGTAAAAAGGTCCAGGCCAATTGACAAAATAGGTATTGTAGCCCAAGAATTAGCTGAAGGACCTCTTCGGCTAGCCGGGAGATGGGCCTAGCTCGAGGCTACCTCCAGGCTAACTGTGCTTGCTTCGGGACAGAGACATTAGCCAGGAGTAGCCACTCGGATAGCAGCTAGCTAGCTGCGATGATCCGGTGTAAAGTTTCAGAACTTGCGATAGGAATCGGAGATGTGGTAGAGAAAAAGCAATCCGATATGCTCTGGGTTGATATCGCGCTGTGCAGACTGGCAGGAATTGACCGGGCTGAGGCTGGCTGATGTCCGAGTTAACGGTGATGACCCTAGCAGTGGCTAACTGACTACTAGCTAGTAGTTAGTTAGCTGGCTAGCTACTGATGGGGGTTCCGGTTCTAAAGTGCAAAAAATAGCAGATCTGTACCACATTGGGTGAGGCAGGTTGCAATATAAAAATATATAAAATATATACGAAGTATATACGAAGAAAAGGATATATACAGTTGAAGTCGGAAGTTTACATACACTTAGGTTGGAGTCATTAAAACTCATTTCTCAACCACTCCACACATTTCTTGTTAACAAACTATAGTTTTGGCAAGACGGTTAGGACATCTACTTTGTGCATGACACAAGTAATTTTTCCAACAATTGTTTACAGACAGATAATTTCACTTATAATTCACTGTATCACAATTTCAGTTGGTCAGAAGTTTACATACACTAAGTTGACTGTGCCTTTAAACAGCTTGGAAAATTCCAGAAAAGCCTACCTTCAAACGCAGTGCCTCTTTGCTTGACATCATGGGAAAATCAAAGGAAATCAGCCAAGACCTCAGAAAAGAAATTGGAGACCTCCACATGTCTGGTTTGTCCTTGGGAGCAATTTCCAAATGCCTAAAGGTACCACATTCGTCTGTACAAACAATAGTATGCAAGTATAAACACCATGGGACCATGCAGCCATCATACCGCTCAGGAAGGAGATGCGTTCTGTCTCCTAGAGAAGAATGTACTTTGGTGCGAAAAGTGCAAATCAATCCCAGAACAACAGCAAAGGACCTTGTGAAGATGCTGGAGGAAACAGGTACAAAAGCATCTATATCCACAGTAAAACGAGTCCTATATCGACATAACCAAATCAAATCAAATGTACCAAATTTGTCACATACACAAGGTTAACAGATGTTAATGCGAGTGTAGCGAAATGCTTGTGCTTCTAGTTCCGACCATGCAGTAGTATCTAACAAGTAATCTAACAATTTCACAACAACTACCTTATACACACACGTGTAAAGGAATGAATAGGAGTATGTACATATAAATATATGGATGATCTGAACTCTTCATAACCTGAAAGGCCGCTCAGCAAGGAAGAAGACACTGCTCCAAAACCGCCATTAAAAAAGCCAGACTACGGTTTGCAACTGCACATGGGGACAAAGATCGTACTTTTTGGAGAAACGTCCTCTGGTCTGTTGAAACAAAAATAGAAGTGTTTGGCCATAATGGCCATCGTTATGTTTGGAGGAAAAAAGGGGAGGCTTACAAGAACACCATCCCAACCGCGAAGCACGGGGGTGGCAGCATCATGTTGTGGGGGTGCTTTGCGGAAGGAGGGACTGGTGCACTTCACAAAATAGATGGAATCATGAAGAAGGAAAATGATGTGGATATATTGCAGCAACATCTCAAGACATCAGTCAGGAAGTTAAAGCTTGGTCGCAAATGGGTCTTCCAAATGGACAATGACCCCAAGCATACTTCCAAAGTTGTGGCAAAATGGCTTAAGGACAACAAAGTCAAGGTATTGGAGTGGCCATCACAAAGCCCTGACCTCAATCCTATAGAACATTTGTGGGCAGAACTGAAAAAGTGTGTACGAGCAAGGAGGCCTACAAACCTGACTCAGTAACACAAGCTCTGCCAGGAGGAATGGGACGAAATTCCCCCAACTTATTGTGGGAAGCTTGTGGTAGGCTGCCCAAAACGTTTGACCCAAGTAAAACAATTTAAAGGCAATGCAACCAAATACTAATTGAGTGTATGTAAACTTCTGACCCACTGGGAATGTAATGAAATAAATAAAATCGGAATAAATCATTCTCTCTACGATTATTCTGACATTTCACATTCTTAAAATAGTGGTGATCCTAACTGACCGAAGACAGGGAATTTTTACTAGGATTGTCACGATCTTCAAGGATGGACCAAGGTGCAGCGTGCCGGGTTGAGAAAAACATGTTTATTCGTCTAACTCACCAAAACAAAAACAATGAACGAAGATCTATACAGTGTCGCACCAGTAGCACATACACACAAAACAAAGTCAACTTCCCACAAAGACAGGAGGGAAAAAGGGCTACTTAAGTATGGTTCTCAATCAGAGACAACGATAGACAGCTGTCCCTGATTGAGAGCCATACCCGGCCAACAACAAAGAAATACAAAAAGGAACATAGAATGCCCACCCCAACTCACACCCTGACCAACCAAAATGAGACATAAACAGGCTCATACAGGTCAGGGCGTGACAAGGATTAAATGTTAGGAATTGTGAAAAACTGAGTTTAAATGTATTTGGCTAAGGTGTATGTAAACTTCCGACTTCAACTGTACATGGGACGGGACGCGACAAGAAAAAGACGTCCGACTGCTACGCCATCTTTGATTTTTCATTACAACAGAATAATATGCCCCTCCAACATCAGACAACTACACAGAAAACCCTAATATTACAAAAAAATAAGTACATCAAACCAATGATGAGAGAATAGTCAGATTAACTGATTGACACAGATATGATGCCATAGCAGGAAGATCGGAATGCAGTGAACCAAAAGGTTATGAGTTCAAATCTCAGGTGTGGACATGTTGAATAACAATTTCTGTAAAAATTAACATGCACAATGTAGTCACCAAGTCAACCTGTATAAATTATCTAAATTGAAAACATTGTATGTTAAAAGCATTGTGTATGTAACCAGTTGCACAGCCTTTGTTAGTTAAGATGCCCAGATAATAGTGGAATGAAAATATGAGTCAAGTTGAGCAAACGCATTATTTTATGTTGACAGAAATTTGGGCCAGCTTTAACCGAATAGTTGACTAAACTAAAAAAGGCTGTGGAACCAGTTACTTAATAATAATTGGTTGAAACAACTAGAATTTTATTACAGTGAGCAGCAGGATTGGGGTGGGGGCCGGGGCGATCTGTTTTTCGGTTTCAGTTAATTAACCCCCCCGTTTACTAGACACAGCCAGTGCCTGAGGGGTTAAACAAAGACACAAAGCAAGAAGAGTTCAGATCAGACAAACATCCTTCCAGCAAAGGCAGTTAATCAATAAACAAATCCCCCTCAGGAGCAGAGTATAACACATTAATAACACATTAAGGCCCCCATGAGGTTAAGGTATAGCTTACACCCAGGACTCACTGGGATAAAGAGCATTGTTCCTATGACCTATTAATACATACAGTATACAGCAGGGTTTGGGTCAATTCCATTTTAATTCCAGTCAATTCAGAAGCAAACCAAATTCCAATTCTAATTCCTGATGTTCCTCATTGAAAAGCATAGAAGAGAATTAGATTTGGTATGTCAGTGTACTTCCTGAATTTACTGGAATTTACCTCAACCCTGGTATACTGTGCCTAGGGGTCTTTCCAAAAATCAACCTCTGTTAGAGTAATTTCTTTACTGTGTTTCCATACACAAAGAGGTTCAGAATCAAACGTGTCCGTGCTTGATAAAGCAATTGCGTGCCATGCTCAAGTTAGTCCACTAGATGGCGTGCTGGATAAATGAAAGTAACCCAGTCACATCCCTACAACACAGTGGATCATCATTCTCCACAGGGTACCCATAGCAACAGATGGAGAGAACTTCCTCTACACGCTAGTCACGTAAGTCCAAGATATACTGGCACCCTATAGTGCACTAATTTTGTCCAGAGCCCCATGTGGGCCCTATGGTGATATAGAACAGGGTGCCAGTCTTTAATATTCCGCACTAAATTATATACTAAGCCTAAATCCATTGTTTTGTTATCTACTGCTGAAGGAAGATGAAGAGATACGGATGGAGCAATTAGCACAAATGAGATTTGCATTAGATTGTCAGAGAAGGTTATGAGTACACAGTAGTGTGATTCAGGCAGTGGAGGTAGGTGCTGTTTAAAAACCAGGCTTTCACATGGAATTATTGATTTATGTCTGAGAAAAAACACTTTTCAACCCATATGATCTAGTACACAATAAAAAATATAATAAAACATATATATTTATGATGATATGATAAATTAAATGTGAATTAATAAGCATTTTCGTACTTTATAAAATGTACATGTATAGTTACAATCAGTTTTAGGAACATCTAACCAAAATATTTCACCTTCTTTATTACTTTACCAAACATATCATGACATTAGTGATAGTCAAAATGTGTTACATTTGTGAATGTCTAAATCAACATTTGGGCCACTTAAACAGTGTACGTCCCACTTATAGACAGAGGACAAGGGCTATGTGAAGGGCTCGATTTTGCTGTTCTGAGTATATGCAATGTGTCTGCCTCCGAAATAAAAATGAATGTTTTACTTCCACACAAAATTACTTCTTTACTTATTTTAGGTTTTGTCACGCCCTGATCTGTTTCAGCTGTCCTTGTGCTTGTCTCCACCCACTGCAGGTGTCGCACATTTTCCCCATTATCCCCTGGGTACTTACAGTTGAAGTCGGAAGTTTACATACACTTAGGATGGAGTCATTAAAACTTGTTTTTCAACCACTCCACAAATTTCTTGTTAACAAACTATAGTTTTGGCAAGTCGGTTAGGACATCTACTTTGTGCATGACACAAGTAATTTTTCCAACAATTGTTTACAGACAGATTATTTCACTTATAATTCGCTGTATCACAATTCCAGTGGGTCAGAAGTTTACATACACTAAGTTGACTGTGCCTTTAAACAGCTTGGACAATTCCAGAAAATGATGTCATGGCTTTAGAAGCTTCTGATAGGCTAATTGACATCATTTGAGTCAATTGGAGGTGTACCTGTGGATGTATTTCAAGACCTACCTTCAAATCATGGGAAAATCAAAAGAAATTG
Organism: Brachymystax lenok tsinlingensis; assembly: GCA_030435695.1. Taxonomy (NCBI): domain Eukaryota; kingdom Metazoa; phylum Chordata; class Actinopteri; order Salmoniformes; family Salmonidae; genus Brachymystax; species Brachymystax lenok. The sequence goes on from CM059789.1 coordinate 46,999,793, forward strand.
AAATACATCCACAGATACACATCCAATTGACTCAAATGATGTCAATTAGCCTATCAGTGGCTTCTAAAGCCAAGACATCATTTTCTGGAATTTTCCAAGCTGTTTAAAACCACAGTCAACTTAGTGTATGTAAACTTCTGACCCACTGGAATTGTGATACAGCGAATTATAAGTGAAATAATCTGTCTGTAAACAATTGTTGGAAAAATTACTTGTGTCATGCACAAAGTAGATGTCCTAACCGACTTGCCAAAACTATAGTTTGTTAACTCTTAGGGATCCAATCCCGTGAACGGGATTGATTTTGCCAACATCCGGTGAAATGCAGAGCGCCAAACTCAAAATACAAATATACACATTTTAAACATTCCAGAAATACAAGTGTAGCACACCATTCAAAAGCGTAGACTCTTGTTAATCTAACAGTGCTGTCAGATTTCAAAAAGGCTTTACTGCGAAAGCAGAACATTTGATTGTCTGAGGACAGCGCCCCATTCAAATATTCAATTAGCATAATAACATAACCAGCAGAGGTGTCACAAATCTCAAAAATAGCATAAAATAAATTGCTTACCTTTGAAGATCTTCTTCTGATGGCATACCCAAGCGTCCCGTTTACACAATAAAAGGTTATTTTGTTCGATAAAGTCCCTCTTTATATCCATAAAACTCTGTTTGGTTGGCGCGTTTTGTTCAGTAATCCACCTGCCCAAAGGCGTTCATCCATGCAGACAAACAATATCCCAAAAGTACCGGTAAAGTTCGTCGAAAAAAGTCAAACAGCGTTTGTAATCAATACTCAGATACCCTAAAATGAATATAAACTATAATATTTCAGACGGAATATAACCTGCTGAATAGAAGAGAAAAAGAGCTAAGCACGCACTCCCTGTTACGCGCAAAATCCATAACAGTACACTTGAGGTGACCTAAGGAAGAACTTGTCTTACTCTCTTGATTTTCAAGATAAAAGCTTCAAACCTTTTTCCAAAGACTGTTGACATGTAGTGGAAGCCATAGGAACTGCAATCTGGGAGCTATTCCCCTATATAACCAGTAGGCCTTCAAATGAAAACTGGTCACCTCAAAAAATCCCACTCCCTGGATGGATTTTGCTCGGGTTTTTGCCTGCCATATCAGTTCTGTTATACTCACAGACATTATTTTAACACTTCAGAGTGTTTTCTATCCAAAGCTACTATTTTATGCATATCCTGGCTTCTGGGCCTGACTAACAGGCAGTTTACTTTGGGCACGTTTTTCATCCGATCTTCAAAATACTGCCCCCTAGCCCTTTATTAACAAGAAATGTGTGGAGTGGTTGAAAAATGAGTTTTAATGACTCCAACCTAACTGTATGTTAACTTCCAACTTCAACTGTATGTCCATGATCTTGTCTACATACTTCATATCTGGTTTAAGTCTTTTAAGTTTACACTTAAAAGTTTTTCCATCCCTAATTATTTTGTATTTTTTTTTATAATTAAAAACTCAGATGTATCATATTTTTTGGAGTGGCGGCAACGATTTAGCAGTTGCGGCCCACCACTGCAGAATTAATGTAGGGGAAACACTGGGGATTTAATGCGTTCAGTATGCATTAGCTGTCATATGATCCAAAGAACTGAATTGCTTTAGTTATGGATAGGGATACTGAAGTGTACATAAGACTAGCAGCATTAAATGGTATGGATTGGATTACAAAAGACTCCCATTTTCTAGTGTGTCTGAGATCCAGGTCCTTTGAGGTATCACTGTGAACGCTCATTGGGAATTGTATACATATACCTTTCAGCCAAGGAAAGGGAAAGGGGGATACCTAGTCAGTTGTACAAGCCTTCCGCCTTCACGTAAACAGCCAAAATACCCCAAAAACTAAAGTGACATTGACTTGGTTGTGTTTAGAAAATTGGGGCCCACAGTAAAGGAGCCAAATGTCTGAGATGCTTGGGTTTGTTACATCCCCTAATCCTGTAGGCTGTTTAGCCATTGGGAATCAGCAGCAAGTTCCTCAGTCATAAGCTTCACTGTGAATCTGAGCCTCTGTGTCTCTCCTGCCTGTTGTTTGGGGCTGAAACATAACCTCTCAGACCCCAGAAAGAGAACCAGAGGGATTCTCATAATGTTCTGACACACAGCTGGACTCCTCCTGGGCTGGAAGTGGAACTATAGAACATGCAGCACGCCAACCAGTCCAACCTGGGTTCAAATGGTATTTGTTTATTTGAAATATTCGGCTGCGCTTGACCGAGCTCATCTGGTGCAATGGAACCAATGGAATAGTCCCAAAAGTGCAAACCACACTGTCCATTTGGGACTTCAAACACTATTTGAAACCAGCAGTTGTGGCTGACCAGAACTGGAACCAACAGTACTCAAACACTCCTCCCTCCCCAGCTCCAGCTCTCCAACTCTCTAATCCTGTATAAAGATAGTGAAGTCATGATTTTACTCCCCAGAGAACAACCTCAACCGGACCTTGTCTCTCCCCTAATGGCCAACACATGTGCCGCACTAAGCCCCAACCAACGCTATTTAAAATACAGACTCACATATCTGCCAGTAAGCAGGAATATCCTGTTGTTTGTGTAATTTACACATGTTTGTATTTGGGATATTGCATTTGGCTTTAGGAGAATGTGGAAAATATTTTCGAAGTCTCGTCCTCTCAGGGAATGGCCCATTCAGAATGTAAAATTCCTTCATAAATGAAATGTAGTGTTTATTTGAGGCAGATGAAGAATCCTGGTGTCAGTTTTCAGAGCTAGGGTCCTCTGTAGCTTGGGATAGCCAAGCTAGCTCAAATTATTGAGGATATGGGCACACAGAAAGATGGGTCTAAATTGCATGCCAAAGTTACCATATCATAAGCGTGCGCCAAATTGGCTAGTGACATTATCCTGTGGAGTTTTGTGCTATTTAGATTATGCTTCTTGTGGGATAACGTCCTCTAATTATTTGTGAGTACCACGTTTAAGAAATGCCATCATTATCTTCCAGTGTACAAAGAGTACAACTGATGTAGCCATGGTCACAAGCTTCATTGCAGTCATGCAGGCACAAGCTTATATTTACTTACCTCTCGCTAACTCTGTTTCTAGGTCAATTTGGTCCAATTGCCCAGGGGTGGTGGTTGGGCTGGTTGTCTGTTTGTGATATTGACCTGTTGTCTAGTGGGACACACTTATCAGTTCTTTACTGAGATGTTGAGGGGACCAGCAACAGGTTATGCAGGTCCCTGGTGAACCAATCATTTCTCTTTTCTTCTCAGCCAGGCCAGAATGATTGTTCTTCTTTACATTGTTATTTGGTGGTTTAACAGAGAGGGGGGAGTTAGGCCCTAAAGACTTGGATTTTAATAGATACCTTACAGCATAATCGTAACTTGAAAGATACCACCCCGCTGGTTTGGATAAACAACTTCAGAATTCCAAATGTCTGCGGGGAGAAAAGGGGCTGGTGAGGTGGATAGTGGTGGATAGATGGTCCATTACAACATTATAGCATGGTGGAGAAACTAACGAGGAAGGAAATGAGAGCATGCTTACAACGCACACACACACACAAACACACATACACACTCACACACGCACACAATAAGATGCAAGCATGTTCAAAACACAGCAGTATAATCAAAGCAGTACTGTACAGAGAGAACGGTCAGCATGCATTGTGTTGGGAGCAGGACCGGTGTGGAAATAATGACACAGGCCTGGACAGGAGCGTATGGTATGGTAAACTGCAGAGGGAAAAGGCAAATCAAGTCTTATCATATTTTACTAGTGTGCTGATTGGTAGGGTAGATTAGAACTGAAATGAAATGAAGAAGAGGTTTTCCCCCTGGAAATACAATTATATTCCTGTTCTAGTAATTCAATGTGTATTCCCTCAGGGCAGGGTTGGGGCCACAACATAAAATAAAACACATGAACGTTGGGCTTTTCCACTCTGGCGCTGCTGTCACTTCATCCTTTTATTGGGTGCAGTGATTAAATGTATCTCTATGGTTGGAAGAAACACAGTCAGAAGACTGAAACCTCCCCAGTTCTCTGCATATGTAAAACCTATTTCCATCCATCTGCTCTGTCCTATGGGTAGAATCACACCTACTCTTTCTCTCTCTCTCACCAAATCGGTAAATTACTGCAGTTGAATTGGCTACAATGGGAAATAATAGTAGTCACCAACCACAGTCGGGTCACCTGCTACTGTCTTCCCTTCCACTGGCATACTGTCAACTTTTTTTTCTCTTTCTAATGATTGATGGTCAAAGCAAGACTATGAAAACAGCCTGGACAACCCCTCCCTCTCACTCTCTATCAATCTCTCTCTCCCTGCAGATATTCTCAAGCTCTGTCAGGTTGGATGGGTAGTGTCACTGCACAGCTATTTTTAGGTCTCTCCAGGGATGTTCGATCGGGTTCAAGTCCGGGCTCTGGCTGGGCCACTCAAGGACATTCAGAGACTTGTCCCGAAGCCACTCCTGTGTTGTCTTGGCTGTGTGCTTAATTAAGGTCGTTGTCCTGTTGGAAGGTAAACCATCGCCCCAGTCTGAAGTCTTGAGCGCTCTAGAGCAGGTTTTCATCAAGGATCTCGCTGTACTTTGCTCCGTTCATCTTTCCCTCAATCTTGACTAGTCTCCCAGTCCCTTCCGCTGAAAAACATCCCCAAAGCATGATGCTGCCACCACCATGCTTCACCGTAGGGATGGTGCCAGGTTTCCTCCAGACATGAAGCTTGGCATTCAGGCCAAAGAGTTCAATCTTGGTTTCATCAGACCAGATCATCTTGTTTCTCATGGTCTGTCATGTGCCTTTTACTGAGGAGTGGCTTCCGTCTGGCCACTCTACCATATAGGACTGATTGGTGGAGTGCTGCAGAAATGGTTGTCCTTCTGGAAGGTTCTCCCATCTCCACAGAGGAACTCTGGAGCTCTGTCAGAGTGACCATTGGGTCCTTGGTCACCTCCCTGACCAAGGCCCTTCTTGGTCAGGGAGGTGACCAAGGACCTTCAATGCTGCAGAAATGTTTTGGTACCCTTCCCCAAATCTGTGTCTCAACACAATCCTGTTTCGAAGCTCTACGGACAATTCCTTCAACCTCATGGCTTGGTTTTTGCTCTGACATGAACTGTCAACTGTGGGACCTTATATAGACAGGTGTGTGCCTTTCCAAATTATGTCCAATCAATTGAATTCACCACAGGTGGACTCCAATCAAGTTGTAGAAACTTCTCAAGGATGATCAATGGAAACAGGATGCACCTGAGCTCAATTTTGAGTCTCATATCAAAAGGTCTGACTAAAGTCCACAAAAATACTACATTGAATACTACAGTAAACTCAGGAAAAACACTACAGTGAATTCTATAGTATTTATACCAAAGCATACTATAGTAGTTTTTTCGTGTAGTTGAGGCTGACGAGGAAAGGATTCTGGCTGGATCTGTCTCTGTCCTCATTAGTACAGTACTGAGGTGAGCTGCTCCTCCTGACACACACGCATGCAAACACACAAACACTCACACACCTTTACACACACAAACACTCTCTGAGTCTGACTGCTGACAGTTTGAAGATATTGATAGGAGCAGAGGGATGTGAGATGTGAAATCCCCTGAGTAAAGGAGAATGCAGCCGAATGGTTGTAATTGGGCCCTGAGTATCAATCTGCTGCCAAATACCTCACAGTTTTCACCTCTAATGTTCTCCATCATTGCTATGGTAATGTTAAGTCATCTCTGCATGCTGATGAGATGAGATGGTGCATGTTCACAGCTCAGTTCCTGCCCTTAGTTTGTCTCTGTCACAACCAAGGAAACAAACACATACACACACATAGCTGTTTTCCAATAACAGAGAGATCAGTGAGCCTCTGACAAACACACATTATTATTCCTACAATATCTTTTTATTCCACACAGTGTTTGGTTGAAATAAGTCAACAGGGTGTGTTGTTAGTGTCAATAGTGAAAATGATATTGTTGTATGTTATTTCACGATCACTATGCGTTATAGTAAGTTACACTGTCAGTGCCAAATGCATTCACCTCATTGAAAGGTTTGTACCACAGAACTAACAGAACATAGTGAAACTTTGAACTATTCAAGGAGAGTTTCACCAAATACTATCTTTTGCTTTTCAACAGTGTCTGAATATTACCAAACAATATACGTCCTTGCCTTTCAATGGTGTGTCTGCTCACATTAAAAAATACAACAGTTTAATATAGAATACTACAGTGCTTACTATAGAATTCTGTAGTAAATTGTAGTATACTGTACAATACTATACTAAACACTGTAGTATCCCTCTGACGTGTAGCACTTACTATAGAATGTTGTAGAATACTATAGTAAATACTACGGTAATGCCAACAAAAACACTACATTCCACAAAAACACCACACTTTTTTAACTAAAGTAAATACTACAGTATGTTATTTTAATGTACCCTGCCCATTCCTCTCCCCATATCCTAATTTGTGCCACCCACAAGTGAGAACCATACATGCCAAGTATAGACCATATTGTGTTCCCTACAGATTATAGAAAAGAGCAGATGTTCTGAACTATCAGTTCAGACCCCAGTCCTTCCTACCTACGGGTTATGGAAAAGTATTAGTATTTCTCCAGTAAGAGAAAGACTCCACTTCTATGTCAAAGGTAATAAAACACTAACAATACATTATACTCCAGTCTGCAAAAGCACTACAGCAAATACTCCAGTATAGTACAGTCTGCAATAACACTACAATAATACTACAGTATACTACAGTCTGCAATAACATTATAGTAAATACCATAGTATACTCCAGTCTGCAAAATCGCTACATTAAATACTACAGTATACTCTAGTTTGCAATAACACTATAGTAAATAATACAGTATACTACAATCTGCAATAACACTACAGTAAATACTACAGTATAGGCTACTACAATCTGCAAAATCACTAATTCATTACTGTAGTATATAATATAGTTTTATTTTCCTTCAGTATTTATGCTATAGTTGAACGGTCAGTGTCATTTAAGGAGGAGGGAGGACGATTTTCTTTCATGAGCATGGCCTTATTTGTATTACAGCATATCGGATGACTCTCATTCATATTCCATTCACCCAGTTCAATGTAACAGCGATAGGTTTAGGCTACTACATGATACTAACATTTTAGTATCATGTAGTTTCTATTGGACAAATTCAGGTATGTTTATCCCCGTTTTGTTCCGTTTGCTTCCGTTTAAGAAAAGTTTTTCAACAGAATCGGTGGAATGAATACACCCTTGATCACACGTAAACACAGTTCACTTTCATAGCAGTCACTTTGTATTCCTTGTCGCATCTCTGCGCTCTCCTCCTCTCACCTCTTCCCTTCGCTTGGGGACTTCAATGCACAACACATCAACTGTATGTGACCAGGCGGAAAAACTTTTCCAAGCCAAAACCGCTACACACAGCCTACATTGTTGTCACCATATTAGCTAAAGTAATGTCGTACTCAGCATAGCTAATGGAACTAACACATTAGTAAACCTGCTACAATCATGCAGTAACGTTACAGTGTAAAGTCAGTAAGCAGTTACACTGGCGGGGCCCTGGTGGCAACACATTTGTAATACCAAAAGAAAATAAGAATTTCTTCTTAACTGACTTGCCTAGTAAAATAAAGGTAAAAAAAAAAAGCTAAGTTAGCTAAGTAAGTGAAACTGAAAAAAAAATTACGAAATCTCTCTCTGTCACGTTCAGGCCTGATATAGACAGGCTGGCGTGTTTTGTTTTGGTGTAGGGTTTTTTCTGTTCTAGGTTATACATTTCTATATTGGGGTAATGGTTCCCAATTAGAGGCAGCTGTGGTTCGTTACCTCTAATTGGGAACCATATATATGTTTGTAGTTTTCACTAGGGGTTTGTGGGTTATTGTTTGTTACATAGCTAAGTGTTTCAGTCTATGTTATTGTTACGATCTTCGTTCATTTTGTTTATTGTTTTGCCAGTTACGTTGCTTTTAATAAAGAATGTATACTGGATACCTCGCTGCGCCTTGGTCTGTCCCTCTCAGAGATCGTGACAGAATAACCCACCATAAAAAGACCAAGCAGCGAGAGACCCGGGAGTTCTGGACTTGGGAGGAGATTTTGGCTGGTAAGGGACCTTGGGAGAAGACGGCGGAGCATCGTCACCCCAGGGAGAAAAGAGTAGCGAGGGCTGAGCGGAGCAGTTACGAGGATTTGTATGGAGTATGGAATCCAGAGAGAGAAAAGTTTGTTGGATCTCGCCTGGCTAGGAAGCCCGAAAGGCAGCCCCCAAAAACTTTTTTGGGGGGGCACACGGGGAGTTTGGCCGGTTCAGGATGGACTCCTGAGCCAACTCCTCGTGCTCTCTGGTGGGAGTGTTGGAGGGAGCGTCGCACTGGAAAGACGCCGTGCTATGCAGTTTTGCGCACGGTGTCTCCAGTGCGCATGCATAGGCCGGTGCGCGAAATTCCAGCGCCACTCATCTGTCGGGCTAGGGTGAGTGTGCAACCTGGAGGAGTGGTGCCGGCTCTGCGAGCGAGGTCTCCAGTACACCTTCTGGGACCGAGATATCCTGCACCGGTTCTGCGTGTGGGGTCTCCGGTTCGCATCCACAGCCACAGTTCGCATCCTGTCCCTGCTCCATGCTCAAGGATCCCTGTGCCCGTCGTGGACTCAGCACGTCCTGTCCCTGTTCCACGCTCCAGGATCCCTGTGCCTGTCGTGGACTCAGCCCGTCCTGTCCCTGTTCCACGCTCCAGGATCCCTGTGCCCGTCGTGGACTCAGCACGTCCTGTCCCTGTTCCACGTTCCAGGATCCCTGTGCGCGCCGTGAACCCAGCACGGCCCGTTTCTGCTCCCCGCACCAGAGTCCCAGTGCGCATCTTGAGCCCAGTACGGCCCGTTCCTGCTCCCCGCACCAGAGTCCCAGTGCGCGTCATGAGTCCAGTACGGCCCGTTCCTGCTCCCCGCACCAGAGTCCCAGTGCGCGTCATGAGTCCAGTACGGCCCGTTCCTGCTCCCCGCACCAGAGTCCCAGTGCGCGTCGACAGTCCGGAACCTCCAGAGAAGGTTCCCAGTCCGGAGCCTCCAGAGAAGGTTCCCAGTCCGGAGCCTCCAGAAAAGGTTCCCAGTCCGGAACCTCCAGAGAAGGTTCCCAGTCCGGAGCCTCCAGAGAAGGCTCCACCCGAAGACCCCCCCAATGGACTTTTGGCGCGGTCGGAGTCCGCGCTTTGGGAGAGTACTGTCACGTTCAGGCCTGATATAGACAGGCTGGCATTTTAGTTTTGTTTTGGTGTAGGGTTTTTTCTGTTCTAGGTTATCCATTTCTATGTTGGGGTAATGGTTCCCAATTAGAGGCAGCTGTGGATCGTTACCTCTAATTGGGAACCATATATATGTTTGTAGTTTTCACTAGGGGTTTGTGGGTTATTGTTTGTTACTTAGCTAAGTGTTTCAGTCTATGTTATTGTTACGATCTTCGTTCGTTTTGTTTATTGTTTTGCCAGTTACGTTGCTTTAATAAAGAATGTATACTGGATACCTCGCTGCGCCTTGGTCTGTCTCTCTCGGAGATCGTGACACTCTCTTTATTTCTCTCTTGCTTCTCCTTCATTTTGGAAGAAATGAATTTGTCTATAGAAGGGGGTGAGAACCGTGAGCCTCCTAGGTTTTGTATTGAAGTCAGTGTACCCAGAGGAGGACGGAAGCTAGCTGTCCTCCGGTTACACCATGCTACCCTTCTTTGCAAAACAATGTGTTTTAATCAATTATTTGGTGTCATGTGATTATATTTAGTATAGTTTTATCTAAAAAGGATAACTTTTTAAATTATTTGCAACTTTAGACTTTAGTCCGGAAAACACTACAGTTAATACTGCAGTAAGGTCCACAAAAGTATACCATACTATAGTAGTTTTTCATGTGGGTGAGTCTTTCTATTGTGAAGATTAAACTAGAGATGGGCCTGAAAGCCACCCATTGTTGTGTGCAGGTCTACCCAGAGTACATTAGGAGCTGATGTTACACTGGTGTTGTGGTAAATAATGCCATATATCTCCAGGGGGAGGACATGGTGCTGTCTACAGAATTTTGTCTTCAATAAATTATGACAGGATCTGTTTACCGCAAAGACGAAGGCTTTGAGCCATTCCCATGGTGTAGGATGCCTTCGCCCTGAGGGCTATCTCACATAATGTCAAGTTTTGGGTGTAGCTGGTGTGAGGAAGTCAGGCGCAGGAGAGCAGAGATGAGTGGACTAAGCACTTTACTAGGCAAAATACTGAAACGCAACCGCGTTCAAAAAACAAATGCCCAAAACAAGCAAGGCAGCAAACAGTACAATAAACCGCACAAATACGGTTATACAAAAAGGCACGGGTGGAAACATACAACCCGGCGTAACCGACATACAGCAAATAATTCCCCACACAGACATGGGGGAACCAGAGGGTTAAATACCCAACAGTAATGAGTAAACATTAAAACCAGGTGTGTGTGAAAACCAGACAAAACGGAAATGGAAAATGAAAAGTGGATCGGCGATGGCTAGTAGACCGGTGACGTCGACCGCCGAACGCCGCCCGAACAGGGAGAGGAACCGACTTCGGCGGAAGTCGTGACACATAATATGTGTATGTATGTGGAAAGGATGATATGCAGGTAGCTTATAGCGCTGGACAAGTGAGGGCAGAGTTAGATAGAGAAGAGGATAAATCAAACAAGGTTGACTTTCCTCTAGGGTCAAAGTGTTTTATTATTGACAGGGTTCATCTGATTGAAAACCCTCCAGAGACTAAGGCCCTCATGGGTCTGATGCATAGAACCCATTACAGATCGTAATGGTTTTCACTTCTAGGTGTGGATAGAACATGGTTAGGGAATATACCTCATTAACACTACAGAGAGAGGGTGAATAATGTTTGGAAACATGTTTTAAAGGATTGTAATGTGATTGATGGATATACAAAGGGGATGAATTATGATTAGTAAATGGACCTACTGAAGAACATTGATGTATTGGACTGAAGTGGCAGTCTTAAAATGGGTGTATGGGTGAAACTACACTGAGCAGGGCAAAGCATTGGTAATTGTGTAACAGTGGGTGGCATGTCAAACGCATCTCTTCTCTCTGGAAAGAGTGGTAACCTCCTAAGCCTGGCAGCCTCTGTAGAAACCTCTAGAAGCCAACCAATAAGTACAAGAAGGAAAATATGACTCTGGTGTGTCTTACGGTATTTACAAAGATTTAAAAAAAAAATTTGACCTTTATTTAACTAGGCAAGTCAGTTAAGAACAAATGCTTATTTACAATGACGGCCTACCCCGGCCAAACCCGGACGATGCTCGGCCAATTGTGTGTCGAACCCGGATGACGTCCACACATCAGTGTGTGTCAAACCAAGCCAGGAGCCAGGGGATGGGGGGCCAGGGCTCCCACCCACCCAGCCAGCCAGGCCAGGGTAGGAAAATACTTTAGTGTTAAATTTGGAGGGCCAAGGCTCGGCAGGCAAGCAGTGGACTGACTGATTGACGGAGGGAGTAGGGCTAATGAATGGTTGTCCAGGGGCCAGAGGTGTGGGACTGCAAGCAGGGCACCTCCTCCTCCTCTCCTGTCCTGTTCTCACCTCCTCTCTACCTTACACCCCTCTCCTCCACCTCTCACCTCTTCCTTGTCTCCGCCACGTCTTCTCTGCCTTTTATTCTCTTCTCGCCCTCTCATCCATTCCTCTCTTCTTATCTACCCTCTCTTCTCTCCTGATGGGGCATGGATGATATTGTTTTTGAACCACCACAGTCATGGATGAGAAGAGGTTTTGCTCACAGAGTGTCTGGTGTTGGGTCTGCTATTGGGCGGACGCTGACTGGGGGATGTAACATTGTAGCAACAGGGGTGTTGAGGCAAGGAGTGGGCCTCTCCTGTCCTTAGCTGGCATCATAGCCTGAGATGGTAAGATAACACCCTGACTCTGGCTCAGTCCATTTAGCCTACCTGGTGAGTGTTGGGAACGGACTCCATTCTCCTTTCACTACAGCCTCTGTCCAACTGATTCTCAAGGCTGACCTGGTTTAATGTGAAGGATCAACAAGACAAGCTGTGTGAAACAAACGTCATGGTGATATGTGGACATGATAAAGATCCAATGGATGGTGATTATGATGGTGGTTATGATGGATGATGATGATTATCTACAGTCAGTACATTATAACTAAACTTTTTAAATAAATTGAGCTCATATGCAATTTCACATACTATGGTCAACATCAAAGGGCAACAAACAAATCAGTCAGTTTAGTCAGATGTACTGTACAGCCCAATGGTGTAACCTACTTGTTCCTCTGATGTGTAACTGTTGGTGCATTAGGAAATATTATTTTTAGGAATTTCTCCCCCTCTGCTCTTTTTGTTGCAGGCAATTTTATTCTTCCATAATTATATAATTTCCTGAACCGTTTGGCTGGAACTTTCCTCTCTGAAAATCGTCAAATCAGCTTTAATATGAACCTTATTTTAGACGACTTTGCAAAAAGGCCTCCATTGTTAGATTAAGGAGCAGCATAACATATTACATTTCTTCACCATACATCTTGTTATACGACACTTTAGGAAATATATGCCACGCTGTACACTTTCAGCTGGCAATATAAACAATTAATTGATTTTTATCCGTGTAAAATTGGTAAATTGTTTGCTGAAAAATTACCAGCTTTAATAGACCATTTGAGACATAAGATGACAACTTCTACATGTTTTCAATTATTTGGTTATTGGAAACATATTTATAGCTTTCTTATTGTGGTTGTAATATGTGGTCATCCCCACAGATGGCACCGATAGCCGTATGCTCAAAAGTCAAAACTTTGATAGAGCCGCAAGTTACTGTCGATATTCATACCAGACTCTTGACTTGGGTTACTAGATAAAAGATGAAAGGTTGATTTTGACTCATGGTCAAAATGTGGAAAAGATATATTGCGCTGACGCTGCATGCTGTTTTACTTTTATATTATGGTTGAATGTTGTGCTGTGATTCTGTGAACTTAAAAAAGCATAACAAGGACATGGACATTGGTTGATTGCAGGGGCAGTTTTAGAGTGGTGGAAGGGGTGGCAACGCCCCACCCTTGAAATACGATTGGCCACCCTTAGTACGCCCCTATTCTCATTGGGTCAGAGTGCTGTCAATCTGGCTCAGATTGGAGAGAGAAAAAATTGTGTTTGTTCTGGCAGTTTAGCAGTATCAATGGGCTTTCTTTAGGACCATGTGGACGGCTCATAGCCAGGCTGTTTGACTGGCTGGCTTTAGGACTATGTGGACAGAGAGGTGCAGCTGCAGTGATCGAACAGTGTGACTTCTCTCTCAGTTGACAAAAGCAGTGCGGAGGTGGAAGATGGCTAGGTAACTGCTATTTGACTTGACAGGAAACTAAACTAGTTGGTATCTCGTTGCTGAGATATCTAATTGCTAAATTCTGTAGGCTACGGCACATGTTTTTTCTAAAATGTTATGTATGGGCTCTACTGTACTGAACTCTACTGTACTCTACTTTTCTTTACTGTACTATTTTTTTTTACTGTGTTCTAAGTACTGAACTGTATTGGACTGTGCTGTCCAAACTTGTGAAAAATAGACGCCTATGATAGGTTCAGATTTGGTCCAACCAGGGCGAACTGACCAAATTCCTACTACTTTTCAACATCCTTGGACATCTGGTGTCAGTCGGTGCTCAGTGGGTGAGAGAGAGAGAGAGAGAGAGAGAGAGAGAGAGAGAGAGAGAGAGAGAGAGAGAGAGAGAGAGAGAGAGAGAGAGAGAGAGAGAGAGAGAGAGAGAGAGAGAGAGAGAGAGAGAGAGAGAGAGAGAGAGAGTTCAGACTGTTTTCACAGTCTTGCTTTGACCACCAAATGTCAGAATGAGACACACACTCTCTCTCTCTCTCTCTCTCTCACGCACAGAACACACACACACAACATTTTCCCTAACACCTAAGCCTAACCCTAGCCCTAAACCTAACCCACCCCTAACCCTAATTATAACCCTAACCCTTAACCTAAACTCTAAGTCTAAAATAGCCTTTTTACAAGTGAGGACCGGCAAAATGTCCTCACTTCTCTGAATTTGAGTTGGTTTACTATTCTTGTGAGGACTTCTGGTACTCACAAGTATAGTAAAACGTGTACACACACACACGCACATGCGCGCGCACACACACACCCGGAGGGCATGTGGAGAAGTTCACGTCTCCTGCTACATAGGCAGACTCAGTGAGGAGCATCAAAGACTACTCTCTGTGGAATAAAGTATTAAATCCATGCAAAGTGATGGGCTGTACAGCTGCATGGGCCAAGTACATCAATCATCCATGTGCTGTTGGCCAACCAACCAGGGGCAATTCAATGGATTTCTTTGATGGGACGACCAATGGGGGATCAAGAACCAGTCATGGGTGGCCATGCAAATTCATCAAATTGTATGACAAATAGTGTTGAAAATTAGGTACGATTCATTGTACTAAACAACTGTCTCAACTGTTAATTTGTATCTGCACTAACTCATACAAATACATGTATTTGAAGTGAAGTGATCCATTTTGATCCATATTGATCCATAGTGATCCATAGTAAAAATCCACATTCAAGTTGAAGACGATTTAATGCATTTCTAAAATGCTATTTTGAGAAGAGCAAAAACAAGCAAAAATGACTCCAGCCATTATCACCGTAACTGCTATAGCTTCATTCACCACAGTCGATAAGGGTCATATGGGCACCAAAAGGACCCATGAACACCAACATGTGAAGTTCATAGGAGCATTTCAAATTGTGTATCAAATGAAAGCTAAGAATTTATATTTAAATTAGGAATAAGCAAAGGATTTGATTTCTGGTCAAACAGGGGTCTTAGACAACAGAAAAAAGCATTATAATCTATCAGAAATACATAAAAACCCAATAATGTGGAAGTAAAGACCCCTGCCAACTAATATCAACACAAACAATTATTTGCCTTTGTAAGGTTAAGAACAATTGCCTTGTGCCTTGAAATTTTGTTACCAACCCACATATCTTTAAGATATTTTCTAATTTCTCTTCCTCATGAGGAGGGACGATAAGTAAAGGTTGACCTACCAATTAGTTAAAGTGCCTTGCAAAAGTATTAATCCTCCTTGGCATTTTTCCCATTTTGTTGCATTACAACCTGTAATTTAAATAGATTTTTATTTGGATTTCATGTAATGGACATACACAAAATAGTCCAAATTGGTGAAGTGAAATGATCTGTCACGTGATCTCAGTATATATACACCTGTTCTGAAAGGCCCCAGAGTCTGCAACACCACTAAGCAAGGGGCACCACCAAGCAAGCGGCAGCATGAAGATCAAGGAGCTCTCCAAACAGGTCAGGGACAAAGTTGTGGAGAAGTACAGATCAGGGTTGGATTATAAAAAAAACTCTGAAACTTTGAACATCCCACAGAACACCATTAAATCCATTATAAAAAAATTGAAAGAATATGGCACCACAACAAACCTGCCAAGAGAGGGCCGCCCACCAAAACTCACGAACCAGGCAAGGAGGGCATTAATCAGAGAGGCAACAAAGAGACCAAAGATAACCCTGAAGGAGCTGCAAAGCTCCACAGCGGAGATTGGAGTATCTGTCCATAGGACCACTTTAAGCTGTACACTCCACAGAGCTGGGCTTTATGGAAGAGTGGCCAGAAAAAAGCCAATAAGCAAACACATTTGGTGTTCACCAAAAGGCATGTGGGAGACTCCCCAAACATATGGAAGAAGGTTCTCTGGTCAGATGAGACTACAATTGAGCTTTTTGTCCATCAAGTAAACCACTGTGTCTGGCGCAAACCCAACACCTCTCATCACCCCGAGAACATCATGTTTTTCATCGGCAGGGACTGGGAAACTGGTCAGAATTGAAGGAATGATGGGGATGGCGCTAAATACAGGGAAATTCTTGAGGGAAACCTGTTTCAGTCTTACAGAGATTTGAGACTGGGACGGAGGTTCACCTTCCAGCAGGACAATGACCCTAAGCATACTGCTAAAGCAACACTCGAGTGGTTTAAGGGGAAACTTTTAAATGTCTTGGAATGGCATAGTCAAAGCCCAGACCTCAATACAATTGAGAATCTGTGGTATGACTTAAAGATTGCTGTAGACCAGCAGAACCCATCCAACTTGAAGGAGCTGGAGCAGAATGGGCAAAAATCCCAGTGGCTAGATGTGCCAAGCTTAAAGAGACATACCCCAAGATACTTGCAGCTGTAATTGCTGCAAAAGGTAGCTATACAAAGTATTGATTTCGGGGTGAATAGTTATGCACGCTCATATTTTGCATCTTCAAAGTGGTAGGCATGCTGTGTAAATAAAATGATACAAACCCCCCCCCCAAAAATCTTTTAATTCCAGGTTGTAAGGCAACAAAATATGAAGAATTCCAAGGGGGTGAATACTTTCGCAAGCCACTGTATAGTGTTAATACTGATATCAAGTATATTTATTAATAATTAAGTAATTAAAACTGGCAATTCTATTACCAAATATGTAAACTACTGCAACTGAATTGGCTACAATGGGAAATCATTGTAGTCACCAACCACAGTCGGGTCCCCTGCTATTGTCCTCCCTTCCACTGGCATACTGTCATGTCTAAATCATAACTGGAGAGAGAGAGAGAGAGCTACTGTGTCTGCGCAGTCTGCCTGTGCATATCTCCACCTCCAATGCGTGATTAAACCAGACTAAATTTGTTTCCTACCAGCTGGCATCTCCCCAGGCCAAGGCAATTATGAATTATAAACAAGCAATGCTGAATCTTATCCACACTCTGAGAAGTAAAATACACACACACACACATACACTCACATATAGTTCAGCGCCAAATTATGTTTGTGTTGGTGTATGTAGTGATGGGAAGTTCCAGATGTTAGAATGAACCACATTGAGTTTAATTATATATTTTTCCCTGACTGGTTTCCACATGCTTCACGGTTCTCCACTCTGTCTGATGCCTGAGGACACTGAGGACACTGACACGGGAATGGTGAGTCACTGACTTTCCATAATGTCTGTGCCCTACTGACTTTAAATGAACTGCAGAAAGTGTAAGGGCAATGTAAAAAGGGCAAGGTTGTTACTTATACTAAGTGATGTCAATGTTATAGCTATGTTATGACCCTTTCATAATTAATATGTATGCCATCGTCATCTTGGTCTCTGATGACAAGAAAAGAAGTGTGTGCACACACAGACACACACAGAGACGTTCCACACACACTCCCAGGTATGTTTAGTTTGAATGACAGGTTTGTGCCTCTGGCCTCTCTCTATCTGTCACTCAACATTGCTGCTTTTCACGGTGGTTAAACACTGGGTCATGAAAGGAAATGTTAAGATCACACAGAACACATTTCTCTCTCATTGTTGTTACTATAGCCAGCCCCCCACCCCCAGTGCTACTGAGGCCAGCATGCCACTAACCTGCATCCCAAATGACACCCTATTCCCTACATAGTGCAATACATTTGACCTGGTCAAAAGTAGTGCACTCTATAGAGGATTTGGGAAGTAGCCCTACTTTCCCATTTAGTAGAGCTGAAGGAATGAGATCACACCACTGCTGTGCTTTCTGCCCCCTTATAAAGGTGAGAAGCAGGGGTCACATCTGTCAGTAGAACAGTGGAATGCAAGACATTTGTCCAAATGGGCGCTGTTAACTGTTCACAGTATGTTGTTCTATGATGTTATCATTTAATGGGGCGACACAGACAGGATGCTGTTTTAAGAGACATTACACTGTAGGTAGGGGTAGATGATTTTCTGGGCCAATGAAAACAGCTTGGATTGTATTCCTGTACTTCCCTCACTAGGTGTTCGTGTGTGTGTTACCATACGGAAACAGTTTGTGAGAGGAGGAACGGCTCACACACTCTCTCAGCAACCACCCCTGTCTGCTACTGACACATTCAAAAAGACCAGATTTACTAGACAGGTAGTTGTGTGACTGATCGTGATATATATATCACTTTGACCTATTTCAAGTACAGTAACATCACCTGTATATGTGGACATCTTTACTGCTTCCTGTCAGGTTTACATACTGTAGTACAGAACATTTCACTGTAGGTTACCAGTTTACAGTTTACAGGAGGAAAGTTACCAGCGAGGGAAAGAGAAGGGGAGGGGGGAGACAAAGAGAGGGGGGAAGAGAGAGGGTGAAGAGAATAGGAGGGAAAGAGGAGGAGAGAGAGAGAGAGAGAGAGAGAGAGAGAGAGAGAGAGAGAGAGAGAGAGAGAGAGAGAGAGGCGTGCGAGTGACAAATAATCATATAAAATGGTAGTAAATAATAATTTAAAAAATTACAAATAAATAAATAACAACAATAAAATGGTAATAGTCAATAGTAGAAATATAAAAAATATAAAAGGCTAAACATGGACAATGAAACTATAACTAACTTATAACTAACTCATCCTCACCATTACATCAGTACTACAACTACCATCATCATTACTACTACTACTACCACTACCATCACTAAACTGCTATCATTACCATCAGCCCTACTACCCATACCACTACTATTTGTAATAATAATAATAATAGTAATAACAATAATACTAATAATAACAAAGTTACTGTTTACTATGCAGATGTTATTATTCAGTGTCCTTCAGGGTATGGCAGGCAAATACATACTTGGCTGCAAGTGAAGCCATTGCTCCTTCGCCAATGAGTATTTTTTGTTTTTCATCTGGGTTTAATAAGTAAGAATTTGGAATAAATGTAGCAATTTCTATGAATAATGAATCTCTTGGTGAGGAATATTTATCACAGTAAAATAGCATCTCTCTCTCTCTCTCTCTCTCTCTCTCTCTCTCTCTCTTTGCACTTT
This sequence comes from Brachymystax lenok tsinlingensis, assembly GCA_030435695.1. Lineage (NCBI taxonomy): Eukaryota > Metazoa > Chordata > Actinopteri > Salmoniformes > Salmonidae > Brachymystax > Brachymystax lenok. The sequence continues at coordinate 47,018,721 of CM059789.1, forward strand.
CTAACACACTGTCCAGTGAATCTGCTATCCCTCCTATATACACTGGCTCCATTCACTGGCTCCAGTGGTCTTTTTCCACAGACAGAAAATAAACATTAGCCTTGCTAGGCATTGACGGACAGACAGCATGTCTGGCTAATTGAAATGTAATAATAATAAATGGCTTTTTTTTTTACACCTTCTCCTTGCTTTGGGGGAGAGAGAGAGAGGAGGGAGAGGAGAGAGGAGAGATACATAGACAGAGAGGAGGGAATCACACGTATGACAATGGCCCCTACCCAACACTCTTGCACCATGCCAAAATGGATGTGGGTATTACGATGGGGTCCTGACCTAACAGCCTGCTCAATAAAGTGTAACGACAACCATAGAGGCTCTCAATTCAGTCTTTGAACATCATGGAGCATGGCGTAGTCTAGATGGTAAACTGTATCATTACTAATGAGTTCCAGGGGTTTTCTGTTCTTTGCAGATGGAGTTGATGTGATGTTGGTAGACGTCTTGGGACCCATACTAAGACATGAAACATGCACCCCCATTCACTCCATGTTTGTGCAGCATAGCGGGATGTAAAATGTGCATGTTTGTTGCTCAGGGTTTGTTTGCTTTTCCTCAGTGCCTCCTCTGGTCTACATAGACAGACATATTCCCTCCATACCCCCACCTCCATCCATCTGCTCTCCCCTAGTTTGTTGATTTTCCCCCTGCGCTTCTAACTATTACTAGCAAGGTGCTTCTAACTGCTGCAAGCCACAGATTATTTATGTTGTGACCTGCAGTGATGGTGGTATGTGTGTGCGTGTGTGGGTGTGCTGTCCATCAACACAGGAGACAGTGAAGAGTAATGGGGAATGAGGATAACCCCCAAGAGTCGATATTCGCGCCCCCGTGGAAATCTAATTAGCATGATACAAAAATAACCAACAAAATCCATCGGTTTAAGCTATAGATATCAGATTTTTGCATGGGCTGCGTCTCAATCCACCGCATCCGCCAATGGCGACCTTCCGCATCACAGGTTTCGTCTGAAGTACCGCTGATCTGCTAACATCTGTCTGTAGCTTCCGAACGGTTTAGCCTACGAACACGTACATGTCAGTTGTTTTGCTCTGGAACGCCCACAGGCCCCACAAGACTTGTCTGAAGGTAGTCCGGTACCAGTAAAAAAACAAATGGAAGTATATATGGAAGTAGTTTAGAGCAATAAATAAAAGAGGTTATTTATGAGTCATTTTGTTTTTGTTACAAAAATTATGATATTTCTTATATCTCTCCGATATAGGACAGACACTTTAAAACAATCTTCCTTTTGATAAATAGCAGTAAGGCCAAATTCAAATTCAGTGATTCATCAAAAGGGGTCCTAAAATTAATAATCAAAGAGCTAAATGATCCTTGTTATGACCATCTTAAAACATGCCCATTTTAATATAAATCTATTATTAGTAAGATACTTAAATGTTACCCATGATTTATATTGATATAAAAATGGCTGCATTGGGCCTTTAAAATGTGTACATATAGCAAAGGTATGCCAACCATGTTTCACCAGCAAAATAACAGAACAAAAACGAGGGCGCAATGTGACTCTGATATCTGGCTTATTTGAAGTGTTGATAGGCGAACAGCCATAAAAAGCCAAGTTAATAAGCAATTTAAAGCTTTAAACCCGGGCCATGATGAAAGTTTAATGATATCAGCACAAATTTCCTGTCACATAATCTCCCCATTTAATAAGTCTCCACTGTCAGCAGAACGTTGACGAAAAACAAGCCTAATCCCTCTGATTGACATTTCCAAACTAAATTGGCTGGGAAAAATATTTCAGGCAATTAATAAGTGCATTCTTCTCTTTCTTTTGAAAGCCAGTCTGGAATGTTCTTTGGTGGTGTAGTTATAGAGGGGAGAGATTTACTAACTGAGGCATTGTTAGTGTATTAGTGAGGTCACAGAATGGTCACCTGTGATCTGTACTCTATAGCTTAACTACAGTACACACACTGTATGTATCAGTTCTGGATCATTATGATACTTATGATACAGTACTGTATATAGAGCACTACAGGGATCACTTTCTGCCTCAGCATGTAGCTGGGAAACATAGGATACTGCACACACACACACACTGCACACACACACACAGATTCATTATGCTAGCTTGCTCATGAGACAGGATGTCATTAGACTTGAACCAGGCTCATGTTTCTGCATTAATAAGGTTGTTAGGGGTCATCAGTGTTTTAATTGAACTTTAATCCCCTCTTACGTTTCACACACACACACGCATGCACACGCACACGCACGCAAGACACACACCTGCCTTTGCACACGCACGCGGCGCACACACACACACACACACACACACACAGACACGCACGCACACACACACACACACACACACACACACACACACACACACACACACACACACACACACACACACACACACACACACACACACACACACACACACACACACACACACACACACACCTGAGCAGAGTGTAATGCTGTCAGTCCATCATCACAGCTGGTTCCTTAAAGGGGAAAGGGCTTAGTTATCAGCTGACCCCTAAAGATGCATCCATCCACACCCTAATGTAAAGGTCACAGTAACAGGGGCAGGTGTGTATGTGAAATAGGACAGAGGATTAATCCAACCATCATTTATTTGATGATGAAAACAACTTCTGGAGTGTTCAGATGGCAGCCCAGTAAATAGAAAGTTATGCTGTTGGGTTTTGTTTATGAAGTTTTGGATGAGTTGCTGCAGGTGCTTTGGGGCGTTTGGTGCAGACAGCAGACACAGGTCAGAGACAGAAAGAGGGTTGGCATCAGAGCCTGCAGGCTTCAGCACACTGAGAGCGTAGTAGGGTTTCCAGAGGTTGACTGCTCTCTGTTCCTCTTCTCTTCTCTTCTCTTCTCTCCTATCTTACTTTTCAGCTCTATCCCACATGGCACACAAACCTCTGCCGAACGTAGGCACGATGGCTACCGGGAAGATGCAGTTTAGACATTATTTGCTAATTAGCAAGACGTCTTGCAGATGTATATTGAATGTCAACAGTTCTACATCGTTTATACTGTACGTTAGCTTTTGGCACAGACCAAACTAAATAGAAGCATCGAATGAGAGTATGGAATAGATATGTAGGAAGAACAAACAAAGAGAGGATAGACACAGTGGATACAATGTAAACAAAGACAAAGATTCTGTGAACACTCGCCTGAATCCAGTGGAGGCTCCTCAGAGGAGAAAGGGGAGTACCATCCTCCTCAGTGAATTTCATATAAATAAAAATAGTGAAACATTAAAATCCTTTTTAGATAAAACTATACTAAATATATTCACGTCACCAAATAATTAATTAAAACACACTGTTTAGCTATGAAGGTCTACAGTAGACTCAGCAGCACTCTGTAGGGTATCACCATGTGTAGCCGGAGGACAGCTAGCTTCCGTCCTCCTCTGGGTACATTGACTTCAATACAAGCCCTAGGAGGCTCATGGTTTTCACCCCCTTCCATAGACTTAAACAGTAATTATGACAACTTCAAGAGGACGTCCTCCAACCTATCAGAGCTCTTGCAGCATGAACTGACATGTTGTCCACCCAATCAAAGGATCAGAGAATGAATCTAGTACTGAAAGCATAAGCTACAGCTAGCTAGCACTGTAGTGCATAAAATGTGGTGAGTAGTTGACTCAAATAGATAGAAAGACAATAGTTGAACAGTTTTGAACAAATTAATTTCTTCCAAAATGAAGAAGAAGCAAGAGCGAGAGAGAGAGAGCTAGCTATATTTCGTAGTGTATTTCTTTTACTTTCACTTTCACTTTCACTTACTCAGCTAGTGAATGATGCTGGCTAGTTTAGCCTGCTCAAACACCCGGCACAAACAGAGAGGGACGCTATGTTAGCTAGCTGGCTATAGCTATCCCAAACTGGAACTCTTCCAAGTCAAGGTAAGCTTTTGGTTTTATTAATTTATTGCCACCAGGGCCCGCCGGTGTAACTTATAAACTGCATGCTGTACACTGTACAGTATGATTTTAGTGTGTTTACAAACGCGTTAGTTCTAGTAGCTATGTTGACTATGACGTTTAGTAGAATCACTGTGCATCACTCTATCCATCCAGCCCCGGTGCAGATGGCTTGTGCCCAGAGACAGTGTTGCTGGGCAGGGGGTGAGAGCTAGGACCAAAGTCAACATGGTCCCTGTGCTGTGCCCTGACACCAGATCTTTGTTGACATCTGCTGCCTTGCTTCATTGCTCCAGAGCTCCAGAACAGAGCAGCATTACATTCCTCCAGGATGTTTGCGTTCCTCTCCTCTCTCTCTTCCGTTTGTTTCTGGTTTTCTTTGTTTCAGTCAGTCTGGCCCTCAGGCATGGCAGAAGTGGCCCAGCTCCGCCAAACCCTGTTTGAGCCAAACACCGTTTTGATCGAGCCGGCCCGGCAGCCATTGGCCCCTGAAAACACGGAAGAGTGAATGAATCACGATGGTAAAAAAAAAAAAGACACTAACCAGCCATGTTCAATTGTTTCACTGTTGTGGGGGATGAATGTACACCGTTCACTGCCTCCCGGGTCAGGCCCAGAGAGGGCACATGGCCCCCTGGTGGGGTTTGGGAGGGTGGGGGGGAGTGCTCTGCGTCTCTCTCTGATCGTTCTCTATTCAGTCTTCTGGTCAACGCTCATCAGAACATGAAGTTGCAGCCTGGCATATCCTGCATCCAACTCTCATCCAAGCCCTCCTATAAAGGATTATCCAATAAACTCTACAGTGTATGGAGGATCATTAGGTTAAAAAGTGAAACGTTAGCTCATTCAGGGACTAGCTAGCTCCTTCAGGGACTAGCTAGCTCATTCAGGGACTAGCTAGCTCTTCTGGGGTTACAGGTTACAGTTTAGCATATTATATTCTTCTCTCCTTGCCATCTTGATGCCTTGACAAGCTGTCCTATATCTGCTCCAGTATGAGGTTGGATTTTCACATTAAAGAGATTGAACGCGATCTTAAGCACTTACAAATTTGTAACATATTGTACAAATTGGAATTTGTAAGGTATAGAGGGAGAGGGAGTGAAAGAGAGGGAGAGAGAAAAAGAGAGACAAAAGATAGTCAGGGAGAAAAGGAGAGAGAGAGAAAAGGAGGAAGAGAGGGAGGGAGGTTGACAGATGCACGTTGCTTGTTCGTGTTGCAACCTTCACCTCGTTCACGGCTGTAGTCTAATCCTAATGTAACCGGGAGGTGGAGGGATTCAGTGTTACAATGTTACACATAGTTGCAAGGTGTGATGTCATGTCAACAGGAAGCAAGACAGATATTCTTGAGGTTCCACGCCAGCTGTTCCAATCTCAACTTCACGTCTTCAGGCTTTAAACACACAATACTTCAGCAATAGTCAACACAATCATGATCCATTATTGTATTTATAAACTTTACATTTTGAAATAAATGCTTTGTAAATGTTTTTTCGCCAATGTGCTGGAACAAAACTCAGGGTCCAGACTTGTATGATTAAGACAGGGTGATTGTTCCTTCAATTTATGTCTATGTTCTTTTCTTTTGTCTTGAGTACAAACATGTGATGTTGATTATTGTTCTTAAGTATTGGGCTGGTGTTTAAAGTGCTTAAGATATGAAAGACAAAGCTGAGCCATCAAATCAGACAAACAAACCTTCCTGTCTCTCCGATGGATTCAATGTGTATTTAATATGAAAGTAATGTCTATAATATTTTCAACATGATATCAGTTTTCAGTGAATTGTTCACAATAAAACAACATGGCAAGTATACAGACTTATATACGGTTCCAAACTACACATGAACCAAACTCTCTGCCCCAATGGCGCCAACCATGCAGTCTGCAGTCTACTAATACTGTACACCTACACATTAACCACACCCTGTACCACATCTAAAGTGCCAAACGGTCATAGATCCCTAACTGTTCAATGTGTGGTCATGTTCAATGTGGTCATTACCATGATTAATGGTAATGGATGCCTAGCTGCTTAATGTGTGGCCATGAACACACAGGTTTCCATAGTGGTCAGAAACACACCATTGAACCCTCAGCAGCGTTTCACACCACACACAAAGAGTTAGCCAAAGAAAAATATTGCGGTCCAAAGACAATATCTTGCGCTGAAAGCCGTCTCAAAGCATCGGTTCCCCCAAAAATAATGCAGAAAAATTATTATTCTGTGCCTATAATGTTTCAATATGGAATTCTCCTAGAACAACAGTTTGCTGTGTTCCCCCTGTTAGTGTGTGTAAGGCTGAGAGAGAGAGAGAATGGGAGGGGAGAGAAAGTGTGAGAGAGAGAATGGGAGGGGGAGAGAGAGAGTGAGAAAGTGGAGAGGGGGCATGCTCTCTGACAGCACAACCTCTGAGACTGAGGAGAGCTACCCAGGGTTAAGACATGATGGGGGAAGGAGAGAGACAGAGTGGAGGAGGAGTGAATGAGGGAAATAAGGGCAGAGGGAGAGGTGAAAGACAGATAGTGGGGTGTCAACAAGCAAGGGAGCAGGTGGAGGAAAGACAGCGATGCAGTGCTGGCTTGCAGTTGGCAGCTGGCAACCTGGTGATATGTGTCACACCATCGAAAAGACTTTAGAGGGGAGGGAGGAAGGTGTGTGAATGTGTATGTATGTGTGTATGTGAGAGAGGGAGGGGAGACGAGGGGAGAGGGAGGGAGGGAGAGAGAGAGAGAGAGAGAGAGATACAGAGAGACAGATAGGGAGAGAAAGCGTGAGGGTCATGAAATGTACTTTCTGCGGTGCTCTGCTCTGGTGTCTAGGCAGACGGGCTGAGCTGAAAGCTGCACACCTTTGAAGTCGGAGTTCAGCCTCTGCCTGCCTGCTCCTTAACACTGGAAAATCTCCCAGTCTTTCTCTCACACGCACACGCATGCACGCAAGCTTGCTGTCATGCACCTGCACATTCACACACACACAGGCACGCACACACACAGGCACCCACACATGCACACTAGACAGCACAACAACATTCACACTCTCTCATTATAGCGGCTTCAGTCTAACAGAGAGCTCTCTGAGCATACAGCGGAGATGAATACAGAGTTGAATATAGCTCAACACACTAGAAGATATAACTGACAGAGCCTGATAACACAAATACTACCCTTTTCCTCTATGTTTCCACAAGTAATGACCATCTTGGTAAAAGGCATCTTATTGAAATTAAACTAAATATAGTCAGCATTATACCCGGAAAAAGATTCCAATTTTAATGTCAATTTGAGATTTCCAAATCGTAATTTTGTCTGAGTGGGCCGTGTAGGCTTTAGGATCCCAGACTGCCTCTAAGATGTTCTAGAATGCTCTTAGTCATGGAGTGTTTCTACTTCCATCAGTCGACCATCAGTGTCTGTGAAACATATGCAGTCAGATTTAAAGGCAGGCAGGCTGAGCTCTGAGCTCTGTCCATGGTGTAAGGAGTCAGTCCCAGCCGCCAACTGTCTGTGTTGGCTCCCAGGCTTTGTGCACAGAGGGAGGTGTGTGTTTTGGTTCAAAGCGAGAGGGCACGTTGTTTTGATATGGGATTGTGTTTGTTTTTGCCTGATAGGGAGTGGAATCTGCAGGTCTGCAGGCATGTTTCAGGGCACCCAAAGCTCCTTGGAAGCAAAGCCAAGAAAGCAGAGAGTGAGAGAGAGACTCCGGGGGAAGGGAAGAGATGGGAGAGGAGGGGATGGGTGAGAAGGGGAGGGGAGAGAAGGGGGATGCAGAGTGGGCCAAGTGTTGTTATTGACATCCAAAGAGCAAATGGTCCGTTTCTGTCAGTTCCACCAGCTGAAAGGCTTCAACCAGTGTTTGGAATCCATCTGAACTGGACAGACAGACTGACAGAGAGAGAGAGGCGTGATGTTCCCCAGACTACCGTAACTGCTGTTCTGCTCTTTGTTTTAATACTCTCAATCAGATCTTCTTTTTGAAACACAATCTCTTTCTGAACATGAGAAGATTTTCAAATATTAGCAATTCTTGGTAGGACAATAGATATTCACATTTAACATTTTATTGTTAAAAATCAACTATGTTTTTGTGGAATGCCTTCATCAGGGTATATCAATCTCGTTGGATTGGGACCTGAGTGGTGCCTTGACGTCTTTCCCTCTGTACAGTTCCTGGTGACAAAAGTCATTGAAAGTCATAATAATGTCTTAGAGTAAAGGTCAAAATGTAAATGGGTTTATGATAAAGGAACCAAAACCCAAAGAATATAATGTTTTTTAGTTCGTTCAATTCTTTCAATTAACTTGCATTTTATTGAGAGGTACATAGTTAACACACTGTTATTCTAAGCATTCCATAATGAAACATTTTGGGAACTATATGATGGTTGTATTTCACATTGTGCCAGTGTGTGTGTGGTGAGACTGTTCTAAGTGCTGGATGTTGATGCTGGATTGGCTGTTCTACTGTCGGATATTTCACTGAATCACTCTCTTGGTGTGTGGCTTGAAACCGTATAGCTTCTGCAAAAAGTGCCCTGACAAAACTTGAGATGGATGACATTTTGGGGAAAATGTATCCTCAGTAGATGTTTAGAATTGGCATGCATGTCATTTTACTGGTGAATATACAGAATATTTAGCAAGGTGTTCTGTGCACTGTATAAGCACCAGAATCCCAGCCAGCATATCTAACAGTGTTGGAATTAAATGTGAATCACTCTCTGTGGTATTCCAATGCATTTGATGTTAGAACCGCTCCTAATTATAATTATGTTTAAGCAGGGAAAATCTTTGTCCCTGACACATCTTTCACATACTCTTTAACTCCCTCTACCTTAGAAAAACATACCCTTCATTCATCTGCTTTCACTATTAAAATATTCCCACCTTTAAGAGCCAAGCACCGCCTGTGGGATTCATCAACCAGAATTCAGCCTCCACACACACACACAAACACACACACACACACACACACACTCTCTCTCTCCCCTCTCCCTCCACGCTATGCTCAACACTGGGCCTTGGGGCAGGATATCTATAATTCATCTTTTATCTGGCCCTCACAGTCCCGCTCGCTGTTCCACACAGCCATCGCCCACTTCACAGGGCAACGCCGCCCGCCATACAGCAGCACCGCCCCTCTAATAGAAATCTCACAGGGCACCCTGATATTGATTGTACTCCAAGGTAAACAGCCTGGCTTGCATAATCAGCCGTTTGAGAAGTGAAACTCCATAGCTATGCCCAGTGTTGGTCTGAGGAATAGACTGTGCCAATCTGGCACCAACTACTTTACAGGGTCTCCATCTCAGCAGGGAGCTTGACTCTAAACCATATCAAAGAATAACATGTTAGTGGAAAGGGATCTGTGTACAGAATAACAGAAACCACAGAGAGAGAGAGAGAGAGAGAGAGAGAGAGAGAGAGAGAGAGAGAGAGAGAGAGAGAGAGAGAGAGAGAGAGAGAGAGAGAGAGAGAGAGAGAGAGAGAGAGAGAGAGAGAGAGAGAGAGAGAGAGAGAGAATTGAAAGTACTTTGTCTTATGTGTAAGCCTATACATGTATTGTTTAGTTTACAGGTATATTGATACACTTGTTAGGTTCTAATTCTCAGAGTAAAATACTCAATGGATACTATGAAAGCTTAACCAGGTTTATTCTCCCAGAAGGTCAATACAGCTGCATCAGACAAAACATGTTTCCACCAACACAAGTATATATACTCCAATGTAGATGCACTCCTCCTTCTCTCCAACCCTTACATATTTTATGGTTCGACAAGAAGACGAAGTGATGTAAACCGTTCCCTCTCTCTTCAGGTGACCTGACCTGACCTCAACCCCCTTGTTGCCTAATCCAAAGCTCTCTCCCCTTATCAATGCCTGTCAAATGTGATCGCTTCACTGACCAACTCACGGCTGTCATGGTGCCTGGTACCAGACTGTGTCTCTTCTCCTCCCAGAGGTTCCCTCCCATAGGATCCCTGAAGGCTAACAGTAACATATCCTGACATAATGTAAACGTTATACATTACCCTCTCTCCCTCAGTGACATGAATAAGTATATTTCATATTCTCAGAAGCCAACACATTATAAATACATAAGTATGTGGACACCCCTTCAAATTAGTGGATTTGGCTATTTCTGCCACACCCATTGCTGACAGGTGTTTACAATCAAATAAAATCTAATTGTATTTGTCACATGCGACGAATACAACAGGTGTAGACCTTACAGTGAAATGCTTACTTACAAGCCCTTAATGTTAGGGAGTGGCAGCTGAGGGGTCGGTTTTGGAGAGCCTGGCGTGCCCAAAGTAAAATGCCTCCCATTCAGGCCCAGAAAATAGGATATGCACATATTTGGTACCATTGGATAGGAAACACTCAGAATTTTCCAAAACTGTTAATCATTTGTCTGTGAGTAAAACAGAACGCATATAGCAGGCGAAACCCCGAGGAATTTCTGTCCTGGAAAAAGTGATTTTTGACACATTGCTCATTTGGGCACCCCTCCTCATGAAAATGACCATATAAGGGCATATGAATGCAGTACCCATCGCTTCCTTTAGATGTCAACAGTCTCGAGACAGTGTAAGTTTTCATTTTGGATGAATTAGACCAGAGAAGAAGAGCAAACCAGGAAGTGTATCTTTTATGTAAACAGTACCCAGTGCGCGTGCCCGACAAAGCACGCTGTGTCTTTTTTACCGTCGTTATCGATCAGTTTATATTCCGGTTGATTTATAATAGTAAATATACGTAAAAGTGTTCCTAAGGATACATTTAAAACTATGTTTGATTGTTCTTGGACAAGTTTATAGGTATAAGATGAACGAGTTTGCATCACGTTTCAATGGAGGAGTGGAGGCTGTCGTTTCTGATTATAACGCGCGAACCAAATGGAGGATTTATGGATAAAATACATTACTTTTTCTAACAAAAGAACCATGGATTGTCTTCGTTGGACATTTAGGATGACCTCAGCAGAAGTTCTTCAACAGGTAATTGATTTGTTTTCGCTGTGAAATGTGTTATGTGTGTGCCATGATGGCTAATCGATTCATGGCTATGGGAAAAATATGTGAGGTGCTACCCTCAAACAATCAAATGTGCTGCTTTCGCCGTAAAGCCTTTTTGAAATCTGACAACGCTGTGATATTGCCAAGAAGCTTTTGATGAGTATGGAACACTTGTATATTGGTGGATGTTTAATAATTCTACTTTTAGATTTTGAATTTGGCGCCTTACATTTTACCTGGTAGTGTCGGGAGCAGCCCGCTAGCGCCCCAGTGATCCCTGAGAAGTTAACCAACAATGCAGTTTTAAGAAAATACAAAAAAAAGTAAGAGATAAGAAAAACAAATAATTAAAGAGTAGCAGTAAATAAAAATAGTGGAGCTTTTTACAAGGGGTACCGCTACAGAGTCAATGTGTCAATGTGCGGGGGCACCGGTGTTGAGGTAATTGAGGAAATTATGTATTTGAATGTAACGTTAATTTAAGTGGCTATGCATAGATAATAACAGAGAGCAGCGGCAGTGTATCGGGGGGTGCAATTAGTCTGGGTAGCCATTTTATTAGCTGTTTAGGAGTCGTATGGCTTGGGGGTAGAAGCTGTTTAAAAGCCTTTTGGACCTAGACTTGGCGCTCCGGTACCGCTTGCCGTGCGGTAGCAGAGAGAACAGTCTATGACTAGGGTGGCTGGAGTCTTTGACAATTTTAAGGGCCTTCATCTGACACCGCCTGGTATAGAGGTCCTGGATGGCAGGAAGCTTGGCCCCGGTGATTTACTGGGCCGTACGCACTACACTCTGTAGTGCCTTGCGGTCGGAGGACGAGCAGTTGCCATACCAGGCAGTGATGCAACCCGTCAGGATTCTCTCGATGGTGCAGCTGTAAAACCATTTGAGGATCTGAGGACCCATGCCAAATCTTTTCAGTCTCCTGAGGGGGAATAGGTTTTGTCGTGCCCTCTTCATGACTGTCTTGGTGTGCGTGGACCATGTTAGTTTGTTGAGCACACAGCCATGCAATCTCCATAGACAAACATTGACAGTAGAATGGCCTTACTGAAGAGCTCAGTGACTTTTAACGTAGCACCGCCATAGGATGCCACCTTTCCTACAAGTTCGTAACATTCATGCCCTGCTAGAGCTTCCCCGGTCAACTGTAAGTGCTGTTATTGTGAAGTGGAAATGTCTAGGAGCAACAACGGCTCAGCTGCACAATCTCACAGAACGGGACTACTGAGTGCTAAAGCGTGTAAAAATCGCCTGTCCTCGGTTGCAACACTAACTACTAAGTTCCAAGCTGCATTCGGAAGCAACGTCAGCACAACTGTTCATCGGGAGCTTCATGAATTGGGTTTCCATGGCCGAGCAGCTGCACACGTGCCTAAGACTACCATGCGCAATGCCAAGCGTCAGCTAGAGTTTTGTAAAGCTCGACCCCATTGGACTCTGGAGCAGTGGAAACTTGTTCTCTGGAGTGATAAATCACACTTCACCATTTGGCAGTCCGACGGGAGGATCTGGGTTTGGGCGGATGCCAGGAGAATGATACCTGTCTGAGTGCATAGTGCATAGTGGAGGAGGAATAATGGTCTGAGACAGTTTTTCATGGTTCGGGCTAGGCCCCTTAGTTCCAGTGAAGGGAAATCTTAAAGCTACAGCATACAATGCCATTCTAGATGATTCTGTGCTTCCAACTTTGTGGCAACAGTTAGGAGAAGGCCCTTTCCTGTTTCAGCCTGACAATGCCCCTATGCACAAAGCAAGGTCCATACAAAAATGGTTTGTCGAGATCGATGTGGAAGAACTTGACTGGCCTGCACAGAGCCCTGACCATCGAGAACCTTTGGGATGAATTGGAATGCCGACTGCGAGCCAAGCCTAATCGCCCAACATCAGTGCTTGACCTCACTAATGCTCTTATGGCTGAATGTAAGCAAGTCTCCTCAGCAATGTTCCAACATCTAGTGTAAGCCTTCCCAGAAGTGGAGGCTGTTACAGCAGCAAAGGGGGCAACTCCATATTTATGCCCATGATTTTGGAATGAGATGTTCGACGAGCAGGTGTTCACATACTTTTGGTAATGTAGTGTATCTGGATTCAAACACAATCATTAAAGGGGCAGTGCAGTCAAAACGTGATTTTCCTGTGATTTTATATATATTTCCACAATATGAGGTTAGAATAATACTGTGTAAATGTGAAAATTATGATAATACCCTTTTAGTGTAAGAGCTGCTTGAAAAGACTGCATGACATTTCAGCTCGATTTGCATGGGTGGAGTTTTGGCCTGCCTGGCAACATCACCAGGCAGTATAAGTATAAGTTAGTAGACCAAAAAGAGAGTTACAAACCTCTCTGCCAATAATAGCTAATTTCCAGGTTACATATCCATCCCATTGGACTCCTCCAATAAGGTCCCTCACTCAGACCACTCCCAGACAGTCCTAGCATATTTTATGCATTAGAATGTTTTTTTTTTTTACCATTTTAATTGAAAATAATCACAGTAAGGTACTTCATTTTTACCCAGAAATGATTTCATATTGAAATAAAAAATGTCTGTTTGCATGCGACTTTTAAAAGAGTGAGAAAAAAAAGCTGATTTAATTGTAACAAACACCATGCGCGTTTGGTTTGGAGTGCCGTGTTAATGTTAACAGTCATCCATTGTGTCTCACTCTGGCTCCTGCTTATCACTATTTGGCTGTGGTCGATGTGTCTCTGACAAACCGCTACTTCTCCCTCTGGTTCTCATCAACACTCTGGAACCACAGGGCCGATCAAAGAGGAGTTAAACTGACCCAGAGCAGTGCTCTCTCTCTGTGTTCTCTCCACGTCACCAGAGTCACGCTAAATATGAACGTGTCTCTGTGAGGATGAACGAGGAGTGAGGAAGAAGGATGTAAGAATATATTTAGAATGTTAAAAAAACAGGGAATACTGTAGTAGCATCTCTCTATGTCCTCTAAAGACATATTCTCTATGGCCCTGATCACTGTCACAGGGATGGAGTATTTAGAAAGGCTTACGAATATTTTAACCTCTGCCTGATCAGTTTAGCATCCAGAAAAGACACTCACCGAGCTATTTCTCTCTCACCCCTCTCTTTCTCTCTCTCCCTCCGCCCTCTCTCCCCCTCTATCTCTCCTCAGTGCAGTGAAGGTCAGTAGGATTAGCAGCACATACCTTTCAGCTCTCTGAGGGGGTAGAAGTCATGGCCCTCTTGCTATTTCCAGTGCTATGCATCCCAGCCCAGCATAGCAGCCATTGATACAAAGACAAGGTAGACAACACAACGTCGTTACATCCACAGAGGAACATGGACACACAGATCTATAACTGATCTACACATGGTCAACTCAGATGACCTCAATGTGATTGACATGATTAAAAACTGATAATTACTGTAGGCCTATCGGAACACTGTTAACACAAAATGTCTCTCCTTTTTCCCATTCCCTAGGTTGACTTCTCGTTTTACCATCTCCCAGCTCTAACAAAATATCTGTCTCTTTATTCTCCAGACTGAAACCCTTCTATTTATTGTCATGAATCTTGCCATGGAGGCAGCTCTGCAGAGTGGTCACTAGCTGGCACAGCCACACAGTAACACAATCTAACCTTAAATGTTTGTTTCCACATATTTTTACAATATAGCCAATTTTGCCTTTGTAGTTGGCCCATCTAGCAGAAATCGTTAAGTTCTGCCTCCAAGGCAAGATTCATAACAATAAAGGTCAAGCTGCATAGAAGTCAGCTGTTAGCTGTCAGACAGAACTGAACTGGGAAAGAAAGAGGGAAGATAAAGGAGGGGGTGGCTGGAAGGATTTCACAACAATAACCTGAAAAATGACTTTGGCCTTTCACCTTTTTTATGAAATTGTATCTCCATATTGGTTTGTCCCTGGGAAAATGCCAAAGACAAAAGGTCTTATTCAGACATGTACAGTAAAGGGCTTTGTATAACAAGCTAGATCTGATTCTTGTGGCTTTGAAGGGTCTAACTTTGTGTTTCGGACGGACACTAAGAACAGTCATGGACACTAAGAACAGTCAGATTGTGTCAGCAGTGGGTTACTAACTGTATAATATCACGCCTCTAGAATCTCAGATATAGCAGTTGTGTTTGTATCAAACCCCAGATCTCACCCTGCCCAGTGGGCTGTCACCACGGTGACCTCCACAATCACACTGACAACCAACACAACACTAATGGCTCTGATAGACATGTAGCATAATGTATGTAGTCAAACACAAATCACTATTCATGTGGTGCTGGTCTGAAAGAAAAATAATGTAGCAGCGAATTAGACGGGCCTGCATAGTAAGTTTCTCCAAAACATAGCTTTAAGTTCACTTCTGATTGACATGTATCACTGTATGCCATACCCTGCCTGTCCCAGGTATTACCTAGAAGAACTAATGTCCTCAGTGCAGGTCAGTCCCGTAGATCAAGAGCATTATGAAACGCCTACAGTTCCCTTATTACAGACCAGACAGGACTGGACATCTAGTCCTGTACATTACCAAGCCTGGAAACAGGAGAGGATCCAAACAAATCCAGAAGAACCAACCAGAATCAGTTTCATAAGAAAGGGATCCCCTGAGAGAGGTAACGTTATGCTGCCATGTAGTGTTAGATTAACTGCCATATAGAATATCACTACAGTCATGGAAGGTTCACAGGAGGGTAAAGAGTTGAGTATTACCCAAGGAATACTGGCTGTCTACCAAAGACATTGTGTTCACGTCTTTGGCGTCGTCTTAGGGAAGAAAACCGCACACAGATAACTGACAAAATAAGAGGAATCTACAACTTTACATGGACGGTCACATAAAATACTGTTTATGCTCAATCACAGTGGGCAGAGAATCAATACATGTATGCTGCTCCAATCAGCAGCAGCATACCAGTATTTTATAGCCACAACTTTTCAAATATAATTTACCTCACTGAGATTTCATAAAGTTCTACCCTAGGACAGAGTGACCTATCCATGTGAAGATGTCAGCCTACAGTGTTGGGGGTGGACAGACCGTGGGTATCAGGTGAGACTAGGCCTGTAAGTGCCCACTAGCCTGGTTAAACCAGACTGAATGCCATGCTCACTATTATTGCCTTTCATAATGACTGAGAGATCACATGTTGCTTTGGAGCTTCTCTTATTTGACATTTCCTTCCTAGGAGGCCCCAGGTCAGGTTTCTGTGTTTACGTTGGCACGGCCCAGGCTTTAGGGTCAATCCTGGACCTGCTGTTGAATACATATGTACATACTTAACTATCTCAGTGGGAAAGGGATGAAGGTGGAGTTTGTGTGTGTGTGCGTGTGTGTGCGTGTGTTTGTAAGGGGATGAAGGTGGAGTTAAGCATGCAGCACATATGAGACTTTTCTAATGGTTTCATCACGCCAGACAAGATCAATCAAGCACAGCGAAAGTATTTGAAATAATTTCAAATAGTGTTTGAACCCAGGTCTTTATCAGCTATGTGGCCAGCATATTGTTTTCATTGAAATTAAACATGTGAGAGGCAAAATAACATTGTGCTATTTAAAATAAAAAATTCTTTGTAGTTAGTGAGAATCAATGAGACTAATCTATTCTCACTAATTGTCCAAACAAAATACAATCTCCCACGTAGATGGAAGATGGAAACAGTTAAGGCCAATCATGCCGTGTTGTTTTACTGCTATCAAATTAGAATAAATGTTTGTTTGAGAAAAGATCCAGCATTATGAGAGGTCATAATAGGGTCATCAAAAATAATACCATAATACTTCCTCTCGTAAGCTACAGTGTGAAATGACAGACAGTACAGGTGGTGGACAAACCATGTGCTTTTCACTTCCAAGGACAGAGCTACAGGGTCTCTCTCTCTCTCTCTCTCCCCTCCTCTCCATTTGGCTGATAATTCAGTGGTTCAGAGTCAAGCAGTAATTTTTGCCACCTGGGTTATCATCGTTAGTATTATTTCCACTGGGGAGGGTTTGCTGCCACAGCAGAGACTACACGCCTCCAAATTCCACATGCATGTGAAACCGTTTGGGAGAGTGAATTATAGATTAGAGGCCAGAGCTCCTACGGTGAGATGATTGCTAATTTAGCCTTTGTTGGCTGGGAACGTAATGCCATGAGTGCAGTTTGATACCACACATACTCGCACACAAAGGCACGCTGTCACACAGGCACACACACACACGTCAATGACAGTCAATAGTGATTAAAACAAGAGAGTCTGGTACTGCGGGGCAGCTCTGACCCACTTCCTGTTTAGGAGACTACAGTGAAAAACACTGCTCCGCATGGTCACTGACCATCCAATTCAAACAAGAGTGGATGGCTTCATTCATGAATACACATGAAATTCTAAAATTGTGGTGCCTTTATGAAGTCTGAAAATACCAAAATGGCTCTCTACTCCCTTTATTGGCCGCTATTTTTTTTTAACCAAAAGTAGTACACCTTAGAATTACTAGGGAGCCATAAGCCTGGCCAAAAGTAGTGCACTATATTGGGAACAGGGTGCCATTTGGGACTCACACATAGTGACTATTAAATGACTGACTGTGACTTTACATAACGTTACTATATGGTTAGTGGTTCCTGTATACTGACTAGGAGAGGTGAAGGTGGAGTCTTTATGAGTCAATAGAGGAATCTAAACCAAAGAAAGCTGGATGCATTTATGGGGGGGACTACAATAGTTTCATAAATTGCCAAAACATACAGGTAGGAACAATGCCGTATTGATGATGTTGGCTTAGCATAAAACCAAATAGAATTGCAGAACCACTACCATATGAGAAACATTCAAAGTAAATGCTGTGTGAAGAATTCCAAATTACTCCTAGGAGTTTTCCATGGTGTAATGTTTTATATACAGACCTTGATGTATCAGTTTCAATTTCAGTTTATCCTTTATGAATGTACAATCTATAAATCTATTCAACCTGCATCGCTGTAAGAGTTACAGATTGCGTGATAGAAACGTGAAGTTTTTTTTCCAATTGAGCTGACATATGCAGCGTTTACTGTGAATGCAGCCAACGTGGGAACATTGCCGTTAAATTTCAATTGGGCTTATCTTCCGCGATATGGATTAAATACAGCCAGAGGGATATAATTACAATACATGAACTAAACTTCCGTTGTAGGCCTACATCCCAGGTCAAGGATATAAATGTTTTATACATTTAGGTTCAGATTTAAGACTTAAGGTTTTTCCTTTGAGAACAGGTGCTGTAGCAACATGCATGGCTGTGGCATGTGTTATGTTGGTTTGGTTTGTCTCTCTGCTATATAGTCTCTGATGAACTAAATGAATCACAGAGCTGAAGCACACTTGAGAGATCCATTATCTTCAGATGCTCCCTCTCCCTCACGTCACACCACATAGGATTTGACAACAGTAATCCATTAGTTCAACAGCACTACTTTTTACCTCTGCCGTCCCTTAGACAGAGAGGTGACAGAACCTTTTGATGCGGAACAAATAACGCTGAAAACACGGCTCTGATGGCATCCTATTCTACCCTGGGTAAGCATGGCTCGGCTTGACATTGTCACGACGTTGCTGTCACGTTTGGGAAGCATTCCCTGATCTCTATCAGGTCACGCACACGCACACACACATAGAGGAAGAGATCTGTCTGCGGATTGGCTCATCGCAAGGCCCTGTCGGTGCAGCTCGAGGTGAAATGAGAATTGGCCAAACCGGCAGGGTGTCTCCGGATCCGATAACAATCTAAGCTGTCTGGAATTCCCAGGAATTCCCAAGCAGGAGACAGCAAGGAGCCAGTCTCTCTCACAGAGCAGAGCAGGTTTCTCTCTGTCTCCTCTGTCTCTGTCAGAGCCTGGGACTGCTGACAGCTCGTATCAACAGCAC
Source organism: Brachymystax lenok tsinlingensis (assembly GCA_030435695.1). Taxonomy (NCBI): domain Eukaryota; kingdom Metazoa; phylum Chordata; class Actinopteri; order Salmoniformes; family Salmonidae; genus Brachymystax; species Brachymystax lenok. Next base: position 47,037,609 of record CM059789.1, read on the forward strand.
TACACAACTGCTCTATGGTGCACAGTCTACTGATAGAGTTATGTACATAGGGTTGGGTGCCTGCCTTGTATCCCGCTCATACTCCACATGTACATACACATACGCTCAGCCATTCATCATCACTGACAGCAGATTGATCTTGATCTTATGTCACACCAACAACAGATGTTGAGTATGTTCGTCCCCACAAATATCCATAATACATCCGCATATATCTGAGCTCAGACTAAAGTGGATTAACACCAGTATTGTATCATGTTTAGAGTCATCACACCGTTTAACACTATGTGGCGAGCACACTAGAGTG